>BFEA01000081.1:890623-923923 GCA_003427395.1 Chara braunii
TCTCTCTCTCTCTCTCTCTCTCTCTCTCTCTCTCTCTCTCTCTCTCTCTCTCTCTCTCTCTCTCTCTAGGACTGCTAGATCTTCCTCCAAATGTCGAGAAGATGCCATTGGCCTTTTTTCGGGGGGTGGTAATTGGCCAAGTACCGCCATAAGTTGGGATATATGTCAAAATGTCCCTGAAAATTGGCCGCTTTTTTTGCAATTGCACCCACCAAAAGTTGGCAACTACCGGGGCATTTTGCAAAGTTGGACGGTGTCTGGTAGGGTACATTGCAAAGATGGGGTTCAAACGATGTCTGGGGTCCTTCCTCCAAATGTTTTTGCTGTCGTCCTTGACCGCAGCGTAGCTGCGGGGGGTCCACTTGTTAGTATAAATCTTTGTAAATTTAATCTCGAAAACTCAGACCAAGAACTGTACGTACTCTGAATCTAGGACCGAAAGATTTGAAAATTTGAAAAATCAATTCCACGGGAAGAACCTCTTCTATGTCTGATGTTCGTGGTGTGTTTTTCATTTTGTTTTCATTGGCCTCCGCCATGTCGCAGTGGGCATATGCTTGTCTTTGTAAAGGGTGACGGCCTATACAGTGCGCTGAAGTAGAGAAGCAGCACAGAAGTGGAACAGTGACGTCATTATTGGCTACGGCCTATACAGTGCGCTGAAGTAGAGAAGCAGCACAGAAGTGGAACAGTGACGTCATTATTGGCTATGTAATCCTCTATAAACCTTTGTAAATTTAATCTGGAAAACTCAGACCAAGAACTGTACGTACTCTGAATCTAGGACCGAAAGATTTGAACAATCAATTCCACGAGAACCTCTTCTATGTCAGATTTATGAAGCTTGCATCCATAGATGCCATGCTTAACAAACAAAAAAAAAAAAAAGAGGGGGATGGGATGGAGATACCATTGTTGGACATGGCAGGACACGGAGACGTGGTTGACGAAAATGTATTTTGCAGACCCTGAGGAGGCAGCATCATGGTAGGGAGCAGGTAGCTGCTGGATGCTGGGGCGGGTCATGGGAAAGAACCAGAGGAGGAGGGATGGGAATGGAGAGGAATAGCTGAAGGGGAAACGGTTTTTTGTTTCTATTTTTTCTTCATCTCCTTGTCTGGCTGACATGCAACCAAGACGCGGACTCGCAAACCAGACACGGCCACGGCTGACCTGCTGCTATGCAATGCACTACTAGCCATTTGAAGATTATTGAGCAAAATGATGTGTGTTGCTTCCATGCTTGTTTAATTGGTCCACTGAAATGTTGAAAGATTTGGCCTGAGCAAAGTGAATGATGGCGTGTTTTTTGTTGGAAAGGTTGCAAGATATAAAGGGCAGGGACGGCTGGCGGAACCAGGTTTCAAGAATCCTCGATGGGTTGATGGCGAATTGGTTCAGCTAAATGGGAAGGTATGATGGCGACGTCCTCTGCATCATACCTCCTAGCAAAGGAAAAGGGAGAAGTTCTGGATTTTGGTATTTCACTATTTTGAATTTCTGGAGTAGGTGCTTCCAAATATGTCTAAGCACATTAAGGCTTAGCCACCAGTACATCTGGAGAGTTCGAATGAGTCTCTCCGGGGACTCGGGACAGGGCCCGTTCGGGGGCGGGTGGAATTTGTATTCTGTCCAGGGCTGATCCCGGTGCCACTGCATGGCATGGGACAAGTTTTTTGTCTACTACCGTCTTCCCCCGAACACAACGCACCCTCATTTTGGCTGTATCTGGCCGGAAATATGGCTTGTATACATTCATTTTTAGGGTGCGTTATGTTCGGTGGAAGACGGTAGCCCTTCGGATGCCCTGTCCCGAGCTTCCAAAATTTGAGGAGAGGCTCATTCGGATTTTCAACTTGACTGAGGCCATGTACTGGTGGTTTAAAGCACCAGTACACGACTACCTGGGCCACGGGCCTGACACCTTGAATTCCGGAGGCGCGAAACGAAAAGCAACACTGATCCAATAAATAAACTGCTGGGGCCGTGCACTAGCAGTTTAAGCCACGATGACGTTCTGGATGTCGGACTAAGCATCCTCCTCCAAGATGTTTTGTTCTAAGGGCATACTCACTATCACCTTTTGGACTCAGCTCTGGACGTTACTAACACAGCCAACGATGGCTGTAAATGCAGTCAGATACATGCATAAAAGTTCTCGTGTGAGTGTGCGCTAAGAATCTCTCAAGCAACACGGTTGCCGAACCTAAATTGCATGGTTACCCTGGACCCAGACCAGGACATATCTGCAGGGTGAAGATCCATACGGTCTGTTTTTTTCTTTTTTTTGTTGATATCATCTGCATGTCTGGATTGTTCTGGATAAGGGGTGTACCCATCCTCCCTCTTCTTCTTCTTCTTCTTCTTCTTCTTCTTCTTCTTCTTCTTCTTCTTTTCATAAACAGGTCCTTATGGCCCTGGCTCCATTTCCATTCTGGGGAGCGTCAGTCCGGTTCCTATTCCACCGGCAAGTCAGAATAAAATATTACATCATGAAACACACTCACTGTTCCTTCCGTCCGGCCGAAGGAACCCTGACCAGCATTGATTACTCCCGCATCGTGGAGGATTGACTGTCAGCTTGCCTTACCTCTCAGGTCCACTGCACAAACCTGTCAGATAAATAATAAAGAGCAAGAAAGGTAAGAGAAGCTACGGAAGTTACAGTCCCATAATTCGGCCTTCAATATTATGTGACCTGTGATGGATCTTGTCCTTCTGCTGGCTGGGATCTCTGTCTTCTCCACCATGCTTCTGAGTTGTGTCAGTCTTTCCATCGTATGTGAAAGTCATTTATCTCTGCCACTTTGCCCCTTGCAAGCCACACCTTAGTGAATTTTGCATTGATTGTTCTCTGCTGCTCTTCATCATCTGGCATGGACTGTCTCGTCTTGTGCCACTTACAAAGGATCTCCGCCTGAATCAAAGTCCTTGTCTCCGCCCATACCTTCGCCCTTGGAGTTGAGAGTCCCTCAATGGTTCTACAGCACCTTTCCTTCCAGATGGACCACAGTGTTACCTTCTGATAATTCCAAACCACGTTTTCTCTGTCTTGTGGAATTGAGCTGGGATGGTAGTCCATAAAAGGAGTTGGATGGGGTGTTCAGGGAGGGAAGTCGAGAGGGAATGCCAGAGATCCGGGGCCCTCGCCCAATATTCGGTCGCCTCTCTGCATCGTATCAGGCAATGTAGCATATCTTCTGGTTCATTTTCTGAACATACCGTGCATAAATCTGAACTATTAGGGTCATTCTTGCTTCTTCTGATATGCAACCACTGGTTAACCGGTAGAGCTACGTATGAGATGAGCCATTGGAGGCTTCTGATTTTGACCGGACGAATTGACTTGAATTTTTTCCATGGTATTTGTGGGATCTGACTAGCTTCTTGACCTATTAACTTTTGCCATCTGTCCTTTATCATTGGGCCAGGATCCTTTGTTTTGAGGACTAAGTTGTATCCCAGTTTGACTGAGTATTCTTAAATGGAAACATTAGTTTTGAGGCTTCTATTTCTGTCTGGTGTCCAAGCCCACTCTGCTGGATCAAATTCCAAGTCTTGAATCACGGTATCCATTCTGAAGATTGTTTTTGGCCATGACCCCAACACTCTGACTTTCCTGAGCACAAAATGGTTTAGGACTGTTCTTTCTACCTCTTTATTCAGGATAGATGGAAGGCCTTGCGTGGAGGGGGTAATTGGGAAGGAGGTGAACACTGCCAAGGTATCTGACCCTTGCTGTTCATGGGAGAATTGATAGGCCCTTGTGGGGGTTAAATCCTGCACCCTAACTCCCCATTCACCCGATTTCCAAGTTGAGACTTCGCTCAACAACTCCTTCCAGCCTTCTGGGATGCCGTCGATAATGGATTGTAGATTCTCGTCTCGTCGGCGACATCCTTCAAGCTGGGAGGTAAGTACCTGTTATGTCACCCAGTCTTTTTTCTCCTCATTCCATAGATGGCTCACTTTCCAAACTGTATGTTTGATCCATGAAAGCCATCTCCTTCCTCTAGGATTAAGCGATAGTTGGTGATCACTTTCGTCCCTCACCCACAGATTGCCAAACAGGGGTTGCCTCAGTACCTCTTCTTTGGATTTGGGTCTACCCACTTTCCTTGGCATGACTTCCCGCCATATCCGCAGCAACGCAGTCCAATATGTTGTAGGGGGTCTGGCTTCATTTGGATTGGTTCCTCTTCGTTGATTCTGCGCCTTGTACTTGGTCTCCATTCCTTGGTCATTACCCAAAACAGGCCGGACATATTTGCTGGTGTGGCTGTATGTGCTAGGCCCCTGATGCTGTCCAAGGCCAGATTATTCCGTGTCGTACCAGGTTTAGTTAGTAGTTTGACTATCCATTTAACTAGTAAGGCTTTGGTTTCCTGTTTGGGGTCTATGATACCAAGGCCTCCTTTGGCTTGTTTCCTTGTGATGTAAAGCCATGCTATCTCTGGTATGCAGTTCTCTTTGTTGGGGTCACCCGACCACAAGTATGCTCTTGCTTTCCGGTTAATTTCCTTGGTTGTATGGTCTGGAACTGTCCAGATTGACGCTATGTACCACATCATTGAAAAAATAGATGTGTTGATGGCTAATGCACGCCCCAGCAATGATGTGAATGTATTACCCCATCTGCCCAGTTTGTTAATTTGTTTGGCGAGAATATTTTGGGCCATTTGAGGGGCGAATCCATCCTTTGTCAGCAAGATGCCTAGATATCCCGTAGGTGTCTCCGGTGTCTCCCATGGCATATCTGCCTCAGGGCCTTGACGTTGGGGAACCTCCTCCTCCGATAGCCACCAGCCAATTGTTTTCTTCCAATTAATCTTCATTTCTGATGCCAGTCTGAATGCTTCCATTGCTCTTACTAGTGAGCTGAACGACGAGTCTGAAGCTCTTATGAGGACCGTGAGATTGTCTGCAAACGTTATTACTGTCGGGAACCGTAGGTGGTGGGTTGTTCCTACATTGACCTCTGGTAGTCTGTGTACAGAGGGGGTTTTGCATAGGAATGATGCTATTGCTTCCATAACGAAGAGGAAGATTGGGGGAGCTAGCGGGTCCCCGTGGCGCACTAGTCGAGAGATTGGATAGCGGTCAGAAAGTAAGCCATTGACTTGGACGCACCCTATGGCGTCATTATACAGAATGCACACCCACTTCCTTAAATTTGAGCCCACTCCAATCTATTCCATGCTTGAATTGGGAAAGGCCCAGTTGACCTGGTCATAGGCATTTCAAAATCGAAAAAAAGAATTGTTGTGTTTATCCTTTTTTCTTTGAGTTTGTTGGCCGCTTCGCTGAGGTCAGTATGTTATCCAGGATGTATCTCCCAGGGATGAAACCTATTTGATCTATATGAAAGCATTTGTCTGTCAGGTCTAGGATTCGAAAGGCAAGAGTTTTGGCTAGGATCTTATAGGGAAGTGTTAGAAGCGAGATGGGTCTGTAGTTCCTGGTATCTTCTCTCTCCCCTTTTTTGTACAACAAGTGACCACACTGCGATTCAGTAGTCTTCCCAGTCCCCCCTCGAGCCAACTATCGTTGTAGAAGTTTAGCAAATCTCCTCCTAAGAGTGGCCAGAACTTTTCCCAGAATTCTTTTGTCAGTCCGTCGATTCCTGGAGACTTATTGTTGTTCATATTTTGGACTGCAAAATGCAGTTCTTCCATGATGATGGGCTTGTCCAGATCTTCTGCTTGCTCTTGAGGTATCGTTTGTTCTAGGTATTGCAGCATCCTAGTCCGTGCCTCTCTGGTGCTGGGCGGAGTCGGCATAGGGGTCTTCGTGTGGTCGGGCTCTTCGTAGAATTCCTTTTCTATGTTCAGCATTCCTTTGCTGTCTATCACTGTTTCAGTTCGATTTGAGAGGGTTTTCAGGCCTTCTATCGCGTTGCCCTTGAGTTGCTTTGATTCTTGCGAAGAAGTGTTTTGACATTGACTCAGCTCATATTTGTTCATTCTGGCTCTTATTTGTAGCCCCTTTGGTTCCCACCATCTACACATAGTGCTGGGCGGAGTGGACATAGGGGTCTTCGTGTGGTACAACTCTTCGTAGAATTCCTTTGCTACGTTCAACATTCCTTTGCTGTCTATCACTGTTTCAGTTGGATTTGAGAGGGTTTTCAGGCCTTCTATCGCGTTGGCCCTTGAGTTTGCTTTGATTCTTGCGAAGAAGTGTTTTGACATTGACTCACTTAGCTCATATTCGTTCATTCTAGCTCTTATTTGTAGTCCCTTCAGTTCCCACCATCTCCACATAGTGAGTTCTTCTCTTGCCTTTTCAAAAATGTCTCTGTAAAATGCCGAGGAGGGGTTATCGGTCAGATTTGTCTCTGCAATCTTCAGGGCTGTCTCCAACTACCGTTTGTGATAATGTGGAGTAGCTTTCCTGAAACCATTCCCACCGATCCTGTACGGGTAGGTAGGTGCCCTTCAAATTTTGCCAACAATCCTGAAGTCCTATCTGAAAATTCCGGCTCGGTAGGAGGGAGGTATCGAGTTTGTGAAAGCTGGACCCCTTTTTGACATACTGTTTGAAGCTGATTATTAGTTCGATGGGTTTGTGGTCCAGACCCGGTTACGGTGCAAGGGCCAGGATCTCAGCACTTTTAGCTGTCCCCATTAGTATCCCTGAGATCAGGAAATAGTCAATGAAGGAGAAAGCGGTATGGTGGGCATTGGTTCTTTTTAACCAATGTGAAGGCTCTTGTCCCCGGATGCAAAGTCCGGTATGGTTCAACTAGATTGTAGTCCATCATCAGCTTTTGGATGGGCATTCCTCCTGTGTAAGCTGACCAGTGGAGGACCGAGATATACGATATGTGGTGGGTTTTATAGTTGTGTTCCAATCACCGGCCAAAATACAGGGCGATAAAGGGGGGATCAGATGATTGATGTTTGTTATAAAAGTTGATCTGTCTAAAGAGCTGTTTGGTGAGTAGACATTGATTACTCTGAACTCTTCGTCCTTCCACTTTACATCCATAAGGCACCATCTGCCTTCTACAGTATCCGCCTCTTTACTCACTATCGATCCTGTTGTGTTTAGGCGGGATGATTTGGGTACAAGGATGGCTGTACCTTTTGTACTTGACGTATTGTCTGAGGACAATATTTCATCTTTCATTCCTCCCAGTTTCCTTGATAAGAGTTTTCAAATTCTGTTGTGTTCTGCTGAGAACGTGAGGTGAGTTTCTTGTAGCAATATGATATCTGCCAGTTTATTTGTGTGAACGGTAAGACCTTCGATTATATCATGCATTTTTTCTTCTTTGTCGATAATATTTCCGAGCCCATTAATATCCCTTGTGTCTTCCAGTCCGCCTGGTCTTCCTTTGCGTTTGCCCCGTTTCTAAAAATCTCCATCCTCCCTCTTCTAATCAAATAAAAATTAAAAGTTGGTTTTGTTTTTTCAGCACTTATACACTAGTGCAAGGAATATGAGCAAGAGCGATGTACAGAAAACCAAGTTGCAAAATCACGCGGAAGTCCAAATAGTCGTGTACCAAGCAGAGAGCGCAAATGCACCAAGATTCCATCCAAATAAGAGCAATACAATGAACTCATGAGCCAATGTTCAAGCCCTCAGGCCACACCAATGCAGTGTTCAATGCCGCTCCTCTCTGTCTGGCGCCCCCAGCGCCCAGCCTACTCTGCTTGTCCTACCTAGCCTACCTACGTTCATGCAACAGACTCACTTCGACTCTGAAGACCAATGTACATGTCGTCAACACCAATGCCGACCTCCCACATACACCGGGTACGTACTCTCGTCTTCACTCATCACCCCCTGACCACCCACATATGCGCCGCCTCCTGAAGACGACCGTCGCCCTCCTCTGCCTTCGCGCCCTGCAGCCCGGCTATGGCCACTAGCGTGCCTCACCACTCAGCGCCCGGACGCGCCCCAGCCAGTCAACGCACATGCATACACTTGCGCATCGTTAGAGGAGCCTGTCCGCCTTGCCTGCCTAGGCCAGAATGCCCTTCCCTGGCTGGCTTGCTTCCTATATGGAAGTGGCAGCTGCTGCTGGACTCCCTGGACCTGGCTGTGGAAGTTTCCAGTAGCTTCTGGTCGGGCCCCAGTGTCTGCGCCCAGGCCCATCTCGACAGTTGAGGGCCTGGGCCTTTTTTAGTTGGGCACACCCAGCATTTTCCAGGCTCCGAATGTTTGCTGCATTTGCACTGGCCCACGGGGCAGATACGACAACAATGCTGCTTTCTTGTTGGCCCTTGGCCACTTCGTGATGTGTCGGCCTCACAGTGTGTGTGCCCAGGGCACAACCAACCGGGCCCTGGGCTCAACTGCCTGGTGCAGTTGCTTCTTCTGCAAGAGCCCAGTGTAAGGCTCAGGTTGCACTTCAACCAACCGTCGTGCAGCAACTGTCTGAGGCCCACATTGGAAAATGCTGAGATAAGGGCCTCGTGAATATTCAGGCCCGCCTTGACTTAGGGCGGGCACGAGGCCTGCTGGGGGCCCACATTCCAGAACATATGCATGTTGCCTAGGGGCCCTTGAGGACAGAGTCCTTACACTAGGCTACCAGCCGGGTGGCCCAGCTGGGGTGCATCCCGCAGGGGACCCGGCAGGACATGGTCCCGGGCCACTCTGGTATTTTGGCCTGGCCGGGCAAGTGGTCCCGGGCCGTTCCTATTTGCACGAAACTCCTAGGCTACATTCCTAGGCTACCAGAGTGGTCCGGGACCACTTGCCCGGCCAGGTCAAACTAAAAATAAAAATATGTTTTTATTATTTTCTGAGTGGGGATCCAGGCCACCCGGGTGACCGGCAGGGGCCCGGGGGAGGTCCTGGGCAGCCTGGCCGGGCAGGGCACCTGGTTGGGGGCCGGCCTTAGCGCACTCACCTGTCGGGGGATTGCGGACCCCCTTTGTGTGTGTGTGTGTGTGTGTGTGTGTGAGAGAGAGAGAGAGAGATGTGTTCGAATCATACTTGTGGCGCATCTCATGCGCGGGGGTGCCGCACGCGCATGCACCCACGCACAAGTGATGCGGCGCATTAAAAAAGTAGAGAAATAAAAACGTCCTAGTTGTGTCCAGCCTCTTTTCAGAAGGATCCCTACAACATATTAGCTAGGACCCGACGTCATGCAGAGATACACTTCAAACTTGTACCCCGTGAGGGTGGGCAGAGAATATATATTCTGGATTCGAATTCAGGTCTGTGCATCTCGATTATGGGTCACTATTTCTCTGGTTTCTCGCTTTTCTTTTCTTTTCTCGTTTTTCTTTTCTTAGGAATACGTGCAGTGGCCCTAAGGGCCTCTACTCACCAAATGCACAAAAGACAAAACATATGGTGGCGTATTATTCCACGTTCTGCAGAAGATTCATTTTAATTTTGCACATTTCGTGAGTAGCGCAGCCAAGCCCTAAGAGTCACGTGCAGAGACCAACAGGGCCTAGCTACGTGAGCAACCCATAACTGCTGTTGGTCTCTAGCTACGTGAGCAACCCATAACTGCTGAAACACAGACCTGAATTTGAATCCCGGTCCTCGGCAGGCCTAAGGGGGCCCTGTTGCATCTGTGCCCGCCCTAAGTGAAGGCGGGCCTAACAAATCCCGAGAAGCCCTAGGCTGTCAATTTCGTATTTGGGGTCCAGGCAGTTGGTTGAAGGAAACACAGGCCGAGCAGCGAGGAAATTCCACGGTCTTCTAGGCTTTTCCAAAAGCGCAGGCCCTGGGCGAGATTCGCAGCCTCATACACAGACAGTTGGGAGGCCCAACCGAATGAGGTCCAGTAGCTGCACCAGAGGCGCAGCATCCTGGGGCCTACTGGAAACTTCTGGCCCCAGGCCCAGGCCAGCCAGGCAGCGAAGGCAGGCAGACTCTTTCAATATAGGAAAGAGTTCGCTGCCTGGAGGAGTCGTTCAGCACTTGCATGCTGGCCGCCGCGCTGCTGGAGCAGACGCTCGTGGGCTGCTGCTGGCGCTGAGAGGCAAGGTGCTAGCGCGTGCGGTTGTACAGGGAGCAGCTGCTGAGGGCAGCGCCTTAGCCCAGCCTCCATAGCTGGATGGGCTTGGACTGCAGTGAGGCGCAGGGGTGGTCTTCGGGTGTACAGGGGGAAGACGTGGGAGTAAGTCAGGCAAGAGAGAGAAGGATGATGATGGTAGTGATGTGAGGGCACATACCTGGTATTGGCGATGGTCTGCATTGGGCGACATCTTCAAGTACTTTGTGGGCTGCTGACATCAACAGTTGCATTGTCAATTAGTAGGCAGACTGTAGCTGTGTAGGCAGCAGGTTGGGCGTCGAGCGCCAAGTAGGGAGATAGGGCCTGGACACTCATGTTGGTGGTGGCGAGAGCAAGCTCTCATTGACATTGGTTTTCAGTGTTACGATTCTTCATTGGTGTTATATTGGTGCATTTCTGCTTTCTGGACACTGCGATACTATCTGGCCTTCAATGTGATTGTGTATTCTGGACATTGTCATCTCGCTATTGCTCATTTTCCTTGCATCATCGGTAAAATAAATTAAAAATAAAAATATTTTTTATTTCAATTTTGGTAAAAAATTTCAATGTCACCCTGAGCGGCCTAGCTCAGTTGGTAAGGCAGGCAAGTGCCATTCAGGAGGTCTTGGGTTCAATCCCCGTTGGCTTCATTGACCTTCCTGGGCAAGCTTGGCGCCCGCCACCTAGAGATATGCCGTTGGTCCCCCTGAGTGGCATTGAGCAGAGACTGCTGATGTTCATAGGGGGAGGGGACCGGAGGGGAGGCACAGTGACTGGCCCATGGAAGAAGCTCGGTCCTGATGCTACCGGCTGACCCCTGGCTGGTATCGCCCACCTGCTGCAGCAGGTATCGCACCTGCTAGTGGGTGCAGCTGCCGCAAGTTCCCTCGTTGGAGGCTTGAGCATGGATGTGGCTACTATGGGGTTCCCCGTAATACTAAATGACAAAAAAAAAGGCCAGAAAGGCCGTCCTGTCCAGATTTGACAGGTAATTGAATTGGTTGGGCTTAAAGAATTGCCTTAAAAATAAAAAAAAAGGGTCACCCGGCCGAGCCGGGAAATGGAGGTCACCCGGGCGGCCTGGCTGGTAGCCTAGTGCATACATAAAATATATTTGTATTTTTATTTGTTTCCAGAAAAGAGTTTTTTTTCTTTTTTATTTTTTTTACCACGAAGAGCTTTTATTATTATATGCCAGGAAGCGGGCCTGGCGTCCCTCACAAAAATTCCGTGGTCCAGTTTAAGGGAAAGACATCATCGGTCAGGCCCAAAAACGGGCCCAGAACACATTACAAAACCACACCAATATTCCTACTATACACAGGTTCAAAAGCGGCAAACCCTAACCATTGTTAGTTTCTCCCAGTATCTTTTTTTCAGATTTTTTGGATTTTTTTTCCTTTTATTTTTGCTGGGACCATCTTTAGTCCTTGCATGGGCGGGCTGCTCGGGCAAGCAAGGTGACCTAGGCGGCCCGGCTGGTAGCCTAGAAACATTCAGAAAAAAAAACTATTCCAATGACCCACCTTCAGCCATCTGCGTGGATGCCGGCCAGAGGTCGAACCTTGTGGTCAAAGGTCCGCATAAAGGGGCAAAAGTCACGCTCCCAGTCTGAGAAGAGTCGGGGAAAAAGGCCTAAGGCCATGGGGTACCCCAGGCCAAGTCAAAAACGGCCTTCAGAGGCCCTACGGCCAACAGTTGACCTGGGGAAAGTCAACAGTCAACCCAAGTACGGGATTCCAGACCCAGGGGTCAAAGTCAACCCGCTGGTCAGCCACGGCCGTTGATCAGATGCACATCTTTTTGGTTGTCTGCTGGTATCCAGAAGATTCCAGTCCAACTGGGACACAAAGGGAATTGGGACTGCGCTGCATCCAGGCCATCGGTTGCTGATTCATTTGGACGGTCGACAAGAGGAGACCAGAGGCCGGTCAACGCGAGTCGACATTGTAAAGTTGACCCAGCCCCTGCGCCTTGCACTGGCTTGATGCTGGTTCGACGACGCAACGCTGCGGGAACATTATGCTGGTGCCAGTGTCTGAGTCTGGGCGCCAGCCAGGAGGGTGGATATGCTGATGCGGCCATAGCTGCGTGGAGTTTGACATTGATAGGAGAGGAGGCGAGGAGGAGGAGGATCTGGACTGTGGAGTTTGCATGTGTGATGAGGAGAGGCTTACCTGGACTTACGTGTTACGTGAAGGGTGATCTGCTGCTCGTCTTCAAGAGGACCTGCGCCATCCTCATTAGCTGTTGCTGACGTGGACTGAGGATGGATCCATTGATGTGACCTGCACAAGTACATGTCAGAGATCGTCAGAGGAGTGCTGATTTGCTGAGTTGGCGATAGTGGGAGATGCGGGAGGAGGAAGTGGGCAAGAGGAGGGAACTATTGATTCACGTGGGACTCTCCTCCTCCTTCTCTTCCTATCTGTCTATTCTCCCCAGTCTCTCATTCTCTTCTCTGGGCCACGGGATGATGAGAGATTTCATGTACTTTGCCTTGGACTTATAATCGATTGTTGGAGACAGCAGTATTGTGCTGTATCAGACTTGCATCATGACATGTTTGAGCTTCTCATCCGATTGGGTACATTACACTATGTTATGGAGGATGGAAGTCCAAAGAACGTCTGGCTGAGGGTCGTTCAGAAATTCATTTTCAAATTGGAAATTAAAAAAAAACGAAAAAAAAGAAAAGAAGATCAAGATAGAAAAAAGCAGAAGACATATTTGATGCTAGGAAGATTTTCATGATCGGACGGTCGCCGGGGCGTGACGCCCGGGTGACCCGGTCATGGCAAAAAAAAAATAAAAAAAATTGGCGGTGGTTTTTTTTCACGCTCTCCGAGAGGAGCCCAAATCCGGGCTCTTTTCTTTTTTTGAGTGTTGGCTGTCAAGGGGGAGAAAGGGGAGTGTAAATGAATTTTAAAGGGGCTAAAGGCGAGAAGGTTAACAACAGTCGTATTTTTCATCACCACTTCAGGACCATTCAGGATTTTCAGAGGACCACCTTCTTCCCCCCGAACTCAATGCACCCTAATCGTGACTGTATACGAGCTATAAGTCAGGTCCAATAGTCATATTGAGTGTCCATCGTATTCAGGGAAAGAGGGTAGAAAGCTGAGAGGATTGTCAGGAAGCACCGTGAAAGTCAGGAAACACAGAGAAAATTCTCCTGAAGCAGAGAGGACCCTAATCAGAGGGGATCCTGTCAGCTTGCTCGACTCCACACTTGGTGTGGTCATAGATTTGAATTTCGTAGTACTGTCTTCCCCGAAGGCACCCGCGTTTTTACTGTATCGGGCTGCATCCTAATCGTGAATGTATAAGCTATAAATTGCAAGTCATATTGACGGTCTGTGGTACTCAGGGGAAGACAGTAGGAAGCAGAGAGGATCGTCAGAAAGCAGAGTGTACCCGGACGAAACCTTTTTTTTTTTTTTTTTAATTTGGACCATTTCTCGAATTATGCATGTCATCCTTGAAAGCGCAGGGGCCATGCTAATCTTCTCTGTATCGTTCCAATTTTAACGGATGTCCCGAAGGACCCCCTGACGAAACTTATAATTTTTCATTTTTCACACTACTATCTGTCCTGGAACACCACCACCTGCTTTTTTACTGTATCGGGCTGTATTCGTTCATGATGGGGGTGCGTTATACCATGGTTGTATGAATGCTATGGAGTTGACGACGGCCCAGCTTCTTCACATCGGATAGATGAGGTTTTGTCACATAATCGATGTGAAAGAATTTTGAATTTTGAATGATCTTCTCAAATGTAACTCAGATCCGAGTGACAGTTCCTGATGCAACCAACCTGAAGCCAAAAAAAGAAACCTCTGGGTAAGGACTCTCTTGGAAATTCTCGAATCTTTGTTCTTATAGATATCAAATCTTTTAATTGGATTTTGGATTTGAAACGAGTAAGGAGAGAGAAAAATAATAAAAAAATATTGTCTTGATCTTGTACATGGGTTTCCAACTTCGCACCCTCATGAAAGCTTCTTTTGGTGTGTGTGCACTTGTATGTTTTCTGTGGCTCTTCCAGGGAGGACCTGTAACTTCAGACGCCGAGCTGGGGTTTGTGTTCTCTGTACCGGGTGAGCGCCATATCTTGGTGCTGTTCAACCGCCTGAAGTTGGAGGAATGACATAGGACATAGATGCAAGAAAGAGTCCATACCTTCCAGAAAACTCCGTGCTGCGGCCGAAGGACCTGTGAACCGTCTGAACTCCCACTGCAGCCTGCAAGCTGCCAGTATCCGAGGTTCAGCGTAAGGAGCAGACTAGCCTGGAAGACAGGCCAGCCATCTTCAAGTCCATTTCTCCAGTTCCTCATGCTACTTCCTTCGCACCAGGAGAGGTGGTTTTCCATAGAATGGGAGGCAGCATGTTGTTGTCGAGCAGGTGCCAATAGCAGGCGCCAATTTTCACTCAGGAGGGTGGGAGAAAGAAAGGCCCGCTTGTGAAGGGGGGAAGGGACAGGCTAAATAAGCTTTGCAAGTTCTAGATGCGGAGGAGGGGGGGGGGGGGGGGGGGGGGGGGGGGAGGGAGAGGGAGGGAGAGAGAGAGAGAGAGAGAGAGAGATGGTATGGGTTGTGCACCTTCTGGGTGTTGCTGGCAGACTGGATTTGATGAGATGATTATTCCCCAAGACTAGTGGGGTTCTGTAAAGAATGTTCGGAAAACAGCAGAGAACAGGAGCTTCCCGAGGGAGCAGGCTGTGTGCACACCATGTGTTTGAGCCAAGGCAGACACCGTCCAATGGGATGCGAGTCCAAGACTGTGACCCTTCCCTCTGGGAAGTGATTTTGCCAGTTCCTGTCCTGCACTGTATATCATTTAACAATATAGGCCCTGCCACCCAGGTATGTATTAGCTAGCTATGCGTTGCGGACCTCCCACCTGTCCCCCCACCAGGCTCCTCCCTTTCCACCCTCCCTTCTTGCGTCTGATGACTGTTTCCTGTATAACTTCATGGGTTGGCTAACTGTCACAATGGCCACCCACGGTTGTTGCCGAGCTCCACTTCATTCACAAGTCTGGGATGTGAGGGCATTTCCAAGGACATCAAATTTGGCTCGGTGGGTCTCCGATTGAACAACATGAAATTCAAAGAAGCCCGCCATCCAACCCGACATAGTGGCGAGACGCCGAGACCCAATGTTGTGATTAACTCTGGCGGGGAGAATGTATCCGGGAGCCAACAGACCAACGGCGTTACGATCCGGAAGCTGCAGCGTGGTTGTTTGGTTCTCCTTCTGCCCTGTAAGAGTTGAACTGACGAGAATCTATTTGGGGAGAGCGATCTGCGGTTGTTGCTTATAGCGCTGTCAAGTGCAATTTCTCCACATTGGCATCCATCGGTCGAGTTGCTGCTGCCCTTTTTTCACCACAATAACTCGCAGGCCCTCCCGAGGTCATCAGCTCATATACATATATAATATATACGTATTCGTGGACTGACGTATGAATGCGCTGGGCGTTGGCCGCGCAAAGGGCATCTGGGGGTTGTCACCGTCCAGCTTAGCTGCCCCATGGCAGCGATCCTCTGTGATTTGTGTGAAGGGCTGTGCTTATCAGGCAGAATTTGCCCCTGATGACCCTTCAGCGTTGCTGTGGGGTGCGACGAGCTGGCAAGCGGCTTCTCCTCTGCCTACTGGACTTTGCAGATGAAGTTGGAAGATACACTTGTCAAAGGTATGCGCTCGAAACCGCCGCCCATGTCTCAAAATACGGACGTTGACTCATTGTTGGGTTGACGGCAAACAACGAACTTGGACGAGTAGATTAGGAATCGAGTGCTCATGTTTGCAACTTTGCAGTCTGCTCCAGCTGCAGCAGAGGGAAGCTAAGCTTGTGACTGTCCGTCGGTCGTTGTTTGATTTCGCCCCCCTTAGATGAAACAAGTAGATTGAATGATCATAGCAGCTAATCGACATGTCTCTGACATTGTGAAAGATGATGATAGGCTTGGAGCTTGCGCATTTGCATTTGCTAATGCAAATTGAGAAAAAGGGGACAATGACAGTGAATGACCTATTGAGTCTTGACGTAATTGCTGCGGGGTAAGGATGAGCAGCGTACAATCGATGATGGCGGTGACTTCCGTCACAAGTCCTGTATAGTTGTATTGTTTTCAAGTAGTGTTATCTTGATGTTTTCAAAAATTCTGCAAAAAGAGTGCACTCAAAGTGATGCTTGTTATGGCCACATGAGATTCGGCGACAAGGTTGAAGGTACCTATTTTCCCACAACCTTCACTGAAATGGTGCTTGCAGAACTGGTCCTGGAAAAAAGGAAATTAGGTTGTGACCTGGGGGGGGGGGGGGGGGGGGGGGGAGTGTGGGTGTGTGTGTGTGGGTGGGGGGGGGGGGGGGGGAGAGAGAGAGAGAGAGAGAGAGAGAGAGAGAGAGAGAGAGAGAGAGAGAGGGTCTCTAGTCATGCATCACACCCTCCCCTCTTTTTTTTTCTTTTTTTTTTCCTTGTTCTGAGATGCTTTTTTCGGTTTCGACTTTTCCGTTTTTGAAGTTTGTTCCCATAACCCTCCAGTAGAAGTGCGCTCCTGCCGCAGATCACCCGTTGTTAGTAGAGTTCTTGTGGCTTGTTTTTTTTTTTTTTTTTTTTCTGTTCTGAGAAACTTACAGGAGACTAGTGCCATGTGATGCGTAACCACAAGGCTAGCAGGAAAAGAAAGCCATAAAAAGAGAGCAATAGCAAGCAATCAAGATTTTTCACCACCCATTGGTGTTGAAGCCTTGAAGGTAATTCTCGAAATTTCTGGCCAGAACCGCATCTTCCCCCTTTACGACAGGTTGTGGTCCCCACCTGCTTTACCATTAAGCTATTTCCCCTGTCAATCCACCAGTGCCATTTCAAAAACTTGAAGTCCAAAGATCCAAAATTAAACCCCGGGGTGCGAGTTGTCTCTTTTCCCTTTTTGTTTTTATGTTTTGCCCTTTTTATTTTCCCGGCTTTGAATTTTGTCCACACAGTCCTGCAGTCAAAGTGCTCCTGCCTAAGATCACCCTGGGCTCCTCAAGATTTCCACAACCCTCTCTCTCTCCCCCGCCCCCCTGTTTTGTTTCTAATCCTCTGTCCAATCTGGCACAACCTGGCGTTCTCATCCTTTGTCTGGTGTCATATGAAGCTTTTAGGAAATTGCACCAGCTACGTCCTTTTGGAGTTCATCTTCCTACCATCTTAACCCGAAAACAAGGTACTTACCATGAATACGAATACAAGGTACATACCTTGTAGAACAAATTTTAGGGTGCAACTTTCCGAAGGCATGGAGGGGGGGTGGGGAATATCTATATAGTAAATATTAGTAATAAATTAATAATATCACAAATAGAACATCGTCGACCCCTACCAGGAAGGGGCTGCAGCGTGATGCTCATTTTTATTTTTTATTTTTTTTTAAGAACACTTTTTTTTTTAAGAACGCATTGACTGCGCTGCATGCTCACGATCCGGCATGCATTTGAATGCTAGTTGGGTTTGAGTGTGTGTGTGTGAGAGAGAGAGAGAGCATTGCACCCGTGTGTGGGAGCAGGTGAGTGGACAGCGCATGCCACAGAGAGAGAGAGAGAGAGAGAGAGAGAGAGAGAGAGAGAGAGAGAGAGAGAGAGAGAGAGAGAGCATTGCACCCGTGTGGAAGCAGGTGCGTGGACAGCNGAGAGAGAGAGAGAGAGAGAGAGAGAGAGAGAGAGAGAGAGAGAGAACTCAACTAGGCGCCTTCTGCCCCCAACGATCAAGTGGAGTATCTGCTTCGATCAGTTTCATATCCGATCTTTCCTGCCCGCACGATCAAGCGTAGTATCTGCTCCATTGGGTTTCATATCTGATCCGCGGTCCATTGAGACCTTTTTATTTATATAAAAAAAAAAAAAAAGCACGCGAGCGCACGCGCGCACCCGGGAGAGAGAGAGAGAGAGAGAGAGAGAGAGAGAGAGAGAGAGAGAGAGAGAGAGAGAGAGAGAGAGAGAGAGTTGCATGACAGTTTCAAGGCAAACCTCGAATACAAGGTACGTACCCTGTATTCGAGGGTACCTTCTATTCAAAAATTTAACAGCGATTTCTTCGAACCCGTTTTTCGGAGGTAACTTGAATACAAGGTGCGTACATTGTTTTCGGGTTAAGATGGTAGTTTTCATATTTGCTGCTGCTGATTCTGTATCTGGCCAGCATCAACTGCAAGATGCACAGCGGCAGCATTTCCCCACCCCCCATGGGGTGAAGATGTGCCGAAAGAAGATAAAAGACCAATAAGGCACACACCTCACATCAAAATTTTCAGAAAAATAAATAAAGAGAAGTGAATAAATGAGTAGGTGGATGAGAGTAAAGAGAACTAAGTTTTGGATTTTTCAAAAGTGTTGGCAGCATTTTGTTACCCCCATGGGGTCGACATGAGCAATCAAGAAAATGACACATCGCACATCAAAATAAAGAGAACTAAGTTTTGGATTTTTCACAAATTTTGGCCACATTTCGTTACCCCCATGGGGTCTAAATGTGCAATCAAGAAAATGACACACCGGCGACACCGCACATCAAAATTTTCAGAAAAATAAATAAAGAAATGAATAAAGAGTAGGTGGGGAGAGTGAAAAGAACTAAGTTTGGATTTTTCAAAAAAATAGGCAGCATTTCATTACCTCCACGGGGTTGAAATGTGCAGTCAAGACAGCATTTCATTACCTCCATGGGGTTGAAATGTGCAATCAAGAAAATGACTAAGTAAAAAGATGAAATTTACCCTTAAGGGGTCAATAGGTGGAGGAGAGTAGAGAGAACTAACTTTTGGATTTTTTGGCAGCATTTCGTTACCCCCATGGGGTCGAAATGTGCAATCAAGAAAATGACTAATCCAAAAAGAAAAAAAAAAGAAAAAAAAGGAAAAAAAAAAAAGAATAATAAATAAAAAGAGGAAATTTTGTCAGCACTTTGTTACCCCCAAGGGTCAGATGTAACCGTTCCAAGCAGTAATGGAAGAACATTCTAACGCCCAACCTCATAGTGGGACAAGCAACATCACAAAGAGATTCAGACTCACATCGAAGCCGATACTATCAAGGAAATTAGAAAATAACGTGAAATCACCTGTGTATCATGGAACATTAATGGCTTGGCCTCCATACTGGACGGCCTAATGAAAAGGAGAAACCTCACCGAAACCTTAGGATGGTTTGGTCCTAACCCCCCACACATAACATGCCTACAAGAAACTCACCTAACTAACCGCAGTGAACTCAACAAAATACAGTTAGCCCTCATAAGGAAACTAACCTTCGTCAAAACGGCCTTCTGAACCAAAGCTGCAGAAAACGGTTCAACAGGAATTGCCATCCTCCTCCATCAGAAATCGTCTGCTAGTGAAGCATTAAAAATACAAAATGTCAACCAAGAGAATACCTCAGGCAGGTGGATCAAGATGGATATCAAATTCAAAGAAGAAGACCTATCCATCATAGGCATCTGCGGCCCGAACACACCACAGGATAAAACCCCATTTTTTCTTACAATCGAACAACTCATCCCCTCACTAACACCTCCTTTCATCATGGGAAAAACCTTATGGACCCATACCGCCTATTATATCCTGAAAGCAAGAGATACACGTACATCAGAAAAACCTCATTGGGCCGAACATCCTTCTCAAGAATAGACTTCTTTCTCACGACAGTTTTATATCCTGAAAGCAAGAGATACACGTGCATCAGAAAAACCTCATTGGGCCGAACATCCTTCTCCATAATAGACTTCTCTCTCACAACAGTTTCACTAACAGGGGACTTACAAGACTGCACCACTCATTACAATCCATATCATAAAGGATTGGATCACTAAGTCGTAACCCTAGCCATTAGACTCACTAAAGAGGGATACACAGGTAAGAGTTTCTACCGCTTTAACAACGCGCTAATCTCTTACTCTACTCTCCAAAATTTCCATCTTTCTCTCATTCTCCCACCCTCCTCTCCTTTTTCATCCCCTACTCAACCCCCATCCTCCCCTCCAAACTACCATCTCAAAATCTCTCTATTTCTCACCTCTCTCCCTCTTTTCCCAGTACTTTCTCATCCCTCCCTCCACCAACTTCGAAATTTTCTCGTTTTCTTATTTTGTGTTCCTCTTCGATTGTTTTTGTTTTTTTTTTCCCCAAAAAATTGAATTATCTTATTACCTCCATCCTTTTCAATTTCTTTATTTTTTTAATTTTTTAAATTTACTCTGAAAATTCAAATTTCTTTGCGGCATCCTCAAATCTTTTTAGGACTCACAGGTTCGAATCCTGTAGGATGCTGAATGCTTCGGGAGAGTGGCCGAGTGGTTAAAAGTGACGAACTGTAAATCTGTTGAAGAAAAGATTTCTACGTAGGTTCGTGTCCTGCCTCTCCCACTTCGTGGCTGTCATACATTCATGAATTACATGTAATGTACTTATGGGGGCAAAAGTCTAGGATGGATCTATACCCCTTGGGGGTTACAAAGTGTTGCCGGAATTTTCTCTTCCCCCTTGTTGAATAAACGGAACCTTATGGTTCCGGCTCCTTATGCATTTTGGGGAGCATCAACCGGCAAGTCGGAAAAGATTACAATGATTACTCACTCACACTCCTCCCCCTTATGGTGTGGAGGCCCGAAGGACGACATTGATTACTTCCCGTGGGAAGGATGTACCATCCTTCACCCCTGCCTAAGTTAGCCTATTCTACAGGGGTTCTGGACTTATCATGTATTTGGTGCTAAGACCCTGAGCCCTAACTCGATATTTCTTTGTTTGAAGTCCGACTTTGTCGATCATTTTCGTGTGATGTTCTGACGTGGTTTCTTGGGCGGATTTGAGTACTGGGTAATGTTTGGTGAGGGGTCTGTTTGGATTCAGTAAGGGTACTCCTAGTAGGGCCGGTGTTGAGGTTCGGGGGGTGGCTGGGTTGGGGTTTTGGATAAGTTTGGTGTGTTGTGTAATGTATGGAGGATTAAGAGGAGGGGGGGGGGGGGGGGGGAGGGGCGGGACGGGGCGGTGGGGTAGAAGGGGATAGAGATGATGTGGAGACTGTTGCTTGAGGGTAGTGGAGAGAGGTGGTAGGTGAGGGGTTGTTAGGGGGCGAGGGGTCTTTAACGGTTCGGTAGTGGGTTAATGGTGGGTGGATGGTTTGGGGGTAATTGTGTGTGGGGTAGGAGAGTTATTGAGGCGCTTTGTGAGCGTGTTATGATTAGCCAGCTTTTAGACTTAGTCTGTCGTTGTTGATTGTGCCTAGTATCCCGTTACCTAGCTTGGAGGAAGAGAACTTTTTGATTTTTTTTAATTTTATTTTTGTTTTTTTGTTGGGGTCCGTAGGGAGCTTATTAAGTTGTTTTTTCCAGAGGGCATGGATTTCTGTGTCTATTAGTTGTTTGATGGTGATGAGTGGGTTCTCTAGGGCAGTGCGTCGATCATCGAAGATGTTGTCACATCTGTTTTTCCATATAGCCCATAGGGTGTTTTTTTTTTAATTTGTGAGGGCAGGAAGGCTTCGAAGCCCTTGAGCGGGGGGTGATTGTTTGAGGTTTAGAAACAGTGTGGCGGGATTGATTAAAAGGGGAGAGTTTGAGGTTTTATGCCATGATGCTTCTAGAGTTTGCCAGAGGGTTCAGACCTTTGGGCAATCCATATAACAATGGTTCAGGGATTCAGGGGTAGGGAGGTTGAATACTTTGCACCAGGAGTCCTGTTCCGTTGTGTTGTCATGATTGCGCCTGTCGGCCAACCATTGGTTAACTATAACTGCTCTGAAGGCTATTAGCCATCTCAGGATGGCTAGCTTGACCGGTCTTGTGGAGAAGACTGTAGCCCAGGGAAGCTTGAAGTGGGTGTTGGCTAATTGTGGTTCCTCCTTTGTCCACCTATTGTGTAAAGCGTTGGATATTGATATAGGTTTGGTGAAGAGTTGATAGCCTAGTTTAGATGTGTAGTCAATCAACCTACTTTGGTTTAAGATGAAGGAGGAGTCAGACAAACAAGTTCCATGTCCATTTTGTTGGGTCGATCTCCAGGTCGCAAACGCTAGTGTTGGGTTTATATACTATTTTTTCTCTCCTTCTATGATTTTGATTCTTCTCAGGTTGTTGATTTTGAATGCTCCTTCTGATCTCCTATTTGTTATTATGTAACTTATGGAGTTTCCTGGTTCCTATAAAAGTGTATATGTCGCAGCATATCCAACTGTTGTTGTGGGGTTCGTACTTCTTGAATGAGAGGACTTCTTGGGTTGTTGGGGAGTCTGTGGTGGTAGCCCAATCGCCATACTGCTATTTTTTATCCGACTTTAACAAAACTCGCCATTGTAAAGGAATGCAGTCTAAGATGTGGTTTAGGTTAGTTTCTAGATTGTTCATTCCTTTTAGTTTTTTTCGTGGGTCTCTTTCTGATTTCCATGTTTTGTTTGAGTCATTCCAAATGTACTTGATTTGCCATATTCTTTTTTTTAGCCACTGCCCCCATTTAGGTTCTGACTTTGAGAGTGGAAGGCTTTCCCCTTTATCGTTCTTGATCAGTGGGTTTCCAAAGAGGGGTTGCCTGAGAACTTCATTTTTTTTCTTAGGACCTGATCTGTTTTCGGGGAAGATGGTTCTCCAGGTGTGTAATATTTGCTCCTAGAGAGATTTGGTCTGAGGGGTGCCATTTTGTTTTGTTGGAGCGTTTGACAGGATTGGATTTCTTTCCTTTTTGAGAATGGGCGGGATTTGTTGAAAATCCAGAAGAGACCTGTCATGTTGGTTGGAGAAGTAAATGGTCTCAATTCTCTGATATGATTCAGGGCTAGTGGTGGCCAGTGCAAATTGTCTTGGAGGGTTAATCTTATGATCCATTTGATTTGTAGTGCCTGGATTTGGCGGGATGGGTCTATAAGTCTTAATCCTCCCCTGCTTTTTGGGCTGGTGACAATCTGCCATGATACCTTGTGAATAAAGTGTAGCTTGTTCGGATTACTCGTCCATAAGAATGATGTTGCTTGTTTCCTCAATTGGCTTTGAAAGTCAGTAGCTGGAAACCAGATGAAGGTGAATACCACATCATTGCTAAGATTGAGTTGTTGAGTGCTAGCACCCCGCCTAGTAAGGAGGTATGCGTGGTTTTTCATGTGTGCATTCTGTTTACCAATGAAGACAAGAGTGTCGCTACCGATATATGGTGGCATCCTTTGAGATTGAGGTTGATGCCCATGAAACGGATTCGTGAATTTGAATCTGTTCATTGTAGTCCTGTCGGGGATAGCTCTATAGGAGGGGATATTTTTGTGGTCCACCGTCCTATTGGTTTTGTCCGGTTAACTTTCATTTCTGAGGCCAATTGGAATGCTTGCATTGCTCTTGTCAGGGCTTAGAAGGATGCGTTTGAAACCCTGATAAGCACAGTGAGATCGTCAACAAATAGGAGTGTAATAGGAATGTGAAGGGGTTGACCGCGCTCGTCCATGATGTTCTCTGTCCTCTCGATGGTTGTGTCCTTTCTTAGGAAAGCAACGATGACCTCCACAACGAAAAGAAATTTCGATGCTTTTAGTGGGGTCACCTTGTCTTACTGACCTTGTCATAGGGTAGGGGTCCGAAAGGAAGGCGTTGACCTGAACAATCCCTTGTGATGCGTTTGAAAATGCGCTTGTACATGAAAAATGTGGTTACCTGAAGCTCGTGTAGACGCAACCACCGCTAGATCTGTTATCTTAGTGAGAATTCTCTTAAAATTGGGAACTTGACTTGGTGATATGCTTTTTCGTATTTAAAGAAGAGAATGGCTGTTGCGATCCGTTTTTTGTTAATTATCCGTGTGGATTCGCAAAGTGACATTACGTTGTCCAGAACGAGTCTCCCTGGAATGAACCCTGTCTGATCAAGATGGAAGTAACCTCCTATGAACCTGTTTATTATAGTGGCTAGGAGTTTAGCTAGGATCTTGTAGGCTACATTTAGGAGTGAGATGGGCCTATAGTTTTTTATGTCCTTTCTGTTTCCCTTTCCGTATAGAAGTTTCACCATCCCCATGCTCAGGTCTAGGCCTAGTGTTTCTTCCTCCCATGCTCTGCTGAGGAATCTAAGGAGGAATGGGTTTTGGATGTGTCAGGCTGCGATCCATAATTCCTTTGCGAGACCGTCTCTACTTGGGGCTTTGCTGGGTTTAAGGTCGATAAGGGGTTTGTGTAGTTCTTCTAATGATATGGGTTCTTCTAGTGTTTTGGTTGTTTCTACTGAGAGCGACTAGTCTAGGCGGCATAAAAATTTCTCTCTTGCTCTATTCGTTGTGTTAGTACCGCCTATTGGGGTTCTGAAGGTGTAAAGCTCTTTGTAGAAGGTGGTTGCTATGTTGACTAGTTTTGTGGTGTCTGTGGTTGCGTTACTGTTCTTGCCGTGTAGGCATTCTATTTGGAGTTTCTAGAGTTCGCTTTTTCATTCAGTTCCGAGTCTTTTACCCTCGCCCATAATTAGAGGTTGTTGAGTTTGAGTTCAGACCATTCAAGTAATTCCTCCTTGGACTTTTCAAGTAGTTCTGATTAGAATTTTAATTTCGAATTTTTTTGCAAATTTACTTCAACTATTTCTATTGCATTTCTGAGAGTCTCTTCTCTTTCTTTTCTCTGTGAGGCTAGTCTCTAGAGATTTGTGTTGTTTTCGTGCTAATGTTTTCTATGATTTGAGAGAATTTGGTGTGTATGTCCTCTTTTGGATGTAGATGTGTTTGTGAGATTAGTAATGTCTGTTGTTCGGATTGAAAAACTTTACTTGAGAGGAGGGCGTTGTTAAAGCGATAGAAGCTTTTACCTGTATCGTGTACGAGGAAAAGAGGAGAGAAAAAGATGGTGGAAAATTGGTGGAGAATGAGGGATATGAGAGAGCAGTGGGAAGCACGGGAGAGAAGTGCAAAAAAGAGGAGAGAAGAGTGAGAAAAGGGGAGGGATTGGTGGTAGGATTAGAAAATGACAAAGAGGGGAGAGAGAGGAGACAGGGAAGTGGGTTGGAGGAAGTTGGTTGATGGGTAGAGGGGTGATACCTAGCTCTTGGGTGGCCAAGAGCAGAAAAGGCACCAAGATCCAGAGGTTCTTGGCCTTCAAGATATTGGCAAGTTGCTGCTGTAGCAGGTAATCTGATCATCTACATCATATCTGCAGGTAAGGATATTTGGGGTAGGCGGAGATCTTGATGAGCCATCCAGACGTCCCTGTAGCAAAGCGCCCTAGCCAGGGGGGGCAAATAGTAGTTTGCCCTCTGCTTTCATGTTGCTCGCTGCTCGTGAACCGGGGGGAAATGGTGTGGCACTCTTGTGCCACACTACGAAGTCCTATTTAGATTTTGGTCAGTGTGTTAAACCACCACTCTACCCGACACAAAAAAGTGGCATTCCGGTGATTTCGAAGCGGGTCTTTAGAGGGGGGGGGGGAGGGGTGCCAACCGGCAAGCGCAGGTGGGTCCAGTGCTGCAATTTCCACGCGCCAACTTTGGCAATTTTTCACGCTCATAACAATTACAAAAGATACCTGAAAATTTGAGATCGTATAATTATTAGGTCATGAGCTTTCCAAGAAAAATATCAGCAAAAATAAAATAAAAATCATTTAATGTCGTGCCAATTTGTCGTGTTTCCCATGCTACTCTACAACTTGTGGACCAACGGGAAAGTACCCAAATTTCAGCGATTTTTTACGCTAATATCATAATATGTACAAAACTCTGAAAATTGAAGGGTTGGTAGATTTGAGTGTGATCTTGGCAGGAAAAAGAATTAAAAATTTTAAAAGAATTGTTTCAACCACGAAATAGGTCATGCCGACAATTCACAATATTTTTAGTTGTCGCCGATGTGCCGGTTCTCCACAGTATGCTACCGGTAGCCTCGTGAACCTGTGATACCAGTCCTCCGACTTTCCAACAACGGGTACAGTGGTGGCTTAAGGCATTGGCCACGCACGCGCATAAGTTGGTACCACCCCGGCTCAAACCCTGGCACAAGCATCCCGGATCTTGATTGATATATATCCCGGAGCGGGGTGGGGGGGGGGGGGGGGGGGGGGGGGGGGGGGGGGGGGGGGGGTAGGGCGGGGCAGTGGGGCGCAGTGTCGGAGGGCACAGTGTTCCGGCTCTCCGTTGTGTGTCAACTTCACTTTGGTTATAACCTGATCCTAGACCGGTTCCTGCTAGCAGTCTTATTGGCAAAATGGGGGGTTGCGCCATTAGACCTTACATTGGTCCATGCAGACATGGCGCCCTGCTGTACAGCAGAGCACAATCGGTATGTGCTCGTGGTAGCCGTCAGGTTGGCCCAGGGATACGATAGTAGGACCGACGAAGTGTTTTCTACTGCGCGTCGAGTCCCAAAAGGTCAAGTCATGGGATGAGCGCGGACATTGTAGTCACCATCAGATTGAAGTGAAATGAAAAAGGGAAGGAGAAAAAAAAAACGAAATGAAAGAAATGAGAAAATTGAGAACGTCGCATGAAATCCAGGCCATGACTTTAGTTTTGATAGATTTGATGATTGGGAAATTTCACGCTGCACTTCTATTTTCATATTAGCTTTTCATATTCTTTATGAGCTTGTCTTTTCGAATTTAGTCTCTTCCCCTTCTCGTGAAATTACAGGGTAATGAATGGTTAATTTGTTTTAAATTTAAAGTGGGTGGTCTAGACTGGTCCGACCCCTTGCAAAGCTATTTCATAAAGAAGAACATCCTACCAGACGTCACGGCATGCACTCTCAAAAGTAGGGTACCCATGGTCGTAGGAGGATTATCACCCCTATGTGGAAGGTCATAAGCCATCTCCTTATCACCGGACATGGGCCCCTACTAGTCATAGTCTGATGTTTTTTTAAAAGAGGGAGGTCGTAGGTCGATATCCCATTATGGGACCATGTTGCGCGCCGAGTCTGTTATCTTTTCAGGCGAAGTTGAAAAGATTGCAAACACTGATTGTAGAAACGTGTCTGTTTAGTGACCTTTGGGTGCTTTGTTTTGACTATTTTATCTAACTATTATTGGTCGCAATATTATTTTATTACTTTTTAATTGATTTATTGATTGAAAAAAAAAAATAGCCCTTCGTTTATAATGCAAGGACTGCGGCACTGCAGGCATGTACCACGAGGAAACCTCCACGGGAACCACCGAGTGAGAGCAGCAAGGTATGGACCGGGACTCCGAGGCAGAGTCTGAGGCCAGTGACGCGGCGACCCAGTCTTGGCACGGGATGAATCAAAGGTTGCAGGATCACCCGCCAGTAGCATTAGTGGAGAACAGTCTGGAGGCCAGCTCGCGACGACGGAGGACCTGAGGTTGCGAGGCAGTTACGGGTAGTGAAGTGAGAGCGAACAGGCAGATCAGGGTACTAACGACATGCGAGAGCGCGTTAAGTCATACTTTTTTGACGAAGAGCTACACATGACTTCTTTGTTGATATCACCAACTTTTATGTGCGGTCTATATCTCTCTTCACCGTTAGAACAAATGAAGTTGCATATAGATGCGCAAGGCAAAGTATTGGCAGTGTGTTCGAGCATTTGAAGAGAGATAGACATGAGAGTTTATCGAGAGCGCTACTCGTGAACTCCGTCGACATGATTTGTTGTATGCATTTTCCAGGGAAGAGGAAGTTCCTTCGCCATCGTCGAGCATTCATCGTTGCCTCCTTCTTCACTTACGCTGGTATGTGGCTATCAACTATGGTTCCAAGATAGGTTTTGCAAAGCGATTATTAACGGAGACGAGATAAGAGCAGATGAGGGGATGAATTGAGAACAAGTACACACGAACATGGGAGGTCGGACTCGCTATTGAGATCATATGAGAAGCGCAAGTATGTTGATGTCATCGTTTTTTAAAAGCGACGTGCATCATCGGTATCTCTAGTACCCAGTGCATTCATGAAAAGGTAAAGGTTTGACTAAGGACTTGAATGACAGGGAAAGGTTGAATGCTCGATGCAGAGTACTAACCGTATCAGCGAGTGTTCCATGTCAGTCTTGCCTCAATGGGCTCACGAGCAAGTGGGTTTTTAACATCATCAGTTTCTCGCACGATCTTTTTTGTTTGATAATGCCCAAGTACTCGGTGTCCGTTATCTAAAAGGCAGTCCTGGGCACGAACAGGGAGACCCCATTGTTGGTCAGACTCTAGCGAGGAAATATGTGTCTGCATATGTCTCATGCTCTCGATCTCCCTGGTAGCAGACTAGTTCGTGCATAATCTAGGCACTTGCGAGAGGGAGTTTCTTTACCGTTGGACCTCCAAGAGAACAGGCTCGAGGGTTGAGTGGCTGACATCAGCTTCCTATTTGGCTTTGCATGCTCGTTGTCATTTGAACCAACGAAGGTCGTGAGCCGACACACAGTATGGTACACTTACAGTGTGTATGAGCGTTTGGGGTCAAGTTGTCACTGATCCTTGAACGTTATTTGTTGCTTCTACCTCCTTGTCATTATAAATTATGTGGATCATTGTCTTCATCATCTGTCTTGCTTTAGCTTGGTTGTTACGTTATAGTCGTTATTTGTGTCGCTCTCCTTGTTGATGAACTGATTCTTGAGTTAATCGTTGCATGAAACCTTCAGTCCTAGAGGGATAATTGAGTGTTAACCGGAGAAGAAGACTAAGTTTATATCATAGCAGTGCAGTGCTTGCTTGTGTGAGGCAAGTTTTTCATCTTTAGGGACTATTTCCGCTTCTTGAGTTACCTACTCGTTGTTACACTAGAGTCATTTTTTTTGTCGCTCTTCTTGTTCACGGACTGGCCTCTGAGTTAACCTTGGTGTGAAACCTCCAGTTCTTGTGGAGGAAATGAGTGTTAACTGAAGAGGAGAACTAAGTTTATATCATATCACTATTGTGTTTCTTGCGTGAGTTAGTTTTGTCATCTTCAAGGATTATTGTCGCTTACTGAGTTATGCCATTATTATGCTCGATGCATGTTACTGCTAACTTTTGAGAGCACCTTTGCTATCTCAGGAGATCATGTTGTCGTTAACATCTCGTTCAGGTTGTTATCAAGAGTACGAGACGAATGATATAATAGTCGGATAGGAGGGGAAGGAGTGAGCACGGTCTCTAGTTGATACAAATGTTGAATTCTCAAATATGAACATCGAGGAGATGTGTTGACAACAACTTTTTATCGATCATGTTCGACTACCCGGTCTTAATTCTTCAGCTACAAGGGGCATAAAAGATCGACTTATCTTGGGATTAATGAGCGAGACGAGATACGTGTTGGAGCTATGAATGTTAATTTACATATGATGATCGGAATGAACGAGAGCATACCGAGATAAGAATTTAGTCATATACTCCAAGAGTTTACCTTTTCCTTTTCATTTTTTCGCTTATTGATATTTTTCTTACTCTTTAAAAATTTGATACATGTTCCTTTCTGTTGTGTTTCCCTTTGGATCATCAGTCCTTATAGTTGTTAATCCTTTCATTTTTCATAACGCTCGCAAATGACAAAATGATGATGAGTCAGTTTTTTAATTAAGATAGGGAAGTTTGATGGTTAGTTAGCATAGGTAAACTCCCATCAAAATTATACCCGCTTAATCAATAGTCAATATCTTGTTACTACGGTTTTTTTTTTCATATAAATGATGTTACCCTGGGATAACTACACGTGGATAGTGATATTTACTTTCACCTGTCTTACACACATTTGATGGGTAAGAAAAAGGTGGTCTTAAGAAAGATTGGTTATTTCTTGGTTAAATATTTGCTTGATGGGGATTACCTCTTTTTTTTGCGTGATATATGAGATTAAAAATAATAACAATAATAAAAAAAGAGGGAAAGTCTTTATCTATTGAAGGTCTGAAAAGTATTGGAGAATGCACGTGACTCAGAGTAGCGGGTGAATTAAGCATAACATGAATGTTGTGAGATCAAAAGTGGGTATTTTATGAGTATGTCTGATTGAAAAATAAGAATAAAACTCGCATAACATGAATGTTGTGAGATCAAAAGTGGGTATTTTATGAGTATGTCTGATTGAAAAATAAGAATAAAACTCGAGTTTGCATCCTGCTAATATTCATAATAATGAAAGAGTATTCTTGTTTTGTTGGGCAATATTTTAAAATTTTGTCTCAAGTGAAAATCAAGTAAATCCTAAGTTGCAACATGCAGTAAAAATTTAAAAAAAATAATAAAGAAAATGAAGAATTATTGTGAGCAGCACTCTCTGTAGTGTCTGGGCAGAAACTACCTATTGTATTACTCTCTGCGGTATCCGAGTGAGAATTACCATTAGCATTAACTAGTGCAATCCAAATGAGAAAACAAACTTCAATCGGAATCCTCTCTTCAAGTTGCCGATTTATTTGATTTTATTTATTGATTGTTTGCTTGTTTATTTATTGATTCATTAATTCGTTATTTTAATATGCACAAATCGGGTTTGAGCTCAAACCGTACTTCTGAGCATTATAATATCATATGTTGTCCACGAGTAGAGGCGACAAAAACCTACTCCCTTAGTAGTGTACAAGCATGGATAGCTTTTGGCTACACCTTGCGGCGTATACAATCTGCGATTATGTTCTGCGACTCACTGCGTTGTATAGGAACTGGGATTACATTTTGCGATTCTCGGCGTTATATGTGAATTGGGAGTTTGTTCTGCCCCGTTTTATATAATAATTAGGACAACGTTCCTCAACCCCCTTTGTTGTACATGAACAAAGGGAGTGTCAAACGACACCTTATGTGATTAAACCAATGCTTGGAAAAACTCGACTAGGTGTGAAAACTAGTCTCCAGTCCACTTCGAGCATTTCATGCTCATAAGGACTTTTACAACTGTTCGTTTTCTTCTTTTAGATCTTTTAATCAGTTTCAATTTATTTACTTATTTTTATTTGTTTGTTTGAGAAAACAGAGAGTCGCTCATTATAATATTCCAACAAAAGTACAGTTGTATTTTGATTAGGGAACGAGTTTTCCATTCAGCAAGTACGCAAGAATTACGATAAATTACGTTCTCGCAATAAAAATGCTAATTCCAAAATTATGGCTACATGTCGTTAACCTAGGTAGCATGGGTTATCTGGCCGGATAATCCAGTCGATTATCTGGTCGGATGATCGGGGGGTAGGATCATCCGGAAATCCGGATGATTAAAAAAAAGGCCTTAACAAAACAAAAAAAAAGTGATATTGCGCATCCAAAATACAATAGAACTACGTTCGTATTTCATGAAAAGCTTGATAGGGCCTGGAAGGGTTCAAAGAGGATAAGATAGGGAATAAAGGGGTTTAGAGGGGGGATGCTTAATTCATTGTATAATGTTTTTAATCTAAATATTGTTTTTTTGTTCTGTTTTATTTTTTATCTTCAAATCTGTTCAGTAATCAAAGATGGCCTCAAGCCACCTTCATGTGATTGACCAGAATACTTTGAAAGCCACCTTCATGTGATTGATCAGAATACTTTGATTCGGTGAGAGATTCCAGCAAAAGTCTTAAATTTGCAGTAGGAGCTTGCTCGGAAGGACTTCCCAAGGAGGTTCTTTCATCGAGTGCTTAAACACTTTGCAGTACGACGGGGTGAGATTTGGCAGTATACCATTGTGATCATTTGTGGTCATGTTACTAATTGGTGGCAGTTTCCGTTCTTTTGTGTCTAGTCATCACCGGAATCTTCGCCGTTTTACCTTTCTGATTGGTGTGACGATTATATTTTATACTTCAGTATTTCATACATGGTTTTTTAGTAGATATTCGGACGGAGTGGTAGTGGTTAGTTGTCGGACTGGACTGTATTATAACGGGGCCTGGTGATTTGGTTTTGAGTGCATGAAGTATTTGGATAGTGTTACCGTGTACCTATAGCCTGTTGCTTGGACGCAGACCAGTACTTTGTCTATTTTCACGATCTTTATGTCCTAAGCCTAGCAACCCAGTACTTATCGCAAGTAGTGACAATTTTTTGTTGGAGTTAGGACTATAGTTTTTGATATTTCATAGGCCAACAACCCAATACCTAAAAGAAATAATAATAATAATAATGAAAATTATACACTTATTGTTTAGGCTACCATAGTGGTCCAAGACAACTTGCTCAGAAGGCAAAAACAAAAAAACTTCATTTTTTACTTTTAATTTGGTAAGGATTTTGATGTGACTCCGAAACAAAAGTTGTTCAGTTTATTTTTCTGCATAACATAATAGTTTTTTTTTTTTTTTTTTTTTTTTAACGACGTACTTTAGTTGTTGCACGGCTTGTCCGAGAGATGGTTAACAACATATGCTATTTACAGGTCACTTTCAGCCGCTTCTAATAGGTGTTGAGTACTTGGAAGGGGGGATCTAAAACCCGTTTTATAAGCTTTAGCCACTTCAAGTCATTACAACAGTTTCAGGTCCCCACCTAAAACTCATGAAATGACATGAAGTGGCTGAAAATTTTAAAGTGGTTTCAAGTTCCCCACCGCATCTAAATTGTTGGATGGGGGTACCTGAAACCCCTTTTATAAGCTTTAACCATTTCAGATCATTACAGCGGTTTCAGGTCCCCACATGAAATTTATGAAAATGCGATTTCAGGTTCCCTTATCCAAATGGGGGTATCTGAAACCCCTTTCACAATCTTCGGCCACTTCAGGTCCAACCATTTAGATGGGGAAACCTGAAACCACTTTTAGAAGCTTCAGCCACTTCAGGTCATTTCAGGTGACACACAACAACGTTAAACCAAAACAAAAATAGGCAAAAAAAAAAACCCATAAGATTTGACCCTTAAACCACAAAAAACTTATGAAATGACTCGAAGTATCTTCATGTCATTTCAGCGGTTTCAAACCTTTTCATAATCTTTCATTCTAAAATTTCAGGTGGTTGAGACTGGTTGTTAACCAATAGCGGTCGGGCCGGGCAAACAAGGTCAATCGGGCGGCACAGCTAGTAGCCTAGCTTATTGCAGAATAAACAAATTTTGCACGAAAGTTATCTCCAATTTCATAATCATATTTGAGTTCAAACTACCTATTTTTCATTATCATGTACATGTACCTATAAGAAAATGAGGTGCATACACCTACAGAATGTCACACTGTGTGGCATTATTAACCATTGAAATTGTTTTTTTTTTTCTTAAGTACTTGTTTTAATTTAATGAGATTTAAACAACAAAAATTATTACGTTGTACTGCAAAAGTAAACGAAGTCAGAAGAAAAATATACAGCAATCTGCACTACCAGCTGGACCGTTTGGATTACCTTGTTTGATCGGACAGCCTGGCCGTGCAAGGATCGAAGAATGGTCAAAAAAAAAAAAAAAAAAAAAAAAAAAAAAAAAA
>BFEA01000081.1:924134-937686 GCA_003427395.1 Chara braunii
CGCCCGGGTCTTGGGTGGCCAGCCCGTGCAAGGACCAAAAAAAAAAAAAAAAAAAAAAAAAAAAAAAATCCAAAAAATCCGCAAAAACATTATGTTATGCAGAAAAGTAAAGTGAACAATGTTTGCCTCAGGGTTACATCGAGCTTCTTCACCAGATTTAGAATAAAAAATAAATTATAAAAATAATATTTTTATTTATATTTTTTTATTTCTTTTTGCCCGGTCGGACAAGGGACCCCGGACCACTCTGGTAGCCTAGAAAAAAAACAAAAAAAAAACTAAAAAAACATTATGTGATACGAAAAAAAAAATTGAACAACGTTTATATCAGGGTCACATCGACATTCGTTATTAAATTTGAATAATATATATATATATATATATATATATATATATATATATATATATACAGGGTCACCAGCCCATACGTACGGAGGTCCCTGGGCAGACCTCCGTACGTACGGGCGTTTGGGGTCCCTTACAGGGTCCGAACCCAACGGCGTTCGGCCCCCGCCAAAAATTATTTCGGGGCCTAAAATAAGTATTTTTTTCTGAATGTTTTTTGTGAGTTCTCTATGACCTCGGGTACATGCTTGTAAATTTTCAAGTTATTTGGCGAAACCCAATAAGAATTAAAAATCGTCAAAGATGGCGGTGTCAAAACATGCTCGCCCACGTATTTTTTCACTTTTTACTTTTTGTTTTCACTTTGGTTTGGGGTCTGAAAAATTTTATTATTTTTTGAATCTTTTTTAGTGGGTTTTGTATTATGTGAAGTACAAATCTGTAAATTTTCAGAGCATTTAGCTATGCCAAAAAAAAATGAAAAATCGCCAAAGATGGCGGTGTCGAAAACATGCTCGCGCACTCACTAAGTTTAATTCTCTTTTTATTTTTATTTATTTTTATTATTAGTATTTATTTTCCGTATTTTATTTTTGTTTCAAATTTGGTAAGGAATTCGGATGTAATGCTCAGACACATCTTGTTTAATTTATTTTTTTCCATAACATATCTTTTTTTCAGATTGTTTTGATAACTTTGTTTTTTTTTTTTTTTTTTTTTTTTGTCCGCATTTGGCCCGAACGACCGAACGCATCCCCAAGGGGTCCCATACGTTCGGGCGTTCGGATTCGGGCGTTTGGGTTCGGGCGTTCGGCCCACCCTGAACATCGGCTACCCTGTATATATATATATCGTCAAATAGAACTGTCCGGTAAACCGTAGGCAGAGAGGGAGAAGAGGACAACAAACGAGGGGCTGTGACAAACTGTTTCGTCGGAGTTTCACCGACTCATCAGGAGGCTGAAGGTTACCTACCGGGCCGCCTGGGACACCCTGTTTTCTTTCGTGGTCTGGCCGTGCAAGAACCAGGGAAGGTCCCAGCAAAAACAAACAAAATCCAAAATTTACGAAAACAAACTATGTTATGCAAAAAACAAAGTAGAATAATTTTTGCCTTAGGATCAAATCAAAATTATTTACCAAATTTTAAATAAAAATTAAAATTAAAAAATAATTTCTATGTTTTTATTTGTTTTTGGCGTGGCCGGGTAAGTGGTATCGTGCCACTATGGCAGCCTAGTATATATATCTATATATATATGTATATTTTACTTTTTTTTATTTTTGTTTTTCCTATCGGGCAAGTTGCCCCGGACAACTTTAGTAACCTAAACAACAATTGATAAGTTAAAAAATAATAATAATAATAATAATAATAAATATATATATTTTAAAAAATGGATAAGCATTTAGATGTGATTATGAGGCCAAGTTGGTCAATTTATTTTTATGCATAACATTTTTATTTTATTTTATTTTTATTTTTTGGGGGGATTTTTTTTTGTCCTTTTACGGCGTGCCGTAGCAAAAAGCTAGGCTGCCAGAGTGGCCTAAGACCACTTGCCTGGCCAAACAAAATATATATATATATATATATATATATATATATATATATATATATATCGTCAAATAGAATATATATATATATATATATATCGTTGTCCTCTTCTCTCTCTCTGCCTACGGTTTACCAGGCAGTTCTGTTTGTGACGATATATATATATATATATAAATATAAAAGTATATGTATATATATATACTAGGCTACCAGTCGGGCTGTCTGGGTCATCCTATTTTCCCGAACGGCTCGGCCGTGCAAGGACCAAGGAAAGTCCCAATAAAAATAAAAATTACAAAAATCCGGAAAAAACATTTTAAAAACTATGTTATGCAGAAACATAAATAAAATAATTTTTACCTTAGGGTCACATCAAAATTTTTCATCATATTTCAAATAAAAAATAAAACTTTTTTTTTTTTTTTTTTTTTTTTTTTTGGTCCGGCTCGACAAGTGGTTTCGGGCCACTCTAGTAGTCTACTATATACTATATATATACATAGTATATATATATATATATATATGTATATATTAAAATTTTGGTAAATCACTTAATGTGACTTTGAAGCCAAGTTGTTCGGTTTATTTTTTGCATAACTTTTTTTTTTTTGTTGGGGGGGGGGACCTTCTTCGGTCCTTACACGAGCGTGCTGCTCAGGCAAACAAGGTGACATGTACTGTCCGTTTTGTAGCCCAGGTAAAAAGGTATGTAACAAATATATTCACAAATTTGAAGTGTTTGAGAAAAATATAAGTAATGGCAGTATTGCGAAATTCGTTTGACTACCAATCATGTCGTTCTCGACATCGTGGTTGTTTGAGGTCTAATCATGAAAGGCCAAGAAAGGTCCATACAAAAATAAAATATAAAAAAATAAAAAAATAATTTGGCTACTAGATTGGGTCGATACCACTTGGGCAGTCAGGCTAAAAAATATTATGTGATCTGTTATTTTATACTTGTTAATTTTGATGTGAACCTAATGCAAGGAATATGAGTAAGAACGATATATAGAAAACCAAGTTGTGAAATCACACAGATATTTAAGTAGTCATGTACCAAGTAGAGAGCATATATGCACAAAGATTTCATCCACAAAAGTGCGATACAATGAACTCATAAACCAATGTGCACGCCCTCAGGCCACACCAACGCAGTATCCAATGTTGCTCCTACTGTATGGTGCCCTATGCCCTTCCTACTCTACCTAGCCTGTCCTACTACAACCGCATTCACTCAACATGCTCACTTTGACTTCGAAGACCAATGAACATGACGTCAACACCATAACCAACCTCCCTTATGCACCAGGTACGCACCTCGTCTCCCCTCATCACCCGTGACCAACCACACTTGCCACTTTCCTAAAGACCACCGATCGCCCCTTACCCCCTTGCGCCCTGTAGCCCGACTATGGCTGCTCGAGCACCGTTGGCCCGCATCGCCCCTCTCACCTCGCAAACGCCTCATGCGCCGCTGCCGCTAACCCAGCAAGCAACCACTTATGCATCAATGCAATTGTCAGGTTCCCCAGAATGTCAGACCTTGGTTGCCTTCCTTCCTATATGGAAGTGGCGGCCTCTGTTTGGCTTCATGTGGACCTGGTTGAGAAGCTCCCAGTAGCTTCGGGGTGGGCCTCAGTACCTGTGCCCAGGCAAATCTCTGCAGTTGAAGGCTTGGGCCCTTTACAGTTGGGCACGCCTCAAATTTCCGGACTTCGGCCGTTTTGTGCCTTTGCACAGGCTCCGAGGTCAGTACATCGACAATGCTGCTTTCTCGTAGGTCCGTAGCCACTTTGTGATATATCTGCCTCGAAAGGTGTGTGCCCAAGGCCCAACTATACGGCGCAGCACATGTTTCCAGTAAAGAGTGAGGAAACTCTCGTTTCCTTGTAACCAACTAGTTGCAACTGCCTGAGTATTCACATATGGAATAATGTCAACTTTTGGCCTCTTCTGAATGTTCAGGCCCGCCCTTACTTAGGGCGGGCACATGGCGTGTTGAGGGTCTCTGCCCATAACATGTGCATGTCTGATAAGGGCCCCGCGAGGGCTCATTCCTCGCATTTCATCCCCCTTAGCTTCGAAAGTCCACTGAGATGCTTCATGTAAGTACTTTCCCCTTCAATCTTCGTTCGTACTCGGCCACGATCTGAGGATCTGTCTTGACAAGTTCCTCTGTTGTGAACCGGCGATCTTCCTTAGGATCCGTATGACGACTGAACAGAACCCGGTACTCTCTCATAGGTTTAGGCGGTCTCCCCGGCCAACTGGCTTGGGAATAGGCATGTCTCTGTATTCCAAAATATTATTAACGTCTGCATGGTCATCCATGGTTGGGGCCAACATTGATCTCCCTTATAGGAATTGTTGTGTCTCAGCGAAAGGTGCAAGCTTTGAGGCGTGAAACACAGGGTAAGTGCGCAAGTGACCAGAGATTCTAGTCACATACAAGGGGACCATCCAAATCGCTACGCGCAATATTTATGACTTCTCAATGACCGAAATAATGAGGCATTAGTTTTTCAGAGATGTTGAATTTCTGCCCTAGCTCACTTGCCTTTACCTAGACACGTTCCCCTACCTGAAATGTGGACATCCGTCGGTGCTTGTTCTCATAAGCAATCATTTCTTCTTGAGACTTCTTGATGTGCTCGACAGCCTGCTGCAACAACTTATTTTACTGCACACCAAATTGTATAGTTCCATGAGTTACAGCAGATCGATTTTCATTTCTAGAGATGCCAAATTTCTGTCTCAACTCACTTGCTTTTACCCAGGCACGTTCCTCTACCTGAAATGTGGACTGTCATCGGTGCTTGTTCTCATAAGCAACCATTGCTTCTTGAGACTTCTTGATGTGCTCGACAGCCGGCTGCAACAACTTCTTTTACATGACACCAAATTGTATAGTTCCATGAGTTACAGCAAGTCGATTTTCATTTCTAAAGATGTCAAATTCCTGTCTCAACTCATTTGCCTTTACCCAGACACGTTCCCCTACCTGAAATGTGGACTGTCAACGATGCTTGTTCTTATAAGCAATCATTGTTTCTTGAGGCTTCTTGATGTGTTCGACAACCTTCTGCAACAACTTATTTTACCGGACACTAAATTTTATGGTTTCAGGAGTTGCAGAAGATCGATTTTTAGGCAAGAGAAAGTCTAGAGCAGATCTAGACTTCCACCCCAAATGCAGCTAATTCGGACTGTGTCGGTGGTGAGAGGTAACTTCTCATCCCAGGCATCGTGGATGGGCTTAATGTAATGTCTCGGCAATTGCTGCACCACACGTTTCATATGTTCCGCCCCCCCGTTGGCTTCGGGATGATTCCCTGAAGTCATCTGGAGTTGACTACCGATCTGTTCAGTAGCCTTTTTCCACATCTCGCTAGTGAACATGACATCTCTGTCACTAACAATCGTTTTAGGTAGCCCAAAATCACGCACCCAATTATCCATAAACAACTTGATGATGTGCTCAGTCGATGTCTCGAGCATGGCGACCAGTCTATCGTACTTAGTGAACTTATCAACCATGACGAAGATGTGTCGCTTGCCACGCCTCTTGGTGACAAAGGTGTCCATGAAATCCATGGAAACACTCTGTCCCAAACCAGCGAGAATGGGCAAGGGTTTGAATAACTCAAACGGAGCTTGAGTTCGTGGCTTGCCCCTCTGACAGACTTGGCAAGTTTGCATCGTGAAGCATGTCAGGCCACCAAAATTGTTGCACTAAGTTAGCGGAAGTGTTTCTGTAGCTAAAATGTCCCATTGCGTCATGGCATTCTCCTAAAAATAAACTACGCAAAATCTCCCTAGATGGAAAAACTAACCTCTTAAATCCATCCTTTTTAAGAAAGAGCAACCCATCCATGATCACAAACTCATCAGATGTGGCCTTGTCTTGAGTCTCTAGTTTGTGCATTGTCGAGCGCATCGGTCTGGCACCGCACGAGGCAGCGTGGGACCCTCCCGGCCGCGTCACGCAGGAGTTGGTCTAAATCCTCGTCGCGAATATAGATGGAGCTTCCGCAAGCCACTCCGGCCAAGTGCGCCAACGATACCTTCCGTGAGCCCCTACGACAGGATAGGGCCTACGCGAGGCACGACTTACCTCCATCTTACGGGAGTTGTCATCTCCCTTCGGTGGGCGTATCCCCGTCGAGCTACCAGTCCACAGTACGAAAGTTGATCAGTTGCAATCGCAGAGGTGGACCAGCCGAGGGAGTTTCTCGTTCGTTATAGCATAGGGGGTACGTGTGGTATTACTCCTCTATCGAACCCGCACACGAACCGGCATCTTGGGGGGCTGAGGTCCCAAGCGCGGCTCGTCGTCGGTCGACGAGGACGCATCACACTCACCTCGCATACACCACTCTACGAACACAAAAATAAAACACACACACACACACATTAAACCACGCGACAACACTCCTAGTCCCTTCAGTAGCTGTCCCGTGACCTTCTGAAGCGGAAATCGGATAGGCGACGCGCGCAAGACTTAGTATAAAACCGCGCGGACACAGGGCTAACTCATATTGATTCGCAATGCAACCGTACGCAAGCGGTCGCAATGATGACGTACCATGTAGTGCCCATACTCATGCGGTCCTCGTTAATCTTGAGGGTCGCATTCGACACTCAAGTGTCGGCTGACACGCGTCTAGAGGGATTGTTCTCTCGACGCTGGGCAACCGCCAAGAGCGGTTGAGGACCACACCCTCTTCTGCGGCCTGCGGAGAGTGGGTGGTACACAGGTTCATACCTGTGGTGGCAATCGTCTCTTATTGCCCTTGAGACCAGCTCCTTCACCTAGGGTCTGGGGAGATGGTCAAGGGGTTTGACTTTGACGGCTGCCACGGACTACAACGTCCAACTATAGAAATTCTAAAGAGCAAAGGTTAAAAGAGGATCTCCATTTTCTCTCAAAAACATAATTTGTTTGACTTTTACACGCGGTGACTGTAGGCCGCACAAAACGCTCGAGACGCATATATTCATATATATATATATATAGAAGACTATTAAATATAGGACGATYACTTCTCACAGTCACAGTGAGACTCCTCTTAGCCATACATATGTGTATGATCGCAGGCAGCCAAATCGAAAGTCCGAAACACCAAACGTACCTGCAATCATATCAAAGATTCAACCAAAGTTCATGCACTATGAGGGGTCAACTTCAACCATTCTCTGCGCTCACACCCTTGCTTTAGCCATGCAAGGCCCAACCTCTGTCCAACCAACCATAATTAAATACTTTGTACCTTTGTTAAATGGCCATTCAATAAAAGTCCGGGTGAAACCTTAATAAAAGAAAAAGATCACCAAGGTTAAAGCTTTTTAGGTTGAGTATTGAGGATGAATGGGAGTTGAGTCATAGACCGTCGAATCGGTAACGGACATGTTATCAATGATAACAGAAGATGATCCTCGTAGGATCGAGCTAAATCTAGCCCAAGTCTTGAATCGATCGATTAAGAAGACTTGAAACACAAGACAAGTCAATCCTTAAGCTAAAATCATAAGTATATGGAGAATACAACTCCATAACACATCCTCACCCAAGACCCTTCTACAAGCTAAGTAGGCCCTGGCTCTAAGCCAGTGTCCAACGCAAGGCAGGCCTATGGCAGCATTTCCCATATTCTGGGTGGATTGCCAGAATTGTCACCTGTCAAAATATGATCTAACTCCTTTAAACTAAGAAAATTTCGGCAGCGCTTCCCGTAGGAAAAATATCTTTCCAAGATTTATATCAGCCTGAATATGAAGACAGAAATAATCTTCAACTTTCCAAAGTGAAATTTTGTCTAACTTTCTGAATTAGCAAAAATTTTGGCAGCATTTCCTTTCATAAAAGGAGACTTTCCAGATTTTTACTATGCCATGTATGAAACTTAGACAAGTTGAACTTTGAAAAACCAAAATTTGACTAACTCCTTGGATTTGTAGAAATTTTCGGCAGCGCTTCCCGTAGAGAAAGTGGTTTACCAAAATTTATACAAAGCCAAGTATAACAAAAGATCCCAGAAAACGCGAGAATTGACCTAAGTAAAATAAAGTTAGCTAAGAAAATGCAGAAATTTGAACTAACTCCAATCGCTCTAGCACGTGGCGAGCCTCTAAAGCAACTACCTGTCAAACTGAAACTCATACTAAGTAGTGGTGATCTCACTCAACCGCATGCAAGGCCAAACCACAAAGGTAAGTACCCTCACCAACCCTAGTCACATTTGGCAAACAATAGTTCATAGTCTTTCAATGATTTATCCCTTTATACCCAGCTTACATAGGGCATCGAGTTAGGTCACTCATCTTAGAAACAATGTCAACTCTTTGCCTTAGTTATACACGAACAGGTTGTACAACTACTTTTCTCTTCATTGGGTATATGCCTAAGCCATTCGTCTTAGAAACAATGCTTAGCCGCCCTAATCTGTTTAATTAGCCAAGTTATGTATACTTCTCTGAACTTAATCTTCAAAAATGGGCGTAGGATTGAGCCATTCATCTTAGAAACAATGCTCAACCGACCCAAATTACCTTCAGTTATAGCTCTTAGTTATACTCTCTTAATTTGTGATAGGGCTATAGTCATATCATTCGTCTTAGAAACAATGTCTGGCTAGCCTTGTTCTTATAACATATAAATATAGACATATAGAAAGCCTTATTCCTTTTTTCACCTTATAATCATATGGCCTCAGACTTCTTAGAAACAATGTCCTGTCTTTGGCCTGAACCTCTCTCAGAATAAAACAACCAAAAGAGTTGAGTCATTCGTCTTAGAAACAATGCTCAATCCTCCTTTCTCAGCACTAAAAATGGGTAGAGTACCCTGGGTCAAGATCCGGAGACTTTTCGGAAATCACCCAAAATAAACAGCGACCAGACCATTCATCTTAGAAACAATGTCTGGCTCTCAAAGTTTGCATAATCAATACCCCATAGAAACAACAACCTGACCATTCATCTTAGAAACAATGTCTGGTTAAATTAAATAAATACAGCGACACAGTCATTCATCTTATAAAACAATGCTTGGTCCTTCAGAAAACAGAACAAAACACGCCATTCATCTTAGAAGCAATGCCTGACCCTATAAGACTCATTCAAGCGCAAGCAAATCTACCTTTCTCTCTGCCTTCCCCTTGATGCAACCCCTTGTTACAATCTGCTTTCAGACAAACAAAGAAACAGAAATTGTCATTGCACATACATTCCTTTACTTAGTCTGGCTCATGTCATGAAAGTCAAACTAAAAGTCGAAGTAGTGTTGCATACAATATACTCAGTCAAACATAGCAAGGTGTACAAATAGGGGTTATAATTGGGTTTATAAAAGGAGTCAGGAAATTACCGCTCAGTTCCCGACCTCCAAAACCCCTCCTGAGTTCCGGCAGAGCTCCCGCAATCGGTGGGCGGACTCCCCACAGAGTCTTGGTACGGATTACGGGTTGCAATCCCGCTTGCCACCTTCCTCTCAGCACCAATAGAGTAGACTTAGAGTTAGACGGGAAGAAAGAGAAGCATTCAGTCTCTCAGATGCAGGAGGGGTGCACTTAGACTCGCTAGAGAGGGCCTCCAAATCTTCAGCGCCTGAATGTCCCGCAATGGTGATCAAACACAAACCTTCAGCTGCCGTCTCTTCAGCGACCCTCCAAGTCACAGCAATACTCCCTCCTCTACAATCGCAGCGCCCGCTGCTCCAAGCCTCGCAAACTCGCACCACCTGTCCAACTACTCTCTACTGTAGAGTGGGTAAGGTACCAATCAGTCGGCCCAACATGCGCCCTGCCGCTGGCCCGTTGCTGCTTTGGCCAATGGGATGGGCCGCGTGCTGGCCAGCAAGTAAGCTTCCATCCCCCGTCGGCCCAATTCCCACGACTTCGATCAACAGGCGAGCGGCGTGTCGACCATCTGGTAAGTCTTCCTTCCCTCTCTTATGTATTCGCATATGTGATAGTCGCCCCTCCCCCTTTTCTCCGCCGTGCGAACGACCTCTAAGCCGGGGCACGCAAGACGAGCGTACCCAGGCTCGCTTCCATAGTTCCGAGCAACAACGAGGTCGCCAACGGGAGACTCCAAGCATCTACAGCCTGGGATCAGAAGCAACGATCACGAGCGATAGCAGCCTGGTCCGCTTCGCAACTCATCTGATGTTTCGAAAACTTGGGATGAATTTTCCACCAGATCGTAGAAGTATATATTCACGCAGCCTCCTATCACCATGGCGTCCAATCCGCTGCTCTAGACTTCAAATGAAGGTCATTATTGGTGACCGCTCAATCCTCCGAGTCAGGCCTTCCCCCGCTTGGTTTCATCCCAAAACGTGCGAGATACACACTTTCTCGCTCCCCACCTTCTTCGCTCTGTCACCGTTCGCGGACCACTTCTCCATACTAACTCTCATGTTACAAAGTCTCTTCTCAATCTGTCTCCGGATCTGGGGTCGCCCCGGTCCAAAATGTTACGAGTGAATCTTTATTTGCCCGTTTCTGTTGGAAAACAGACACGAAATCCTCTCTCCCTCCTTCTCCTTCACTGTCCGCCATATCCTGGCGCACCCCGTTTCTCTACTACCGCTTACTTCACTAATCCAAAACTAAAACTAACACCACAGCTAGATTCGCCCTACCTAAGTACCCTGATTTATTATCCTACCTTGCGCAAATCCGCCGAGGATCGAATGAGATTCAAACTTCTCCTATTGCGCCCAACCAGCTCTTCCACGATCTTCGCTCCCGAATGCCCCTGGCGCCTGCCCCTGGCCAGATTCATCGGTCGCTTATCCCTGTGGCTTCGCCATGCTATTTGCTCGTCGCTCCTATCCTGCGCCTCCCCTGTCGTAGCGTCCTGCCTGCTGGCCGCTCCACTCGTCGTCACCTTCGTCAACCCGACTGTGCCTCGCAACAGTCCACCCGTCGTCCCCGTTGTTTTTCCTTGTGGCTAGCGCACCGGCCCGACTGCGACCGATCATGTAGCAAAGATCTTCGACAGGCCTTGGAAACTGAATGGGTCGAAATAAAGCGTATGGGCTCTTCTCCGATTTATGCACGTCATCCTTACACAGAGGCCATGCTAATTTTTTCTGTATCGTTCCAATTTTAACGGATGTCCCAAAGGACGAGTCGCGCGCCGGCCGACCAACCCTTGGTAGCTTCGAACGTTCGGTTTCTAGTCACTCGGTTCCACCCTCTGGGATCAAGCACGGGTTTGTGTTCCGAGCATTCAAGGGTGTGCCCTCTGAGCTAGGCTCTCGGCGCTTGCAGCCAGCCTTAGGGCCGGCACCGGCTTAGACCCGGATGAGACAGAATAAAATAAAGTAAGCAAGAATTAAAAAAAAAAAGTAAGGGAGGACGAGACCTACCAGTACTTCCCTGGTCCTACCAAGCGAGCGCGTGATTGGGCTCCCCCAACAAAACTAAGGGGGATAGTCTCGCGGGACCCTCAACCCCTCAGCTTCTTCAATGCTCTATCACTCTCATGCTGCCGCCCGTTGGTCTTGATCCCCGCACCTTCATGTCACCACTCCAATGCCGTAACCTATAGGGTTAAGCCCAAGCCTAAGATTAGCATGCGCAAATTCCTATATAAAGTGGTGTGCACCGTGCCCCGGGCCAAGAAAACGCCCTGGGCCACGCCCTTACCTATGTCCAGGTCTATGGCTGCTTAACCGTTACGCCGACATACCCAAGCTGCGCCGTGGCTACCACACACGCTCCATCCTGGGCGTCAGACCTACCATCGGTTAGGCGTGGTGAACAAGAGTCAAAACCTTTCAATCCTTAGTCTAATCAATAACAACAAAATTAAGTCGGTCGACTATAATGGTTCCTTAATCAAATACAAGGAGAAAAAATCACATGCGAGTCTTAAAACTGCGTGCCCATTCGCCTCCTTTATTCAAACAACCCTTAGTATGTGTATGGACGACCACCGTGGCCCGTGCAGGCGCTCAAAGACTCCAAATTAATTTCAACGAAAAAAATTCCCAGAATTAAATAATCATTCTAGAGTAAAATTACAATCTAAATTTCAAATTTTCATTCCATCTTAAAATATGTCATTCCAATTTTAAAATTTTTCATCTTACTTTCAAACTTTCATTTCAAGAATATGGTACCTTTCTTATTTGGACTGCATGCTAGAGATGGAATGAAAGTCTTGATGGCTTCATGAAATATTTTAATTGGACTGTCATTCTAAGTAAGGATTTTCAGTCATAAATAAATTAATCCAATATAGATTAGAAAATATTTGTTGTAGTAGAATGAAAATTTAATTAAAACATTTCATAAACTCATCCAAACTTTCATTCCATCTTGAACAAATAGATGTAGTTGGAAGGGAAAACTCATATTTAGACGGAAACTTATCAAATAGAACTGGAAATTTTAGAATTTGACTAGCATTGGAATGATAATTTATAAATATGAAGGATTTTTTTTTTATGGAATGTTTTTTCAACTTTCATTTATCGTGGGAATTTTTATATTGTTAGCTTTCTGTCACTTGCAAAAACCAGGGCGGATACCATTGTTAGGGTATTCGCATCAACAACATGATGTCCATCGTGATAGGGTCGTCCTTGTAGGCTTCCACCAAGGATCGAGTTACATTATCAGATAAGCCAAACTCGGTAATCGGGGCACCTAGGTAGTTTGCCCAACGTGACAGTGCATCAACAACCTTATTATACTCTCCTTTCACATAATCTAGTTTGAAGTCATACTGATTTATAACTTCAATCCAGCGTTTGAGTGTATCAGAGAGAACAAGTTGTGTCTTGATCCACTTGAGTGTCTGATGGCCAATTCTCAAATAGAAGAACCTTTTCAATAAATAGTGTCTCCGGTGGCCAAATGTCTTATAGAGGGCATAAAGCTTCCTTTCGTAGGTGGACTTCGCCAATTTCTTTGATGGCATCTTCTTCCTCGTGTACTCGATTGACCTCATCGTTTTCTCTTCCTGTTGAGCCAGCACTCCGCCAATGTCATATTGGCTTGCGTTAGTGGTCACAACAAATGACTTTTCAGGATCGGGAACCACGGGAATCTCATGATGTGTGAGGGCATACTTCAATCTCGTGAAAGCGGTCTGGCATGCGTTTGTTCATTCCCATGGAGTGTCAAGGCGCGCTAGATCAGTTAAAGGGGGAGGCGATTGTTCTATAGTTCTTTACAAAATTTCAATAATAACCACGTGTCTGCCTTCTGTCATCAGTTGTTCCTTCACCACCTTCTGATTCACTCATCCGTTAGGCAGACGTTGTCTGTAGTAGTGTTCTTTTTGGAACCTGCCGTAGCATGAGTCTGACCGATTTTTTTTAATAATGGCAAGTCACCTAGGTTACCGTTTAAGCGGTATTAACAACACTGACATAGGTTGTACACATAATCTAAATCTACTTCGATTGGTTCACTTACAAGAGCTTAAAAAAAAAACGACTATAGTAGAACATCACAGTCCTAGTCTAGGCTGTCTGTGAGCTGATAGCAGTCTGTCAACCAACTAGTCAAAATAAAAATAGATCATGTACGCAGATGTATGTAAGATGGAAATGGTTGTGATGTACAACTTGAGCATCAGTTAGAAACTTCTTTCCCTTATATCCTGTACTCAAGGAATATGCTTATG
>BFEA01000081.1:986389-1001545 GCA_003427395.1 Chara braunii
GAAGCGCTTTCGTGTGTGTGTGTGTGTGTGTGTGGTCTCTTATACACATCTAGATGTGTATAAGAGAAGAGAGAGAGAGAGAGAGAGAGAGAGAGAGAGAGAGAGAGAGAGAGAGTTTCACGGTGCATTCATTGCGCCACTGCGCAACGAATGCGCCATGATACTCTCTCTCGCTCACACATACCCACCCCCGCGGCCGCTCATTTTCCGAGCCGGAAAACAAGAATGAAATTTCCGCGCTTACATGGTACCATTCATTCTGGTTTTCCACATTTGGATGTCTCTCTCTCTCTCTCCCCCTCTCCCACCCTCGCCCCCGCCCCCACCCTCTAGCCTTGGAAAGGCTCGGCATACTGGTAGCCGGAGGTTCGGACTGGATAGCTGGGGAAGGTACTGGTGAATAGACAGTTCATAGGTTTAGGGACTGGTTTGCCGTTCTTCATTTTAGTATTTCTTTTCCTTCGATTTGTAATTGAGAGAAGGCAGCTATTTTAAAAATAAAAATAAAAATAATTTGCTCATCAAGTTCCATCATCTGGATTCGAACTCCGGCCTGGATTTCAACAGTTCATGGGTGTGCCCACTGAGCGAGGCTCTTATTTTCAAGCCGAATCAAGACCGGAAATCGCAATCGACGGTTGGATGGGCGGTTTGGGTAGCGTCCGGCCGACCGATGCGGCCCTCTCCGGTCCGGGCCCGGTTCACCCGAGTCTCAAGGCGGGCTGAGCACTGACGGGGGTTTTCCCAACCCGCGCCCTTTGCTTCTGTCGGTCGACCGTGGTCGTCGTAGGATACATTCGCCCACGTCCCGCCTGAATCCCTCTTTCGCCATCGCCAACTCCATGTGAGGGGCGGGTCGGCCCAGTGTTGTGTCGAGCCCGCGCATTTTGGAGCCGATTGTCTTTCTCTCTCTCTGTCTCTCTCTCTTCCTCTCCGATCTCGTGCGTCTTTCTATCGCCGGAACGAGTGAAGGGTAGGCGGCGATCGGATAGCAGCGATGGCGGAAACTCTCTCCCTTCGCGGCACCCTCAAGGGGCATACCGATTGGGTCACGTCCATCGCTTGCCCTCTGGACAACTCGGACATGATCCTCTCGTCGTCTCGTGACAAGTCGATCATTATGTGGTCGTTGACTAGGGAGGAGAATAGTTATGGAATTGCCCGTCGGAGGTTGACTGGCCATGGCCACTTTGTTCAGGACGTGGTGATTTCGTCGGACGGTCAGTTCGCCCTCTCCGGGTCTTGGGATGGAACCCTTCGTTTGTGGGACTTGAACTCCGGGACAACCACGCGGCGATTTGTCGGACACACGAAGGACGTGTTGAGCGTTGCCTTCTCCGTGGACAACCGACAGATCGTGTCTGGGTCGAGGGATCAAACCATCAAGCTCTGGAACACCCTCGGCGAGTGCAAGTACACAATCCAGGACCAACAGGAGGCGCACACCGGATGGGTGAGCTGTGTACGCTTCTCCCCCATGACCACCAACCCTATCATTGTCTCTGGTGGCTGGGACAAGATGGTGAAGGTCTGGAACTTGACTAATTGCAAGCTGCGAACGAACCTGGTTGGACATACGGGCTACATTAACACCGTGACTGTCTCGCCCGATGGCTCGCTGTGTGCCAGTGGTGGTAAGGACGGCGTTGCTATGCTCTGGGACCTTGCTGAGGGCAAGAGACTGTACTCCCTCGACGCTGGCGATATCATTCACGCCCTGTGCTTTAGTCCGAACAGGTACTGGTTGTGCGCGGCCACGCAGCAGTGTGTCAAGATCTGGGACTTGGAGAGCAAGAGCATCGTCGACGAGCTTCGGCCCGATTTCCGCCAGGATTCCTCATCCGTCAGCAAGAAGGCAATGGTACGTTACTTGCCTTGAAATCCACTCATCTATCTGATCACCCCTTAGCTTTAGGTCGTTGCTAATGCCGCGGTTCTCATCTGCTTCTCCGGTTGTCATTTACCTCTTGCGGAGTTGCATACGTCGTTGTCTGGTATGCACCAGGTGTGATTGCCTATTGCCCGCCTGTCGAGTACTCTAATATCATCGCCGTCTCCTTCTCTTTGATGCCCTCTTTCTTCTCTTCTTGTCCTTCATTCGTTCTCTTCTTGTCCTGTATTCGTTCTCTATTCTTGTTCTGTATTCCTTTGGAACTCTTTTCTCCTGATGGATTTCCCACGTAGCTCTCTGACCGATTCTGAAACCACTCTTTCCTAAGTCGTGCCCGTTAACGAGCCACGATTCTAGGAAACGTACAGGCCACTCCAGGAGCGCCCAGATTCATCCGACGACTAGAAACATTTCTACTCTAATGTTTTCTGCGGCCGATAGCTGGGCCAAATACTGGTGGATTAAGCGTCGTCCGTCGTACCCTTACATCGTCTGGCCGTGGCCTTGTTATCGCTTGTGTCCACATCGAGCGTTGTATCCCTTTTGCCTTTCGTTGTCCTGCCTTTTTTCTTCTGCTCCGTTCTCTGAGGCAATTCTCTACTCCGGTTTCCTCTTCTCGTCTCATACTGCATTCTCCTTCTTTTAATTTGTAATGTGAAATGAAGGCATGGGATTCCTCTTCTCTTCGTCGCCGCTTATTGTTACCAGTTCAACCCTCGTGCAAGCACGGTTTCTTCACTTGCCCTGTACGTTTCCTTCATTGTAATAAGGGTTCTGGACCTGCTTTCTGCTGCAATTTGCTTTCTCGCGGACGTCTATCGAGTCTCGATTGTTCTTTTTTTTCTTCCTGTCCTTTTGTCCGCCGTTGGCTTCTGATCTCTTACACTTCAGGCACACGCTCAACCTCTTCTTTGTCCTATGTCGTCAATCGTCTCTGGTACATCTAATGGTCATCCACTTTCCTATCTTCCCTTATTTCTCGTCTGCCCTTCACGCCTTCAGCACCCTTCCCGTTTAGCAGCTCTCTTTTGCGTCTGACCGTCTTGACGCTCCTTCACTCTTCACCCGTTGTTGTCGTCGTGCCTTATGCTGCTCTCTTCGCGTCCTCTGTCACCTGCCCTCCTTGCCTGCTCTGCTCTCTTCACGTCCTGTTCCCTGCGTCCTGCTGTCATCCTGATATCGCCCTCCTATCGGCCTCTGCTTCTCTGCTGTCCTCGTTGCATATATATTCTCTTCGCGTTCTCTGCGCCATTTGATGTCCTCTATCCATACCACGTCCTCTACCCTTTAGACGTCCATTACCCTTTTCACCTCCTTTACCCTATTCATCTCCTTTACCCTATTCATCTCCTTTACCCTATTCATCTCCTTTACCATATTCACCTCCTTTACCTTGTTTTCCTCCTTTACCTTATTTTCCTTCTTTACCTTGTTCGCCTCCTTTACCTTATTTTCCTCCTTCACCTTATTCACCTCCTTTACCTTATTCGCCTCCTTTATCTTATTCACCTGCTTCACCGTATCTCGCGTCCTCCTCTTTCTGCTGGGTCGGGCCTTTGCTGGGTCAGCCATCCTTGCTGCCTCTGCCATCCTCACTGGTTCTGGCCTTCTAATCGTGTCTGCACCTTCGCCGTTTTCCCATCTCGCTCCGGGCCAGCACTCTTGGCTTGTGACCAGGTTGTCGAGTCAGCCCATGTTGTTGGGGCTGGGATTCTTCCCCCCGCTTCTGCCCTTGCCCGTATTCCCGGTCTTCTTTTCGGTCATCAAGTGTGTTGTCTTTCTCTCTTGCCTCTGCACACGCTTCAGTCCAGTTATACCTAGCCTCTTAGCATTTTTATGTTCATTACCTTCTACTACGCTTTTTTCTTTGCACCTTTTTCACGATTTCCTTTCTTTTCCCTTTTTTTTCCTCTCGTCTCACGTTGTTGTTGTTTCCTCTCTTGAAGTCTTTCCCTCTCACATCTTTTTCTCCGCATTTTCCCCTCCCCTTTCACATGTTTGCCCCTTACATCTTTGCTTGCTTCCCTCCCTCTATATATCTTTACCTCCCCCTGACATCTTCCCCTCCGACGACCTCTTTGTCCCCTGGAGGACATCTTCGTCTCGCAGCCCACGAAATCTATCACCCCTCCCCCCCCCCTTCTGCTCAATGACATCTTTCGCCCCCATTACATCTTTTCCTCCCTTGACATCTTTTCCCCATTATTTCGTTCCCGCATGACATCTTTTCGTTCCCTCATGCCATGTTTTCGTTATCCCATGATATCTTTTCCCCCTCCTTAGGTTTTCGCCCCTGTTCAAATCTGTTCGCCCATCCTCACCTGTGTTCACTCGTTTTCTTTTACCCACTCTTCACATCTCTTCCCGCCTCTTGTGTTCTTCCCTTCGTTATCTTTTTTCCTTATTCACATCTTTTCCCTCCATCTTTACCTCCCTCACCTTTTCCTTCCTATTCAGGTCTTCTCGTTCTTCTTCATATCTAGTCTTCGTTGGCATCGTTTTCTCTCTCAGATTGTTTCGTTCTCTCGTTTTTCCTCCCTCGACTCCGTTTCCTTGTTGGCCTGTATCCCTCTTCTGCTCGGCCATCTTCCAAAGCTCTCCTTGGACTCCTATTTCGTTCCTTTTGTCTTTTTGTCGTCCTGTGGTCCCTCACCCCTTGTGCTTTTCCTGTTTTCTTGTCCACAACTTGTGCAAGCTTGTAGCTCCCCTCTTTGTTTGTCTAGGCGTTGGTATTGTTTTTTGAACGATGAGCTCTGGGAAAATACAACGCGCAGTTTGAGCATGCCCCGCTCTGATGTGAAAGGCATGTTGTGGAATGAGAAGCTCTCTCTATGAATCCCAGAAGTGATGTCGGCGAGCAAACGAAGTTTACCCGTCTTCATCTTAATAGAACTCCCGGTCATTATAGCTGTATTTGGGCCAAATTTCAGTCTAAATGCAACGAAAATGAGTGGGCGTTCAATTCGAGTGAAGACTAGACCATGATCCCTAAAACGCTACGATTTTATTTAGGGTTTTCGAAATTGGAGCGCTCCCAACTTCGCGAACCAATCGTTGTCTTTGTGCATTTCATGCTATTGTGTTCTGCATCTGTGGGCCAACCCACGCATTGTAGTACTTCGAAAAATTCAATTCCCGTTCCTTGCTAAGGGTCTAAAGCATTAAGGCCAACCCACGCATTGCAGGACTATAGGATACGGATTTTGGTCACATTTCAGTTATAAGGGAAATCTAGCGGTATGTTCGATGTTAGCGGTGCTCCTGGTCGGACTCGTTGTTGTTTCTTTTTTCTTTTTCCGTATACCCGTGGGCACTTCCACCTTGCATCCGCTCTCTGGAACGAAGGGTCATGTTCACGCAAGCTCGACGAGGCATGTGTATCTGCATTTCTCTCTATACGCGGGCACATTTTGACGCTCACAATTTCTCGAATGTATCGGACGATGAAAGTGGGACTCGATTGTATACATCGAAATGTCCCCGCGCAGACACACGCGGAGAGAGAGAGAGAGAGAGAGAGAGAGAGAGAGAGAGAGAGAGAGAGAGCACCCTCTCCGCCTCTCTCTTTCTCTCTCAGGGGAGTGGACGAGCGAGAGAACGGATCTTGAACGGTTGTATGAACCGAAGATCAGTGTCCTGCGCGCTCCGTCTGATCTGTCACGCGATACTATGGAACGGGAGTTAAGATTGCTGATTAGCCTTACGCGCAGTTATATTCAATGAACGTAATGTGCCAGGTTACTGAATAGAATGCCCGATTATTATAGCTGTACGTGGTGCAATTTTCAGACTAGATACAGCGATAATCACCGGAGCTTCTATTTGGGGTGAAGAGGCAGTTTTCGAACATGAAAGTGCGATGGTTTGATATATTGTGAAGAGTCTCTCCTACAGTTGTTGGAAATTCCAGCGGGAAGGATGAGAAGTGTAACTCGACTGTTCTTTGTTTTCTCAAAGGGAGAATGGGAATGGGGAGCAACTCTTCTTTGTTCTCAGAACGAGAAGTGTCCAGTTGGAAATTCAAGCGAAAAGCCTTCCAGCGGGATAGGATCGTTCAATATCTTAGAACGACTTTTTTCTGTGAAACTATTAATGAACCCCGCTTTTTTTCCCACTCCTTGTACGATCATGTCCTTAAACCACCACTACCTTTCGGGCTGTGACGCTAAGTGGTAAAAGTAGTTTACCCTGAAAAATCGCCGTCAGGCCTGATAATTTTCATCTGTGGCGCCCGGCCTCCCGACTTGAATTCAGAGGCCCGGGGCCCGATATACGAGAAATGTAGTGATGTCGAGGAAAGACTACATCGTTGTATGAGGCACCCGTCTGTAATCATTCTTAAGAAGTGGGCAATATGACCTTTAGGGTTGAAGTCGCTGTTATCAGGACTGCGTCGAGGACCTGTCCGTCGTCGTGCGCCCTAGTTCGGATATGTTCTTTTGGTGAAATCGATCTACCGCATGTCAATATCGATACTTGGCAGTGGTATATTTTCCAAGAAGCCCACTTTCAGCACAGATGCTGGGATTCCTGTAACGAATGTGCCCATGAATATGGCCAGATAAGACCAGGCAGCAGCCCACTTTCAGTACAGACACTGGGACTTTCTTGAATAAATCTGCATAATTTAATATGGCCATCTGCCAATTAATATGGGCAGATAAGACCAGGAAACCGTACTCTGTGCTTATGCTGTCTCGAGAGGACGAAGATGACCAGGTGCTGATAATGACACGAAGTCGGGATGCAGTTGTTGATGATCCAATCTATAAGGGATATTAGATGGTTTTGGGAGGGAGAGCCCTGTTGACGCTCATGCGAAAATTGTTTAATTTTTTTTTTTCTGTTAACAATTGACAAGGATAGAAAATGGTTCGCGGACTGCGTTCTGCTAGTGCACTGTAGTTTCCCTACTCTCGCCATTGCAATTGTCGATGTGACAGTCGACATCAATCGCTTGTTATTATGTGATCCACAGTGCGGTTGTCAGATGGAGTTGATGCCCTCCTTTTACAGTGCTCAGGTCGACGCATCCGATTTTCATCATTAGTCGTGCACACTCCCAAGCATTCGCGCAGCAGTACCTTCCTCGCTCGCTCTATTAGACTGCAATTGCAGCCTTACCTCGATGTATCTCCCCGCAATTACGTCCAGAGGTCCGTCGGAAATATCCCTTGTCCGAGTAGGCTATTCTTTTATGCTGGATTCTTCTTATGCTGCTTCTCATCCTCGTTTGTATGCTCTATTTCCTAGTGGACAGGATCGTAGGTCGTTCGTATCTCTGTTAGGTCTCGGTATGCTGCGGAGATGTTATGCCCTTTGTCTTTGGCTCCAGCACTATTTTGCCATGTTTCGGGGCTCGATAGCGATTAAATGGGTTAGCTCAGTTGGTAAGCCCGTGGACTGTTGAATTACAGACCCAAGTTCGGATGGATTCCAGTGCAACAAGATGACCAGAATAAAATAAAATCGAATCTGAATTTTACATGGGGCCGCTCAGTTCCATGACGATGTCTCAAGGACATTGCGCTTTAAAAAAAATGGACTGTTGCCGTATCGCGTGGGAAATGGGAGGGTGTTTGTCAGCGGACGCAGGCTGTTCGTTGAAGCACTCGGCAGAGTTTTTGTCGGTCATTTGAGTTCTCGTTCGAGTAGCTGACTTGCAATTTGAGGACCCTGATCGCAGGCTGGAATGGTTGCTGGCCATGCTGGCGGCATTTTCGTTAGCTTGGGTTTTCTGACTTTCGAACGTATCTCAACTCCATCCAACGCCCCCTAGTCCCTCCATCTTGTTTATTGCAGCTGTGCATATTTTGGTGCCTACGAGGGTGGGACTGCGTTGGCGAGTTGAGGGAAGCGAAGTGAGAAATGCGGCACAGATGCACAGAGAGAGAGAGAGAGAGAGAGAGAGAGAGAGAGAGAGAGAGAGAGAGAGTTCCGAGGGAGGTGTAGGAGTGGACAGTGACGGGAAGGGCATGTGTAGCGGCTCTGAGAGAACGATGGAATCCTTCCTTTGATTTTCAAGCCTTCCTGCTATCTGTGAGGGGAAGAGACTGACATTCCATCGTTCGCAAAGGGTTGCAATCGCAACGATGCATATGCAGGATCCTTCGCTACGCATTTGGCAGGCTTTAAGCCCAACCGCCCCCCACCCCCGGCCGCCCCCTTCCATCTTGAGCTTTACACGTTCAATCCCAAGTATTGATGATTGATGGTTTGTTTTCGGTGGCGGCTTTCGTAATCACTCGCTTGTGCTTCGTCCCTTTTTGCCGTCGATTGTATGTTTTTTCTTTTTGATTGTTTATTTTTTTTAGTGGTATGCTATCTTATCTGGCCCGCTTTTGGAATTTGCGTGTTGCATTTGTGCGTCCGGTTTTTAATTGGGGGTTGTACTCGGTCCGAGGAGATGCGAAGTTAACAACTTGTTGTTTGCTGTGTCTTCGAATCGGTTGCAGATTCCGTACTGCACGAGCCTTAACTGGAGCTCTGATGGGAGCACGCTTTACACGGGCTATACGGACGGTCATATTCGCGTCTGGAGCGTGGGGAGGGCCTAAGAGAGAGGAGGATGAGCAAAGAGCGTGGATCTTGAAGTGTTGCGTGGCTCTTGAAAAGTGCGACATGTTGGCTGGGGGCGAATCGCAATGTCTGGTGGCGGATGTAGTGGCATGGGTCAACTGGGCGGCCGTTAATTTTGATATTGATTGAAAGATGGCAGTGTGTGGCTTGGTATACATTTAGCGCTTGGAGGTAATATGATGTGGAAACGGAGGCTAATGAGGAAATGGAGGCTGTTTTGGCTCTTTTGTGAGGCGAGTTGTTTATTGAGAGAAGAAAAGAACGTCGTTTGCCGAGAGAGGCGAATTGTGTACTTCTTCTTTTTCAATTCAAGCAGGCTCTTTTGTCCATCTTAAGCAAGGGGGACGTCGTTTGCCGAGAGAGTCGAATTGTGTGCTTTTCTTTTTCGATTCAAGCAGGCTCTTTTGTCGATCTTAAGCAAGCGGGAGGTAGAGCGACTGGTCGTGAAAAGTGATGCTGGTTGTGGGCACTCGGTGGCGGTGATGGGGTGGTGGACCATACGCGTCTCCACCTGCAACAACCTTTTGATGTAACGTATCATCATTGTTAGGAGCTGCTGCTGTTTTGGTGGAAAGAAATGGAGCAAGTCGTCGTCGTTGGCGTTTTTGTCGTCGTTGTTGTTTTTGTCGTTGTTGTTGTTTGATGTTGTTTGATGTTGTTTGATGTCGGTCATGGATGTGTCTTCAGGCTGTTTATGGGATGTGTTCTATATTCTGATAGTAAAGAGGTGAATGATAAAGTGAGAACGTGTACTGAGCCTAGCTCAGTGGGTACACCTGTGTACTGTTGAAATACAGACCCGAGGTCGAATCCAGATGATGGTACATGATGAGTAAACCCAAACATTTGTGAATTGCCTGCGGCGGTCAGCTCAGTCGTGATATACGTCAAGGCCGTCGCCCTTTAGAAGAAAGAGAAAAAAAAAGGAAGTGTACTGAGATCAGCATATGTGGCTGATTGATTGATTGATTGATTGATTCATATGGATTCGTGTCCGCAAGCTTTTTGTGGGTTATAGAATGCGGTTTTGATTTCCAGTTCATTTGGTTAGTTTAGGAGTGTGATGTGAGAATGTCTATCGAGATACCCAGCACATCTGTGGATGCATGGTGCCCCAATGAACTCTTGTGACACAAACCTAAGTTCCAATCCTGATTGAGTAGGATGGGCGTTCGGCCTAATAATGATAATACCTCTCAGGGCCGTCGGTCTTGTGAACGAGAATAGCAAAACAGCTATGGCTTTGAAGCGAATGAAAAGTGCAAATTGACACGTTACTTAACAATGACATGCTGCTTGTACTTCAATTTTAAAAAAGTTGACGTATGAGCAGCATGTCATTGTTAAACCACCAGTACTTGGCCAAGCTATAGGCCGCGGAAAGTTGGATGAATTTGGGCGCTCCTGTAGTGAGTGGCCCGTACGGACGTTTCCTAAAATCGTGGCTTGTTAACGGGCATGACTTTAGGAAGTACTGGTGCTTAAGTAACAGGTCCGGAATTCGAACCATGCGATATTGATAAGAGGTCGGATACCGGAAGGGGACAAGCATTTTTTTTATTTTTTTTTAAAAGGCTAATTCTTTAGGCCCAACCAATTCAATTACCTGTCAAATCTGGACAGGACGGCCTTTCAGGCCTTTTTTTTTTATTGTTCATTATAGTATTACGGGGAACCCCGTAGCAGCCACATCCGTGCTCAAGCCTCCAACGAGGGAACATGCGGGAGCTGCACCCACCAGCAGGTGCGATACCTGCTACAGCAGGTGGGCGATACCTGCCAGGGGTCAGCCGGTAACATCAGGACCGAGCTTCTTCGATGGGCCAGTCAGTGCCTCCCCTCCCCCTATGAACATCAGCAGTCTCTGCTCAATGCCACTCGGGGGGACCAACGGCATATCTCTAGGTGGCGGGCGCCAAGCTTGCCCAGGAAGGCACATGAGGCCAATGGGGATTGAACCCAAGACCTCCTGAATGCCACTTGCGTGCCTTACCAACTGAGCTAGGCCGCTGGATGGGACAAGAATTTTGACGTATCAGGGTACGAATGTATTTTTATTGACGTACCAGGGTACGAATGTATTTTTATTTTTTTATTTTATTTTTCCAAATGGCTATGGCCTTGAGGTATTATCATCGGACTAACCATCCCAGGTACATTCAATCTCATGTCTAATCTGCCGCCGGGTGGCTTTTTTTGACACTGCACAAGTCACCGAATGGTTGCGAAGGGATTCGGAATCTTCTTCCGAAGTGGATGCTCGGATCTTAGTCGGAAGGCGTGCAAAAAAAATAAAAAATAAAAAATTGTGGGGTATTGCGCTCTATGAGAGGATCCCGTATGCGGGCTCACTTCTTTTTTTGCGAGCTGGCTGTTGCCCTTTGTGATATCTTCCTTGTATCGCTATGCAATTTGCAGCATCCTAGAATGAGTGTCATCTGTTTTTGGACGTATTGCTATTGCTGAGCCCTAAACAATGTTTCCAGCTTTCGCCCAAGTGACGATAAACTGGCCTCGATTTCGGCCAAGTGACGAGTAACTCGGGCGTGCAAAAAAAAAAAAAAAAAAAAACGTTGTTTGGGGTATTGCGCTCTACGGGAGGATCCCGTATGTGGGCTCACTTCTTTTTTTGAGAGTTGGCTGTCAAGGGGGGTATGATTTTTGGTTTTAAAGGGGCTAAAGCGGTGTGAAGGGGGAGTGATTCTGTTTTTCTTGCTATAATATCCCTGTGTGTTTGGAATTCTGATGTGACCCTCAGCCCGGGGGCTGGGGCCCATGTCACACTTAGACCATTGAGTTGAGCTAGCTCAACGGTGTGACACAGTTATACAATGTAAAACGAGAATCAAATGCTGCTGAAAGCTTTTTTTCCGTATTTTCTCAAATGTAAAATGGAGAAAGATGCGTCTGCTTCTGTCCATATTTTTCAGAAAATGAAAAGGAGAAAATGAAACTCCTCGAGTGAAACTCACCTCAGTATATGGAACTCTCCGTGCACTGCGTGGAACGAACGTATGTGCATTCACCACCCAAATATAAAAGAAACGAGTGCTTCCTAAGTCTAGCCAAGTGTCCTCCCACCTCTGTGAGATTGTCCTCCCACGTCTGTCAAAGTGCACTCCCTTGTGTGTCGGAGTGTCCTCCCATGAGGAGGTAATGATGGCTCAACGTCCTTTGAGCAAAAGCTACCCTGTGTCGAGATAGGTAGCTAGCTCAACCAGCTACCCCGAGTGGAGAAACGTAGCTAGCTAAACTGGCTACCCTGCGTCGATAAAGGTAGCTATAGCTCAACGCAAGAGGGCAAGGGTAGGGGGCGTTGTGTTTGGGTTTGGTCATTTTTTCTCCATTTTAAGAACGAATAAACATTAGCAATCCCCGATTTCACAGGAAAATCTGACGCTCCGATGGACGGGGACTGAAATCATCTCCTGGGTCGCCCCAGGTCACACGTGATAGAGAACTCTGCGTTGAGCTAGCTCAACGCTGCAGGGGTCTGGTCCCACCTAACGGTGTTGAGTTTAGAAAACTCAACGGTGTGACGCCATTTCGACATTAATAAATTCAAAACTAAAAAACTGAAAAAAACGCTAGAAACAGCTTTTGTCCTTATTTTTTATAACATAACTCGGAGAAATCAAACATGTCTGGAGTGAAAGTCTCCGTGAAAAAGGGATACTCCCCGTGGTGAGGGGACAGGAGGTCACCATTTGTAAAATGGACAGGGACGACGTGGACGGCCAAATGCAATCATTGCCAAAAGAAGGAAACGAGTTTGATGCCATACAGCCAAACACAGCTGTCAGAGTTCATCCGTTTCAGGATGCAATGAGGTCTTAAAAAACATAAAAAAGGAAAGGCACTGCCGTTGAGAAATGTATCCTACCCTCGGTAGGGTAGTTTTCTCAATGGAAAATGGCTTCCCGCCCTAACCAAAAGGGCCAACGCATACTACAAAACGGATTTCACGTCAAAGAAAAGTTCTACAAAATGACTAAATCTAATAGGTTATTCTCCTGTATTTTGGTACCGTTAGATTCGCAATACATCAACGGCAGAGCTCCGTCCCACCATGCCACACGTGATAGRAAGYKCAGCGTTGAGAAAACTCAACGCTGTAGGTGGGACTAGACCCCAGGTGGGACATGGCCCCGGGGTTCATAATGAACTTTATTTTTTGCGTTTGGGCTGCCTGGAACCCTGCCGGGGGTCATGCCCGGCCGGGCATCCGGACGCGTATCCGGACATAAGCTGGGTGGGCGGCCGGAAAACAGCCCAGCTTTCATTCCAATTCCCCCTCTGCTGAATTTCTTATGTTATACTCGTACCTCGTCCGGTTGTTAGTGTGCTCATGGGATCGAACGTGCGATCAAACGCGCGAGGGTGCGGTGTTCGAGCAAGTGAAGGCTGAAGGGCTTCGCCGTGGCACTCGCCAAATGCACAAAAGACGAAAAATATGCCTGTGAATCTTTCCATGTTTTTGCGGTAAATCCATCCTCTTTTTTGCACATTTGGTGAGTGGGCCGGCCGGTGAGTTAGACTCGCACATCATCATCATCACAGACATACAAAACGTATCCTGAGCCGGCCGAAAGGCCTAAGTACAAGCACCAGCATGCCCTAAAGTCCGTCTAGTAACAACGGATTGTTGTCTGAGGGCCAGATCCCACTAGCCCCTACTTTTCATTTCTGACCGTTGATCTTCGTAATCGAGGGTGAAAAATGAATAATCCAGGGTAGTGGGATCTGACCCTTAAACCTCTCTGCACGACGGGTGTCGTTGCGGCCAAAGTCCACATGGGCACAGGAGAAGGTTTGACGAGTTCGACATCGGACTATGCAGCCAGCCAAGGCTGTATTGCTAGCCATTGTCTCAACTCGAATAGAGTGCCCAGTGATTATTGCCGTACCTGGACTGGAAGTTGAACCAAAGACAGCTGTAATGACTGGGCGTAGGCGAAAGTATCCTTTGCCACTTTCGCGAGGGATGGGAGCAAGCCCAAGGGCGTTTCTCCTCTAGTCGTGAAAAGATTGGTGTATATTTATACCTAGGTGGGATATACGATCGGTGTTTTGCACGTTTGATGAGTAGTGCAGCTTGGCTCTATTACCATCTCACCAGKGGGGGGGGTTCCMCCTTCTCCCCCCYCCCCCCCCCCCCCCGGGAACGTTCGGGTTGCTGGCTGAAGATGTGGGGGGCGGAAGATACGAATGTGGGTTCTGTACGAGAAAAGGTACATGCCTATAAATTTTCAAGGCATTTGGCGTAGCGAGAAAAGAAAACCGGAAAATCGCCAATGATGGTGGTGTGGAAAATGTCCTCACCTAAAAAAAGAAAAAGAAAAAAGAGTCCTCACCCGTGCACATTTTTTGTTCCCCGTTTCGCTTTGTCGTCTATTTTCTTAGACCTTAATTATGTGTTGTGTGTAACTGTGTGGTACTGTGTGTGTGTGTGTGTGTGTGTGTGTGTGTGTGTGAGAGAGGGAGAGAGAGAGAGAAGGGGGGGGGCGGGGTAGCAAGATGGATGGGGAGTTTGTAAGTCAGATACATACAAACTCTGACGAAACAGTTTGTCTCAGCCCCTCGTGTGTCTGCCAAGCCTGGGAGTACCAGTAGCTGGACGGATGGAAGCTGGGGGAACCAGTTGGAGAACAAAAACAGCAAAAAGAAAAACAATCAACAATGCTGGGGAAGTGAATACAGTTGGATGCATTCTCCCGAGTGCTACTGTCTTCCCTGAACATAAGCCATATGCGTTGTAAACGAATACAACACATATTGTGCAGCGTGCGTTGGATTTGTTTACAGCCCATATGCATTATGTTTGAGTGAACGAGACAAGCTTTGCCTGCACAAGTGGGTCCTTGCACAAGGGGGTCTCAGAGCCTTGGCAAAATGGTAAAAGTAAAGTCGGGACGTACCTTTCCGTGTTCTGGGTCGAGTTTCATTCTTTTCCCCTACTTGGGCCCTTGCTCCACTCCTCAGCAAATGTGCAACATGCGAATGAATCTTCCGCTAGACCGTGGACAAATGCAACCCCTTTCTTTATTGTCTCGGTGACCTCGGTAGTGCAGCGAGACCTTGGCGAGTGGCTTATATTCTTGGCTGTCAGAAGTGCCACTTTCTTGGCTGTCAGAAGCGCTTTCGTGTGTGTGTGTGTGTGTGTGTGTGTGTGTGTGTGTGTGAGAGAGAGAGAGAGAGAGAGAGAGAGAGAGAGAGAGAGAGAGAGAGCATGGGCAGTGATCTGTGATTGAGAGAGAGAGAGAGAGAGAGAGAGAGAGAGAGAGAGAGAGAGAGAGAGCATGGGCAGTGATCTGTGATTGAGAGAGAGAGAGAGAGAGAGGGAGAGAGAGAGAGAGCATGGGCAGTGATCTGTGATTGCGGGCCTGTATGGGCCTGTCCCGTTCACCAGGGCAAAAATGGAGCAGGCATTGACCTTTGGGAAAAATAGAAAAGAGGTTAATATTCGAATACAACAATTTTCTCTTCGTGAAATTCGAATATAACGATATACGTATTATTCGAATAGAACACATATGCATTATATTCGAAGTGTCCTTGTAAAACTCGTTTTTTTGGAAAACTCGAATACGACGCGTATGCGTTATTATCGGGGGAAGACGGTGTGCGCACGTTGCAGTTTGGGTGTATCAGCCCCGTGGCGTTTTTGTCAGAATCCAAAAGTGAAA
>BFEA01000081.1:1012598-1032361 GCA_003427395.1 Chara braunii
TCTCTCTCTCTCTCTCTCTCTCTCTCTCTCTCTCTCTCTCTCTCTCTCTCTCTCTCTCTCTCTCTCGTCCTCCCTTTCACACCGTCGCTTCGCCCGCTCGCCTGCAAGTGTCCGATGCTCACGCGAGCGGCCCACCCGTCACTTCGCGTCTCTGTCTCTCTCTCTCTCTCTCTCTCTCTCTCTCTCTCTCTCTCTCTCTCTCTCTCTCTCTTTCTCTCTCTTTGGCGCTCGAAGCTTCGCCTCCACACCCGTTGGCAGTCTGCGCGGTTCCGAGCTGGCCCTGACCCTCCGTCGCCCAACGCCCAGCCTCAGCCTCACACCACCTCTTCGCTCTCCCCTCGCTCTCCTTTTCCGACAAGGCCTCGTTTGGCCTCAGCTCGCGACTCCTCCTCGTCCTTTGGCCCCCGAGTCCCCTCCGCTTGCAGGAATGCATGTGGCGCTTTTTTCACATGACGCTTCATTTTTGCACCCACATCGGTCCTGTCCCTCCCTGGCACACCCGATGATGGGCTGGGCCTGCGGCGACGTCTGTCAGTGGGACCGCTATATCTTTTAAGGGTATAGCGAAGAACGATGGTAACAGTGGTTATGTCCAGTAGAGCTTACAAAATGCATAGGATACACAATCGGGAACACTTTTTTTTATTGATTTTAACTATTGGTTTTGTTTATGAATGGAAGAAGGGCGCTTTAGATTGGGAATAACACATTTGGGTAATTAGCTCAGTTGGTAGAGTGCCTCGTTTACACCGAGAGAGCCAGCGGTTCAAGTCCGTTATTACCCAGATGGGAAAATAGCTTAGTTGGTTAGAGTGCTGGTCTGTCACGCCAGAAGTCGCGGGTTCAAATCCCGTTTTTAACGGTCGCCCGACTAAACATGCCAATAGTGACAAAATTCATGTGAGCTACTGAAGAATATGCAATGATCTTTTTCAGATCGATTTGTCTTAATGTAGTTAAGGAAGTATATATTATAGCAATCACACTAAGAGTATAAATGAAAGGAGTGAAATAAAGAGTAGCTTCTGGAAACATTGGTATTGAAAATCTTAAAAAATTCAAGAAGAATATTTTCTATGGAAGGCTAGTGCACTGCAAGAAATATCACCTTCGGTACCTTTTGAAAAAAGTGGTTATAGTCAAAATACAAAATTGTTATTTCAAAGTCGTGCTCTCCCTCAACTAACAGAAATTCATAAAATAACACATGACAAAAATAAATTAGCTATTCGACGTCGATGGTTGAATCATCTTACACCATTGTCATTAGCTATCTGGTGGTTAGATGATGGGTCAATTATTTCACTAGGGCGAAAGGGAGTCTTATGTAGTGATGGTTTTGACGAAGATTCTGTGAAACTTTTAGCTCATTATTTAGATGTTGTTTGGAATGTTTACACACATGTGGGACCCATTCAAAGAGATCGTAAATATGGGAATTATAGTAAAATATATTACTGACTCTGGTTCGGAACAGAAGAACTCAAAAAGTTTCTTCGAATTATCTTGCCATATATGATAAGTTTTGCTTCTAGTTTACCAAGAAAGGGCGTAATTGCAAAGTATAAGAAAAAAAAAACTGATGCAATTTGTCCAATAGTTACATAGGGTGCTTCCACAGGTTGACATCCAATCCAGCCTAAAAGTAAACAATCTGCCACAAGTAACCAAAAAAGTTTTTGATGAATGGGTCTAAAAGTTGAACTTCGTACATATGAAGTATTAATAAAAGGTAAAGCAAATAGTGAAACAAAGACAAGACCTATTGCAGCAACACCTCCTAATTTATTCGGTATACTACGAAGAATTGCATAAATAGGTAAAAAATATCATTCTGGCACTATGTGAGCTGGAGTTGACATAGGATTTGCAGGTATATAATTGTCAGGATGTCCCAATACGTTAGGTGCATAAAAAATAATGAACACAAACATGACTGGTCGTGAAACACGATTGCTGACAAGACAAGACCAAGATGCAAAGAAGACTGAGAGATGGGTGAAAGTAGATGGAAAAACGGAGTGTAGGTGTAATAGCGAGAATAAAAAATAGAATGAATAGTAGCCAGCGAGTCACGCTAAAAGGTGTTGCCCTACGCCGCGTTTGGGCTGGTGGCCAGTCATCCATTAACAAGGGTGAGGGTTTGACTTTAAGGGTCAGATCCAAGTGTGATGACAGTGATTTCTGTGCAGGGAAAGATGAGGACCAACCAACCTTGATAGAATCTCGCAAAGAAACGTTTGCATTCGCTACGACCTGGCCAAAGAGGCGGGTCTGAGATGACACACACATTCCCAACTGCTGGACCTGCAGATTAGGATCAGGACTTGCGGGACCTGGACAGAGCAGGACGTCCAGAGGTGCTTCAAGTTATGTGCTCTTGTCAGGCCGGGCCTCCAGACGGAAGCCGCGGACTGGGTCTCGGAATAGTTGTTGTGGACCAGACTGTGAATAACCAACTGCCACAACTAGAATGGACCCGGTCAGAGTGGTATGTGGGAAGAACCGTATCTGGAACCAATGTTGAAGGGCAGCGGACCTCGACCCGAGGTCCTTCAATGTAAATGACCTAGCCTCATGTACATCTGATAAAAAGAATGCAATATGGGATTTGATGAGAGGGGTGGGGACCAGGGAATTGCTGGATGTAGTGTGTACTCAAGAAACTCATCTGATGGACTCCCCGGAGCACAATCGCATCCACAAAATGGTCTGGCCATACAAAGCTTTTAGAGCCCATGCCCAGAGACCCAGGAGTGCAAGGGTGGCCATTTGGATCCCCCCCTAATCCTGAGCAGATCTGGTGCATTGGGTGGTTGACCAGGATGGGGGCAGATGGGTGTCAATTCTGGTCACGTTGGAGTTAGAGATCATATGCATACTGTGCATTTATGCCCCCGCAATACCGTGAGCGAGAGAAGAACCTTTCGAGAAGATCAAAATCCAGATTCCAGAGAGCGTTCTGATCATCATAGGAGGGGATTACAATGTGACCCCGGACCGATGGATGGATAGATGGAAGACTCCCTCCCCTGCCCCCAATGTATGTAGAGGAGGATGAGCGGATGATAAGAGATCCAAGTTTTTCATTAAATATCTTTGACTCCTTTCGAAGTCTCAAACCAGACACGCGTTTTTATTCATGTCTACATAATTGGGACCGAGGGTCAGTCGAGATCCAAGATTGACTAGATCCTACTCTCGCAAGACCTGGCAGGAGCATTGCTTTGGCAACAATACTGCTGCCCAGTCCGTATCCGGGTCTCGACCACAAAATGTGCACTCTTATTTCATCATTCCGAAAGAAGCCCGACCATGGGCCCGATTTCTATAAACCCAATGTATCCATTTTGCTACACGAAACGTTTCGGAGCTATATGAAGGACTGCTAGGCATTTTGGCCATCAGAAATAATATATACCACAGGAAATAGACTGGTTTAACAATGGTCTTTTCTATCTAGGAAAGAAATGCCAAGAATATTCAAAACAACTAGCGGTCAGAAGCCATCAACAGGAGATGAACATTCACCAACAACTTCAACAAGTTGAGCAACAAAACCAGTCAAATAATCCAGAAAATAATGTAGACAGTAACCAACCCACACAACTAGAAGTACACTCAGAGATGCAACTCCTACAACAACGTTTCCGAACTTTTGCCTCACAATGCTGGGAGGGTATACGTATCAGAGGACGAGCGCTATGTGACCCGCGGTCGGGACATTGAGACGTGGTAATTTCTACCCCCAATGCATGTAGATAGCAAGATCCTTTTTCCAAGACTTATTTATCTCAAGGTGTGCACAACAAGAGAAGGACGTCAGGGAGATGAAAATCGTAAAATTTTTAAAACCGCTGAGAAAAACCTTGACGTACCAGCATAAAATGGATCTGGATTGGCCTCTATCGAAAGAGGAAACCTGGACAACGATGATGCAGATGGATGAGGAAAAAAACCGTGAGCAGACAAACTCCCCAAGGTGTTCTGGGAGACCTTCTGGTCCCAAATGGCCTCGGACCTCATGAAGTCCTACCATCTAGTATGGGAAACGGTGATTATCGGAAAGCTGGTGGGGCAATGTATCCTCACTTTGTTGCACACAAAAGGAGATACGATGGATATTAGAAACTATCGCCCGATAACCCTGTTTACCGTCGTTTATAAGTAACTTGTGAAAGCCTTGATGAACTGATTGATCCTATTTTTTTACCAGATTATACACCCGACACAAACAAGTTTGTCAAATGCCGCAAGATTCAGGATAATATTTTATGGGTTAATGAACTCCTTAAGTTAGGCAGGGTAAACAAAATGTGGTCGTGATCTTTATCGATCTTGAGTAGTAAGCTTATGATCACGTTGTCGGTGCGAATACCCTTACAAGGGTATCCGCCCTGGTTTTCGCAAGTGACTAAAAAGAGTTTGGTTAAAAGTTGAGTACACGGTGTGAGTCGTGGCGTTGTTTTGATTATGCTGATTGAATGGTTGACTAAGGGTAGAGTGTGCGTGGGCGCGCAAACTTAAGGCGCACGTGATCTCTCTTCTTGTTGAGGATTGTAAAGCCAGCGTGGTTACCGAATAAATTTTTATTTTTGATTTAAACTAGGATTAAAAAATTTTATCTTCTGATTACTACTCTTGACCTCGACAGGCGCTCGTGCGGAGGACGACATCGACGACAATATGGCTTTGAGTAAAGGCTAAAGTTTGAAAGGGAATAGCCGTGCGCTGGATGCGAGAGGTTGACGATGGTGGATTTAGTTGACAAGCCAAGGTGCGGATTTGAAATATTTCGGTACACCTGCGCGCTGTATAAAACCTGTTTATATGAGTTTCCGCTAGTGCTAGGACCTGCCTTGGGTCTAGTACTATTGGTTACAACGTTAGACTTTCATCTCGGAGAATAAGGGATGGAGACCAGTTGATGACTGCATAGGAGGATCGAACCAGTGTGAAGGGACCAAGGGGTTGAGGGCTCAGTGGGGCTAACCCCTTTGTTTTGCCGTAATTAGAGCAGGAAGGTACTAGCGGATCCCTTCTGTCGCCTTCAGTTTTTGACATTATCTTTTCCAAAATGTTTATTTTTACTACTTTTTTATTATTATTGTCGTTGTTGTTATTTTGTGTTTCGTTTTTCTTTGAATTCAGCGTGACACCGGATCTAGGGGTTGTCGAGGTAGTCACGAGACCTTGATCACATGTCTCATTTGGCGAAACCTGCTCGTGTCCATGCTAGTGAAAGTCCGTTGTCCTACCGTCTTAAGAGGTGGAACAAGGATCTCGACGTGCATATGAGCCAGTGGATGATTCAACTCGTGAGGGACGAGAAATCTGGGTAGTGCGGATCTTCTATGGGGCACCATCGACCAGCCACTGCCCGCTATGCGAGGTCTACTTGCGAGCTTGTTCGTTGGGCCTCGAGAGAGGCAGACTCTGCACGGGTGAAGCGGTTCAGGGCGCTGTGGGGGAGCCCACAACGGTATGGTGTGCTCGGGCTGCACTCGTGGAATGCTCATCCACTTCATATCCGGTTTGAAGTTCGTTGGTAATACCAGGATCGGCATCACGGCCTGCATCAGCCAGATACTCATTGCAGGCTTTGTAGTGGGCCCCCGCCCTACGTTCCGCAATCAGAGTGTGAGCATGACCCTTGGGGACCCGAAAGATGGTCAACTCTGCCTAAGCAAAGTGGGCCAGAGGAAACTCTGGCGGAGGCTTACGCCGATATTGCACGCAGTCAGGGGCGAAAGACTAGCCGAACCTTTTAGTGGTTAGTCATGTTCGGGGATTTTCCCGATGATACCGAGTGCGGTCAAAAACATCAGACTGTGTTGGGTGTTGTGAGGTCACTGCAATCAGATGTTGCGCTAGTAGGAGAGGGAGACGGGGCGCTAAAGTGGCAAAAAATCGGATGAAGAGAATGACAGACAAACCTGGACAGCGGACTGCGCCAGGTGCGCGCAAGGTAAAGACGATGAAGATGACGTATGAGGACGGGTGAGCTTATAACTCACCCGTTTCTCATCGGTCTTTGGCGGGAGAAGAGTCGAGCTTGGGGTTTTAATATCGGGCGAGCTTGATGGTCACGCTAATTTTTGCAGGAGGTTGGTAGATAGGGAGTAAAAAAAGAAAAACAAGGCGTGGAGCTATGCAGAAGCGAAAAGAGAAAGGGCATAGCCTACTCGTTTTTCGATGGATTTGAGCGGTGTCGAGCGCATCGATTCCGCCCAGGGTGATACCCTCCCGACCGCGTCACACATGAGTTAGTCCACTCGCGATACTTAAAAAAAGAAGCTTCCTCTCGCGAGCCCCTATGATAGGATAGGGCCTACGCGAGGTACAACTTTCCTCCACTTGCGGGAGCTGTCACCTCCCTTCGGTGGGGGTATCTCCGCTGAGCTACCAGTCCACAGTACGAAAGCTAATCAGTTGCAATCGCAGAGGTGGACAACCTGAGGGTGTTCCTTGTACGCTGTAGCATAGGGGTTATGCGTGGTCCCGCACCTCTATCGAACCCGCACGTGAATGAACAACATTGGGGGCCTGAAATCCCAAGCGAGAATCGCTGTCGGTCGACTAGGACTCATCCCACTCACCACACGTTACACCACACTTAAAACAAAAAAATAAAACACACACATACACAAAACAAACAACACCACAACACTCCTAGTCCCTTTAGTATCAACCCATAACCTTCCGACGCGGAAATCGGTTAGGCGATGCGTACAAAACTTAATATAAAACCGAGCGGACGAAGATCCTTCGCATATCGACTAGCAATGTAACCATACGCAAGCAGTTGCAATGATGACGTACTATGTAATACCCATAATCAAGCGGTTCTCGATGATCTCGATGACTGTGTTTGATACTCAAGTGTCGGTTGACATGCGCCTTGAGGGGTTAAACTCTCGACGCTAAACAACCGCCAAGTGTGGTTGAGAACCACACCCTCTTCTGCACTCTGGGGAGAGTGGGTGGTACACAGGTTCATACCTATGGTGACAGTTGTCTCTTATCGCCTTTAAGACTTAACTCCATCATCTAGGGCATAGAGAAAACTTAAGGGGTTTGGCTTTGACGACTGTCACGGGCTATAACGTCCAATATAATAACTCTAAAAAACTGAAGGGTAAGACATAAAATCTATTTTCTCTCAAAAGATAATCAAGACATTCAATATTTTTGTTAAATTGTCATCCAATAAAGTCCGGGTGACAACCCAAATGAAACAATTGAAACCACAGGGCTAAAACCTTTTAGGTTGAGTTGACGAGAGTGTGTTGGAGTTGAATCGCAAACCAATGAATCGACAACCGACCTGTTATCATTGATAACAAAAGATGATCCTCGTAGGATCAGGCTGAATTTGACCCAAATCTTGAAATGAAATATTCAAGAAAGACTTATAACACACAACAGGCTAATGCCCAAGGCTAACTATCAGTATATGGGGAATAAATCTCCATAGTACTTTCTCACCCAAGATCCTTCTTTTAACTAAGTCTAGGTCCACTCCTAAGTCAATGTCAAACAAAAGGTAGACCCATGACGGAATCTCCCCTATGAAGGGTGGATTGTCAGAATCGTCACCTGTCAAAATATAGTATAACTCCTTAAACTAAGAAAATTCCAACAGTGTTTCCCGTAGGAAAAGTGTCTTCTCTGAATTTATACTAAGCCCATATATGAAAGCAAAAATAATTTTCAACTCTAGAAAGTCAAATTTTGTCTAACTCCCTGAATTAGTAAAAACTTGGGCAACATCTCCTTTGGAAAAGTAAACTTCTCAGATTTATACCAAGTCAGATAAAAACTCGAACTTAGGCTTGAGTTTCTGTCAGGACAAAAATTAACTAACCCCTTAAATTTGTAAAAATGTCGGCAACGCTTCGTGTAGAGAAAGTACCTTTCAAAAATTTATACAAAGCTAAGTTCAAAAGTTGAAATAACTATACTTTACAAAGCCAAGTTCTGTCTAACTCCATGAATTAATAAAAATTTGAGCAACACTTCTCCTAGAAAAGACAACTTTTCGAATTCTTACTAAGATATAAAACTTAAATAAAAGTTGAACTTTGAAAAACCAGATTTAAACTAACTTATTGGATTTGTAAAAAATTCGGCAGCGCATTCTGTAAAGAAGTAGCTTACCAAGATTTATACAAAGCCAAGTATAACAAATGATCCCAGAAAATGCAAAAATTGACCTAAGTAAAAACAAATAGCTCAGAAAATGCAGGAATAAAATAAACTTGTATGACTCTAGCACGTGGCGAGCCACTAAGGCGACTACCTATCAAACTGAAAGTCAGACTAAGTAATGATCTCACTCGACCACATGCAATGCCGAATCACGAAGGTACGTACTCTCACCAGCCCTAAAGTTAAACCTTATAAAAACAGTAGTTCATAATATTTCAATGATTAGTCCCTTATATTCAACTTACATAAGGTGTAAAGATACACCAACCAATTTTACAGAAACCTGTCTAGCTCAGCCATTGGATATACACAAACACAGGGTACTACAACTTTTCTCTTTCTTGGGCATATGACTAGGTTGTCCCACATAGTCGCCCTGAACTGTTTAAGGTATCCAAGTTATATATAACTCTCTGCACTTAGTCTTGTAAGGCAACATATGATTGAACCATTCAACTTAGATCAAATTTTCGTCTGACCTTTTTTCCGCCAAATTTACTTTTAATTTCTACTCTTTTCAGTTGGTGACAAGTTATAGTCAGACCATTCTGTCTTATGGAAACATGTCCGACTAGCCTGTTCATAAGTAAAATAATATAGAAATATAAACAAATTTATCCTTCTTGTTCCAGCATGTGCGTGTCAGACCAGACCTCCCAAACGTTTGAGAACCTGTCCTGTCCTTCACCCGAATTCCCCTTAAAATAAAACAAAGAGAGTTAGAGTCATACAATGTTATGGAATATGCCAAACTCTCTTTCAAAAACCAATAAAACATAAGAAAAGTCAAAATGAAACATAATCTTATAGAAACGTGCTTGGTCCCCAAAAAAATCAAATATAAACAGCTCTCGCAAATCAGAGCAACCAGACCATCCAATCTTATGAAAACATGTCTGGTCCTCCAGACAATCAAAAATAAACATAGCACTGGACCCTCCAAACTTATGGAGACCCTCCCAACCTTTGGTTGACCGAGTCAAACGCAATCAATACCACCTTCCTCCCACCTTTTGCCCAGATGCAAACCCTTTTCACAATCTGCTTTTAGTCAAACAATAAAAATAAATTGAGTTTGCACACACATTTTTACTCAAGTCTGGTTGGTGTCCTGAAATTCAAACACAGAATCAAATATGGGATATAGTAGTAGGTTGGCAGATTAGCAACTATCCGCTATTTTTATTTTCTTTTTTTTTTTGTCCTTTTTACCCACAGTCCAGACAATCCCCCCGCGCCCCCCCCCCAGAAAAAAAATCGACAAAAACTCAGAAGCTTCGAACTCTATTTTTGCCCTTTAAATTGTGACGACCTTAATATTTTAACATTTGACCCGGGTCGCTGGAGACAGTCGCATGGCATCTTCATGGCCATGCTATGTGCTTGTATACAAACATCCGGGCCTCACTGAACTACTACTCGCCAGAATACATGCAAAGATTCATTCTCGTTTAATACGCGAACCAAATACACGCAAGATGCACTCCCATTTTTGTACATTTGGTGCCTACCCTTCTTCCCCGAACATAACCCATATGCATTGTATTCGAGTTTTCGAAGTTGAAAAACAAATTGAATAGAACGCATACGCATTGTATTCGAAATTTAGGGCTCAGCGAATAGAACGCATCTGCGTTGTTCCGAATAGAACACACCCTACGCGTTGTATGCATTTACAACACATATGCGTTATTTTCGGGGGAAGAAGGTAGTGCGGTGAGGCCCTGACCTGCGTGTTATGTACTGATATTCAAACAATGACACAGTCGCCCACCTTCACAAACACTGCCCTTCCCCCCCCCTCCCTCTTCATCTTCGTACGGAATGGATATGTACTTACGTTCTAACATGCAGCTAACCCCATCAGCGCAACCCGACTCACGATCCGGTGGAATTTCTGAACGGTTCTCACAGCGCGCTAGCTCGGCGCCTCATGGCATCGCCCACGCACAAGCCCCAAATCAGAAGAGGCACATGCATCAGACACAAAGCAACACCGACACTGGCCAGGGGACCGACCAAACAAACAGTCGTGGACACCCACCCAGAAAACACTGCAAACCTCCCAACCGTGGCTCAAAACATCACAACACCCACCAGACAATATTTATAGACTCCCCCAACCTCAATGCGGCAAAACAGCGCAGCACGCGCAGAAAAAATTCTCAAAACTGCCCTGAGCACCGCTGTACCGCCTCCCCTTTGGATTTCTAGTGGGCACCCCAGGGGTGTTAGGTGAGGACTGCTTCATCCTCTAGTAGGCGTAGGGATACGGGGAACAAAATTGATGTGCCTATGTAGCGCCCCCCCCCCCCTTGTAACAGCAGCCATGTCACGCAAGAATATCGGAGCAGGGAGGGCACCACAACCAAATTCCTGTGTGATTGCTTTCATCATTTCTTACTCTTATTGAGGGCCTCACCAAGCTGCACACGATGTTCGAAGTTTATTTCAATTAACACAATTGTGTCGAAACGAAACCGAAACAAGTGCATCCGCCCAGGAAAGGTGGAAAAATACACTCAATACTAGTTATAGCAAAACAATGAACCTGTCCATTTTCTGTGGGAAGATGGACTCGTTTCGTTTCTCGATTCGTGTGCCGTGCAACGTCATTCATTTCTCGTTTCATGTGCCGTGCGGCGACATTCATTTCTCATTTCGTGTGCCGTGCGGCGACTCCCTAAGGCTAATAAATAAGGTCCACAAACATCTCAAGTGCTCACAGACAAACGATTACGTAAGCTCATTGCTGGTTTACAAAAAAAAAAAAAATGCGAGGTCTCACCTTTTGTCTGTGAGCACTGACAAGGTGACTGACTTTTGCTAAATGGCTGCCGGTGTTTTTTTCCCTCTCGTCTTCCCCCCACGTTGTACTCGTGGGACTCGAGCTCATGCTCTGTACACCACTCAGTCACATGGGTCCTCTTTTTTTTTTCCTTTCTAAAGGCTGAACACCGCCACCCCTCTTTTTTTTTTTTTTTTTTGGTTGAAAACTACGCTATATTTTTCTCTCAAATCTTTCTTCATCTTTCAAATTCTTTCAATTCACGTTCACTACCTACCTACCACTACTCCTAAAATGCTCTGTTTACTGACAGTTGCATATATACCACCTCAGCCACATGGGTCCTCTTTTTTCTTTTCAAAAGCCGCACACCGCACCTTTTTTTTTGGGGGGGGGAGGGGGTTGGGGAGGGGAACTACGCTTCATTCTTCTCTCAAATCTTTCATAATCTTTCAAATTCTTTCATTTCACCTTCACTACCTACCTACCCCTACTCCCTCAGGCTTATACAGGGGACCCCCACGAACATAGCTTTTCTGTCAATGTTGTCCGAGTCTCCCGCTTTGCTTCATTCCAATGTTCTACTGATAAAATAACTGTACCTTCTGCTAAATGGCAGCCTCTGTTATTCCCTCTCCCCCCCCCTCCTCTCTTCCCAAAACTTAACCCACCTTTTGAACCCCACCCCAAATGGCTAAGTCGAACTACATAACGTCAGTTGAAAATTCCTTAAACCATCAATACCGCCGTGCCTCTTTTTGCACACCAGAGTGGAACTGCGCACCAAGCTTTGCCGAAAGCAACAGCGCCACCTTTTTCTTTACTTTTCGCTGGCGCCGCCAGCCACTTTGGTCGGATGGCGCCTGGACTCCGAAGAGAAATGCCGTGCAGGACCACAGGTTGTATTTATTTTTAGCCTTCCACTCTAAAAGATAGTGGTGGTTTAACATCATTAAGAAAATTCCTTCACATGATCAGTAAGGAGAAGATTGGAGACGACGAGAGAGCACACGGAAGAGCAGTTTGGGAGGGAGATGAGAGGACTGGGTGGCGAGCCGCGCACTCGCAAGATCATTTTTTTTTCCTTTTATTTGATCTTCCTTCGGGTCCGGCGAGCACATCACAACAAAGTGAAAGAGCAGACGAGGACGATGGGCACACTGAACTTTCTAAGGGAAGCTGCTTTTATTTCTTCTCTTGACCCTGCGGTCGCGGCCACAGCATCCAGCGGCATTTACGACGTGGAGCTACATGGCCAGAGAATGCCTGAACAGCCCCAACACTTTGCGATGGAAACACATGATAGAAAAAAAAAGAAAAAAAAACACACCAGTATTAGCTATTAGCCTATTTAGGCTGTCGCCGCACGGACACTCCGTCACACCAAATTGACTGGAAGTATGGCCATAATTCCTCTGCAGCCAAAAGAAGTCCCAGTTCGAGTACGACTATAGCAGACGCACACGTCCTAAATGACATCCAGAATGCCCTGCAATTTTTCATTGTACGGGTTTCCGGATATTCCAACACCTTGACGGTCAGACACTATCATTGACGAATGCCGAAAGAGAATGCAAAACTGAAAAAAAAAAAAAAAAAAAGGTGCAGAACTCCATGTCCCCCTCCCACCTTCTCTGCACAAACAAGCAAGGAAAAAAAGAGAAAAAAAGAAAAGAAAAGAGCTCAAGAAGGGATAGAAGTGGCCTCAGTGCATCTAGATCTTGGGAGCAGTGAACTTATCTATGTCTGCAGTATGTCTGCAGTATATCTGCACTATAGACAGACTACAGACACACTAGGCTATCGTCTGTAGTATGTCTGCAGTATAGACAGACTATAGACACACCAGTATAGACAGACTTGGCAAGTCTGTGGTATGGTCTGTCACGCCAGAAGTCGCGGGTTCAAATCCCGTTTTTCCCGGGAGGTATACAGACAAGACTGTAAATACACACAAGAAACCTCGGCAGCTATTATTTCCAGTTGGATTTCTTGTCTGGAAGCAGAGTACGTACGATACCACGATTCAAATGTCCCAATCACTTGGGCCCATTCAGTTAGGCTCCAGTCACTATAGCCCAGAGGCAATGGCTGTGTTCTAGATCAAAGGCTACTTGTTATCATTTGCCTGTGGAAAAGCATTCTCAATTTCTCAGGGAAAAAAAATACCAAGTAGAACTCAATTGGTCAGGTCGGTATGAGCTGCTTCCGACATCCTCAGGAGGCGGCTGAAGCCATGGACAGAGTCTGACTGAGACTTCCCGACAGACCTCTAAGTGAGCGTTCCCCAAGTTGAAATCAACTGGTCCGTCGACGCTTTTCGCAACCACACCACCGGTCCGTCCTCCAGGGATTTTTGCTGCGCAGCGATCCCTGCCAAAGTCGCGCGGCATGTGATTCGCCTAGAGATGCCAGCCTTTCTTCGTCCGATAGGGCTCCGCCTGTGATTCCGCCGAGGATGAACTGGCACCTGCAGTGGCGGAACAAATAGCTGGGAAATGGACTGGTGGTTTAAACCACCAGTACTTCCTGAAGTCGTGCCCGTTAACAAGCCACAATTTATCCGACTAGAAACGCACGGGCCACTACAGGAGCGCCCGAATTCATTCGACTAGAAATGTTTCTACTCTATTTTTTCCCGTGGTCGATAGCTGGGCCATGTACTGGTGGTTTAAACTCCAACGTCTTTACGCTAGGGATCCGAACATGGACTCCTGGGCTTGCAAACAACCCCACTCCCCCACTCCTCCACCCCCCCCCCCCCCCCCCCCCCCCCCCCCCCCCCCCCCCCCCCCCAGCTATCGGAATCCCCCCCTCCATCCCTGCCTGAGCCACCAGCAGCCCCCCCTGGTAATGACTCGTTGAATCCGTAACCCCAATGCTTGAAGACTTCCTGCGAACTCAAGAGACCTGGCCAGGCCACATGCAGAAAGGAAAGATGCAGCAGGTCCTTCGAAGAAGCTTGGATCAAATAACCAGGGGAAGACCCTGCAGGACCCATGACAGAGTCAACAATGAAAGCACGGAAGTGTGCAGACAAAGCTTCCCGGTATAACAGAAGCCCAGCCCAGGACATAGAACCACTGGTCGACCGTTTCAACAGCAGTTACAGCACTTCATTGGTTGGACCAATGTGGAACAGCAGGAGGCTCTTTGGTTTTTGTGTCCAGTCCTTTTAGTATCAAGCATCCAGAAAATGTAGGGTGGGGGTAGGGCAAAGGGTAGGCAAGCGTGCCTTCCGGAACTGAACGATAAGCATGGTGGATAGAATTAGGCCCAGAAACTGAGACAACAAGGATGTTAGCTGGGCAAAAGGAGTGAAGCAGTCAAACTGTCTCCATTTCTCTTAGTAGCAACCATGGGATCTGGGCATACTATCACCTACTTTAGACTGCCAGCGGGTAAGCAAGTCAGGCTGCTGAGTACCTCTAAGTGCTAAGCTCTGGTCCCTATAGGAGGTACCAGCAGGTTAATGTCATTACAAGTACTTACGTTAGACTGTCTTGTATGCCAACAACTCAGGATAACTAGCAGTCAACACAAATGTATGTTTATTCACACAAACAACTACAATGTTCAGGGACGCTGGACCCGCTTTCCAGCAGGTGCTGCTCCCCCTCAATAGATGGACCCTCCCTGGCAGCGGTAGTGGTGTCTGCTCTTACCAGATCCCCTAGCATCAGCTCAGGCTGTTTCTTAAAAAAAAAAAGAAAAGAAAAGAAAAGAAAAGAAGGGTTTGTTAAACCACCAGTACCTTTCCCTGCTCAAATGCCCGTCGGTTAACATGGGAGGCGGGCAGGCTCGGGACTACCGGCGCAAAATGGCTGGTGGCGCCAACCNCTTCCAGCCGTGTGCTAGCGATATCCCCTCAATCCTCCTTTTCCGGCATGCTCTTCAAGCACCGTCTTTCACTTCCAGCCATGTGCTAGCGATATCCCCTCACTTCACGCACGGTCGGTCCCTTCCAGCGGAGAGTACAGCTCGGAAGTCATGCCAGTCCTTATCCTCTCGCAATCTCTCGTACCTTTCAGGCAACTACTGATAGCCCCAAAGCCACTCACGTCACAATTTCCTTGCAATCCGTCCGTACCTCGTCAAACGTTCTTGGTCCGGAACCTCACGGCTTCCACAAAAAAGAACATAACGATTGCCCTCATATATAATTAGAGTCCTTTTTCATTCGCGCACGGCCTTTTTCCCTTTCAGGCTTTCAGCCAAATACAGCTGTAAACTCGCGCAAGGCAGGCAGTGCTTGGTTACGATTCTTTTTCCCTCATGGAACCTTCGCTCATATAAAGACTGACCACTTTCTGACAAACACATAGCTCTGACAACTGACAAAAACAGAGGCATTCACAGATTCCCCCCTTTACCACTATCCTGGCATTGTACAGCCTTCACATCTGAAGTGGGACTGTCTCAAACTGTCAATCAATTCCTCTTGCGCCTTCACAAAGTGGTTCGAGAAACTGGTCGCTCCTACCAAGGACATTCGGAATGCATCTGGAGCTGGTAATGGACCCAGGACATTCAAAACGTTATATCAGTCCGAACGTTTCTGGTGGTCCAGACGGACCCCTTCTGCCAAGGACGTAGCTCTAGCAAAACCAGGGCAATTCATCAGAGAAACTGCTCCCTCCTTTTAACAAGGGCATTCACAATGTATCGGGAGTCGGTAATGGACCCAGTACACTCAAAATGTTCTATCAGTCTGAATGTATCTGGTGCACATCTCCATCCAGATACCTGTCGCATGTTGATTAGTTTAATGATGCCCATAGTTTTGTAAACCAAAGCGACCCGCACACACCTTTCAGATGAAGTAACCCGCACCTTTCACGTACGCTCTTCTTTGTTCTCAACTTCTCATCCACCCTCAGAAGTGTTCTATCCTTCTGAATGTATCTGGTGCACCTGTCGCAATTGCTTCCTCCAGCCCTGCCATCCTTATTGCGTTACTCGATATAAACCTCACTCTCTCCGCCTCTCTGAGACTACTCCCTCCCTCCCTCGCTCCCTCCCTCCCTCCCTCCCTCCATGCTTAACCGTTGAAACTGATTTCTCCCTCCCTCCCTCCCTCCCTCCCTCCATGCTTACCCGCTGAAGCTGAGGATGCCGTTTTGTGTGAATTGCTTTGACTTATGCCCCTCCAGAGGCCCGACCATCTGTCAAAATTGTTATGCCTATAAAAATAACCCTGACCACGGCACAGGATAATGTCATGATTAATTGGGATGGTGTTCAGGCTGCCTTGTCTTCTTTCCGAAGCCGCTTACTCTCTGCTGTATGTACAATATACTCGTAAAGATTCCTCCTCTTCCATCTCTCGACCGACCCTACGACAAATCCAACGTCAATCTTCACATGCCATCTCCCATCTCTCGTCCCTATGACAAATCCGACATCAATGTTCACATGCCATCATGTCCTGGCTCCAAGTCCATTGGGAACTCGCAATGAGGTGAGGACTGTCGATCATCACACACTTGATCATCATGCACCTTCTTCAACCCTTGAGCGAGGAGTGTCAGCGGTGGGAAATCCTCGCTACTCTTTCATAATCCTCCAGAAAGCCAGTCCGGTCAATCACACCCGGGCATCCTTCATGTCTCACCCACTCCTTTTAGCTTCGGTTGTGCTCCCTCAACCTTAGCGCCATCGCCGACTATTCTCAGGTTGAAGGGTTCACCTTAAACCACCAGTACATGGCCCCAGGCAGCTGGAGAACCTGTTTCGAGCCTCTCTGAAAATTTAAGAGGCCGAGCGCCATATAGATAAGATGAATCAGCGGTGGGCGGCCTCCGAAAGGGGCCCGCGGCCATTAGCTGGCATGTACTGGTGCTTTAACCCCATCTTTGACTATTCTCAGATTGTGGTGATCGACTATTCTCAGGTTGCACTTCACCTTGGCTCCATCTTTTGACTATTCTCAGGTTGCGATTCGCCTTAGCCCCATTTTTTATTGTTCTCAGACTGTCGCGCATCACCGGCCGTAAGCGTGCCTCATTTGCTTTTGGAGAGAGAACAATCCTTTGCTTTGGTTGTGCCACATCTTAGCGCCATCCTTCCGACTATTTTTGCATTGTTTCGCGCAGCCTTCCTTAGTTCGAGTTCTACGGAGAGAGCTCCGTCAGCATCTTTGCCTCGTCCTGCAGTTCGAAAGAGAGACCGGTCCGGACAGGAGAGGACTCGAGCACCACTCGTATGTTTTGCACCTTCGCTCTGGCAGCACTGCATCTTTTGCCTGATCCTGACATCCTTCCATGTGCATTCTTTTCCTTGTTGATGGCTACACAATGGGCCTCACTCATGTATCTGAAGCTCATAATCGTCTGGATACATTCAAAATGTTGTGACTCATCCAAATGCACCTGCCCCAGAAAGTCGCCGAAATGCATGTAGATGTGGTGGAGGGAAGCCCATCTCTTAGCTTTGCTACACTAGACCTCGACATCCTCCTCCTGACTGCCTGGAACTTCCTCTGCCCATCCCGCTTTCTGTGAGAGAGACACTCCTCCCCTTTTGTGTTGGACTCGTCAGAATGCACCTTGTACAGAAAGTCGCCCAAATGCATGTAGAAAATCTCCAGTGGTGGAATGAGGCCCATTTCTTTCACTCCTCTTTGATTGCGCTGCATCGTGGCCTCGTCCTGCGGACCGCATGCGAGTCCATCGCCACATCCTTCTCTGGTCACCTGAGGATGAGTGAAAAACAGGTACCCTTTTTCCGTCGGTTCACTGCACCTGGACATCATCTTCCAGACTATCTGAAACTTCCTCTGCCCCTCCACCTGTGGCTGGTAAGAGCTCTCTTTGCTTTGCTGCACTGAACCTGGACATCCTCCTCCGGACCGGCCGAGGACTTGCATTGCTGCACTGGACATCCTTCTCCGGACCGTCCGGAACTTCCTCGGCCCACTGCACCAAACCCTGACATCCTCCTCCGGACCGTCTGGAATTCGTCTGCCCGTCCCCGTTTGTGTGAGAGAGACGCTCCTCTCCGGTTGCGCTGCAGCGTGGCCTCGCCCTGCGGATCGCTTTCGAGTCAATTGGCACATCCTTCTCTAGCCTTCTGAGGATGAGTGCAAAACAGGCACTCCTTTTCCTTCAGTTCACCACACCTGGACATCATCTTCCAGACGATGTGGAACCACCTCTTTCCATCAGCCTTTGTGCCAGAGAGACTCGTCTTTGGCTGCATTGCAACGTAACGTAGCCTCCTCCTCGTACCGTTTGCGAATCCGTTGGCCACCTGTGGATGAGTGGAAAACAGATACCCCTTTTCCTTTGGTTCTATCGAGTCTGCACCCCCTCTAGTTACCATCAGCATTTTAATTTGGCAAATTGGGATCACAAAATCTTGCGGCGAAAAGTGCAGCAAGACCAATCCCCTTACCTTTTATTGAACCTCCACAAGAAGAAACACATTAAGAAAAATGCATCCAACCATCAAAACAAACCTGCAAAGGGTTGAGTCAAATGCCTGAATCCAAGACTGTCAGCAAGACCGAGTGCCCGCCCATGGAGCCCGAATTCCAACCGTCGTTGGACGCATCTACCAATGTCCCACTGACCGTGCTCAGCACCTCACTCTCCGCCAAAGCGCGGCCGGACCCGCCACTGCCAGATCCAAGAGCGTCTCCCGTCACACTATTGGTGCTGTTGCCACCTGCTGTAGCTGCGGTCGCAGTTGCAGCGCTTGTGGTTCTGCTAGGGCCAACGCTGGACGGATGCCTCTGAGGAGCATCGCCGGCTTGCGAGAGAGGAGAATTGGGCAGCGACTGATAGGACGAGAAACTCCGGCTCATTGAGTCTGAAGAACGTAGATAGGGTCCTCTGGCTGACGATGCCGAATGCCGAGGAGGGGTCCGGGTGGGACTTCTGCCAGGCTGTGCAGAGCCTCTCCGAGCCTTTGTACCGTCAAACACAGGGCTAGTGCAGGTACCATTAGGTTCAGCCTCCAGCCTCCAGCTTATCTGTTCCAACATCACAAGACCAGCAACAAAGTCTGGGTCAGTACACACCGGGCCCATATTCCAGTCCTGAGACCTCTTACCAAGAATTCTGCCTCCACAACGGCACACCATACGCATCATAAGTACACACCGGGCCCATTGCTGGTACCCTCTTTGCGGAACCCTGACGAGGGTACCACAATGGGCGTACAGCAGTGCGGGCCCATTGCGGTACCCCAAAGACGGTACCGCTCGCAATGGGCGTACAGCAGTGTGAGCTGAGTCTGCAAAGAATCGATACCTGTTCCAAAACTCTTAGTAAGAATAAGAACATAGTTCAGGATCAGTACATCCGTGCCCCTTTCGTACGAGGTGCATTCCCGCTGTGCGCCAAGCTTTGCTGAAACGCCAGCTCATGCTGGAAACCGGGTCCAGCGCCCAATCTGCCTCCAATTGCAGCCAGCTCCAGCTGAGTCAACGAGTCCTTAGTGTGAGTACGCCCTCAGAAGTTCGAAACAGGAGGAAAGAACAACACGGACAGTGCCACAAAAAATCTGCACATCACCAATGGGCCTGCCTGCCTCGGTTGGTACAACCGTGAAAAAGTACAAATCCAGATGCATTTATATTTTTCTTCCAAATGTGAGGATTGAGCCCTCAAGAAGGGGCCTTGCCATGATGTACATGTTCTGGGCTAAGGCCCCAGCAAGCCTCGTGCCCGCCCTAAGTGAAGGCGGGCCAGCAAATCAACAAGAGCCCTCTGTGCAAACATTTCACGAAGTGGGGTCCATACAGTTGCAGCACGCCAGT
>BFEA01000081.1:1048912-1073580 GCA_003427395.1 Chara braunii
GCGGTAGGCCGAGCCTCGGACTTGATAGCTGGGCGAGGTACTGGTGGTTTAAGGGAGGGGGGAAATAAAAATTAAACCTGCACAAAGTGTACCAACCTGTGAAAAAGGAAGGCAATTACTTCTTAACTGAAAACTTACACATCAGACAAACCACACACATTTCCTACCCTCCAAACCCCGCCCCCCGCCTCCCCCTCCCCCCCACCTGCTTTTCACTTATAATAAAAAAATGCCTTCTGCTGTTCGTTTATCCTGATCAAAAGACGATCAACAAGGGCATTGAACACGATGTAAATAATTTGCACCAGCCGAAAGCTCCACAATGTGGGCACTTTGGTTATACTTGTCTTCTTCAGAGAGTAGTAGAGTACCATATTTGCCCACATTGTGGATGGATGAAATCCACAATGTGGGATGACCTTCCGAAGAAGTGAAAAAATATGTGGACATATTTGCCAAGTATGTGTACAAAACAGGCCCAAGTCAGCTTTCTCCCACTTGATTCTGCTTGCGAGCAGGTGTCCCCCATACTTGCTCCTGTATTCATCCGTCACCTCCTTCTCCAACTCCTGAGCTCTTTGCTCTTCCTCGTATTTTCCCTGGATCCCGTTCATCTTCCTCTCTCTCTCTCTCTCTCTCTCTCTCGTCTTCTTCTTTTTCTTTCTTTTTTTTTTGTAATCTGGAACATTTCTTGATTTATGAGTGTCATCCTTGCTCAGGGGCCATGCTAATCTTCGCTATATCGTTCCAATTTTAACGGAAGTGTGAAAGGACTCCCATTCAACTTCCTCCCAATTGATTCTGCCTACTAACCAGGCGTCCTCACACTTGCTCCTGTGTCCATCCTTCACCAGGTTCACCTCCCTCTCCCACTCCTGATTTCTTTTCACTTCTCGTATTCCTTGGCTCCGGTTCATCTCTCTCTCTCTCTCTCTCTCTCTCTCTCTCTCTCTCAGGGGTGAACATTTCTCGATTTTTGTGTCATCCTTTCGCTGTGGCCATGCTACTCCTCTGTATCCTTTCAATTTTATCAGATGTCTCAAAGGAATCCCATTCATCTTCCTCCTCCCTCACCTGATCCTCTTTCTCTTCCTCAATTTTCACTCACCCTACTTACCCTTTTCGTCCGCCTCTTCTCGTGCCTACTTATCGTTGCCCTTCTCCCCCTTCTCTCTTCTGCTACCACCCCTCTCTCTCTCAACATCTGACAGTAATTCTTCCCCTTCCCTTTTCTCCCTCCATCTCCCTCACCTCCTCCATAGATTGCTCGAAGCTAAATATGAATTAAAAGTTAAAAACGCATGCAATATGAACCGAAAAATCTCACAACTCTCGCTCTTTAAGGCTTTGATTCTTGGGAATCGCAAGTTTTTTTTCCATAAGAAACCCTCTTTTTCATATGGAGTGCAAACTTGATGGGAACAGCACACGGACCAGGATATGAGACATCAAATGCATCACACAGCTCTGCCTGCAATGGAGCAGGTCATGAATGGCTTGATCGGAAGCCAGCCAAAGTTTCGGGGCATCCCGTACAAGAGAGTGAAGCCAGTGTGGAACGCACCCTATTTGTCGTTTGAAGCTGAAACCTCCGCCGAGTATCCAATAATGAATGCGTCGGTGCAGACAATCAGCAGGGAAGGAAGATTAGCATGGACCCTGCGCAAGAAAGAAAAGAGAGAAGCAAGTCTGGAAGTACTCACCCTATAATAGCAAAGGTCATAGACTCCAGGAGCAAATACAGAAATTCTGAGGGGCACTCGAGCTTTCTTCCCAGGTTCCAGTCCCTTCAGAACTCTGCAGCTGGAGCCGATCCACAGGAATGGCCCCAACTGGGGTACGCTACACAAGTGCTCCTCAAATAATTCTGCATTTTGATTGCCCCCTGCCAAGGCGCTCCCAACTGATACCGGTCCTCCAGGAAGACCCTGTTTTACCAAGCCTGACCCGGAACTGCTCGTAGACGCAACTCTCTCTGTAGCGACAAGTTTGTACCAACCACCCTTACTGCTCAGGGAACTAGTGTTCGAAACTGCAGTCAGGGAGCCACCCCCTCCCCTCGGTGTCGATTTCCCCCCTCCTTCAGAGGCGGACAGCGGTAGAGAACTGGAAGCTAATACTGGGTCCAAAGTCTCGATTCGAATAGAGGCGGCCTTATCAGAGCAATTCTGGACGACAAGCGACAGCGGCACTTCAACAGAAGCTGATGAAGCGAAATCATGGCTCACGCATGAGGGCACTTCCAACACCCAGCGCACAGGGGTCGGCCCTGTAACACTGCACACACACGAGTCAAAATCAAACAAACGCACCAAAATTGTATCAATCAGCTTATTTGTGTTCGGAGTTACGTACACAGGTAACACTTTGCATTGTACAATAACCTCTCAAAAAACACACTTGAACAATGGACTGCAAAAGTTTATAGTGATAGGCACGCCCAGGCAACAGTCAGGTTGGAATTCTATCCACATAGTAACCCCAAAGACTTGCCTAGAAGACTTCAAACTTACTCAACAAACTGGGGCCCGTGTCGAATTCTCAAATTACGAAAACAACTCAAAAGAATCAAAACTCCATTAACATTAATCCACCAGTTCACCCATACCTATTTTCTCGAACCGAGAAGTGCATTTGACCAGGCCTGCTTTGAATGGGTACAGCAAGTCGGCAAATGGAAGGCTCCCCTGGTATCAGCAGTGTGCGTGACAAAGGGGGGTGCCATTTTCGTTGTGGCTCCACCACTTACCAGATGTGCAATACGCATGAATCTTCCCCTAGACCATGGAGAGAGACACAGTCCTAATGAAGGCCTTTTCAGATGTGTATCTCGTTTTTCTTTTTCGTTTTTCTTTTCCGTTTCCCTTTGAGGCGCTGTATCTTTACATTTGTGTGGGATGATTCATTCACGACTTGGCCCTCACCACACACCTAGCATGTGCAGCAAAGACAAAGCTCAGAACAGAATGTCTCTCTTTCATGTTCTGTTTTTTTTTTCCCTGAGGTGCGGTCTCTTTCCGATTTGTTTAAGAAGATTCATGATCGAGTTGGGCCTCTCCTCACGCTCTACACATCCAGAAAAGACAAAACTTAAGTTACTGTGTATCTAAGACTTCCTTTTTTTTCTTCTTTCGACGCACTGTATCTTCTCAATCCGTGGGCACCTCTGAAGTTCTTGTCCATGATGAGTCATCACTGCAGGTCGCGAATGGAAGTTCCCTTTATTTTGTTGTCCCACCACCACTTCGTCTGCCAACGCTCTACCAACCCTAGGCCGAACGGGTGAGGCTCGGTTGCCGTCTACAAGTTTTTGACGAGCAGTGACCCTGTGTGAACTGGTGGTTTAACAAGTCTTTTGAAATTCAGAGAGAGACACGGGCCCTTAGATTACCACAAACACGAGAAGTGTTCATTTTTTTTTTTGGAAAAAAAAAACCACCACCACGAACGTCATGTACAGTGTTACGATCACCTCTTGCAGGCCCTGTTCTTTGACTACTTCCCTAGGTCTGCATTTTGACGGACTACTCGGCCTTGCGGCTGCATGGTACGCACATGTAGCTGTTGAGTAAGAGCCTAAAAGGTAATGACACTGATGAGATCAAAACCTTCCCCCCTCGCAAAAAAAAAAAAAAAAAAAAAAACTCATCCAGTTGGATACCATCATAAATTTTGACTGACCGAACTCGCTAAGGCAAGGAATATGAGTGAGAGCAATAGACAGAAAACCAAGTTGCAAAATAACGAAGAAGCTCAGATAGTCATGAACCAAGCAGAGAGTGCAATGCACCAAGATACCTTCCAAATAAGAGCAATACAATGAACTCAGGTGTCAATGTCGCCACTCTCTCGTCACACCAACACTGTACCCAATGTCGCACTTAATGTCTGGCGCCCAGCTGTTATGATCTTGGTTGTCTGACGATTTTTACCCCCACTGACACACAGACACTCTCATACACGCCCATACATGCATAAGAGAAGGGGGAGAGGAGACAGAGTCCACACTGCACACAGATCAAAGTAGGCAGCGGAATACAGCTATGCATAGATGGGGAGAAGACACAGTGTTTCTCTCTCTCTGACAAACTCCCAACAACCAATCACAAGTAGAACCTGCGAGGAYAACAATTGAAATTGCACTGATGATGAGCCAACTCAAACAATTATCGTAACAGAGTTTGTTCCAGTATCTCGCCACTCTCAGAACTCACACCCCACTCTCTATCCTACACCCAGTTAGTAGCGCCACATCAGAATGGCCTCCTAGAGGCCAGCGCCAACCACCCTGAAGAAGAACAGGTCCTGTGATGTGTCTTCAGTGCCGATGGCCAACTCTGACGAAGGAACAGGCAGCTATGGCTGCCACCACCCACGAGTACACAGTGTAGAGCCTCGATGTAGCCCGGCCAGACGCAGATACCTTCAGGGGTAGATGCGCTGAGGATGCCCCAGCTACAGCAGGCTCAGAATGGGCCGGCTATTGGTTGCTGTCAACGGCGAGGTCTCAGGATGCCGCCTGCAGACAGTCACCGCCACCAACTTGCTTGGCTTCTCCAACGCTGCTTCGAGAGAAATGAACTGCCAAAAGTCCTGCACCGATGTGCCTAACTTATCTATAGACTACAGCTACCCTAGACTAGACCTAGACCGGACTGACTGACCGACCAGTACCGTTTCTGTTTCGGCCTCTCGGCCTCTACCGGACCCGACTATAGGCTATAGGACCGTCTATCAGCATAGGCCCTCAGGGCCTGTCTGTCCTAGGGGTAGCCCGGGCCTGCCATTCGCAGCTACGGTAGTAGTAGGAAATTCAGTTAGTGTTAGGGCTGTATTTTCCCGAATTTGCGGATATGCCCCTCACGAATTTCCTCACAGGTAGGTCACTCGGTTAGCCCTGAGCCAAACAAAATTGGGAATCTAGCCTACCGCTGTACTATAAAGCCTCGCAGTCAATCTCGGCAGTAGAAATCAGCAAGTCATTGCACAGCACCCAACCTATCCTACTCTGCCTATCTAGCCTATCTACGTTCTTGCAACTGGATCACTCTGAAGTCAAAGACCAATGTACGTGACGTTAACACCAATGCCGACCACCAGCATACACCAGGTAGGTTCTCTCGCCTCCCCTCATCACCCCTCGTCTCCCCACCTCATGCGCCTCCTACCCGAAGACTTTCGCCATCACCTGCCCTGCGCCCCAGCTGCCCGGCTATGGCTGCTGTGCGCCCGCTGCCTCAGCAGCGCCCCTCTCACCACTGCGCCCGTGCGCGCGTCCGACCAGCAGGGCCCCAGTGTCTACGCCCAGGGGAAGTGTAGCCCCTGTGTCTGTCTGTGTGGGCCTGGCTGGGGAAGTTTCCAGTAGGTTCCAGTCGGGCCCCAGTGTCTATGCCCAGGCCCACTTCTACAGTTAAGGGCCTGGGCCCTTTTCAGTTGGCCATGTACGGGTAGCCTTCCAGGCTCCAAGTGTTGGCCGCATTCTCATTGGCTCGTGGAGGTTGTGTGACGACAATGCTGCTTTCTCATTCTTCCGTGGTCGCTGCGTGATGTGTCGGATTCACACTGCGTGTGCCCAGGGCGCAACCACCCAGCCTTGGGCTCAACTGTACAGTGCAGCCCTTCTTGCTGGAAAGAGCCTGGAGGCTCTCGTTTCTCTGTAACCAACTGGCGTGTTGCAACTGTCTGAGTACCCACATATGGAAAATGTAGTAGGCCTTTTGAGGATATTCCGGCCTGCCTTCACTTCGGGCAGGCACAATGCTTGCTGGGCCCCTCAGCCGAGAACATTTGCATGTCTGTTGGGGCCCCGTGAGGGCTCGATCCTCACACTAACTCTACTGACTGTATGATTGTGAGGCTGCCCATGCCCTGAAGGGAGAAACTTTGCTGACGAGCCTCCTGCCCGTGGGGTCAATCAATTGATTTTCATGTCAATCTCCTCTGATTTTGACTCAAGGTGACAGCATTCCAGTCTATGCATCGACTCGAATGCCCTTTCATTTTGAAAAAATATTACTACCGGTAGTAGCTAACTTTTTCAAACTAAGTCTTTAGCTTCAAAATCCCAGTAGTTGTTGCTTATTGGAGAGGAGCAGGGACATGATTCTTTTTTCTATATGCAAGGAATATGGTGTGAACGATATACAGTAAACCAAGTTGTGAAATCACACAGATGTCCAGGTAGTCGTGTCCAAGCAGAGAAACCATCCATATAGAGCAATACAATGAAGTAATGAGCCAATGTTCAAGCCCGTAGGCCACACCAACACAGTATCCAAAGTCGCTCCTCTCTGTCTGGCACCCAGCGCCCAGCCTACTCTACCCAACTATCCTACCTACAGCTGGTTCACAGAACAGGCTCACTTCAACTCTCGAAGACCAATGTACATGAACACCATAGCCGACCTCTCATCATGTACCAGGTATGTATCTCGTCACCCTCAATCAGACCTTGATTACCCCACATTGTGCCTCCTTCCCTGAAGACAACCAGATCGCCCGCTGTACCCCCGGGCGTCGAGCAGCCCGGCTATGGCTGCCTGCGCCCCGCTGCCCTGCAGCACCCCTCCTCACGACTACGCGCCCCGTCAGCGCCTTTGGCAGCAGTGCAGCATCAAGCGAGAGCGCAGCAGCACTTTCGCATTGCCTGCACTGGCCAGAATGCCTGGCCTGGGCTGCCTCGCTTCTTTTATGGAAGTGGCAGCCTCCTGGATGCTGCGTGTGGCCTGGCTGGAAGCTTCCAGTAGCTTCCTGTTGGGCCTCAGACCCTGCGCCCTTTTCAGTTGGGCACGGCCTGAGTCTCCGGACTTGGGCTGTTTGCTGCATCTGCGCGGGGCTCCCAGGCAGGTGCGTAGGCGGTACTGCTTTTCCAAAGGCCAGCGGCCAGCGGCCAGCTTCCCAATGTACCGGCCCTGCTTTGTGTGTATGTGCCCAGGCGCAACTGTCAAGGCCTGGGCCAACTGTATGACGCACCTTAGTGAGGCTCACGCATCTACCCAACCAACTGGTGTGCTGCGAGACCCTGAATACCCACATATGGAAATGTCGAATTTTGACCTCTGATGAATATTCAGGCCCGCCTTCACTTAGGGCGGGCACTCGGCTTGCTGGGGGCCTTAGCCCAGAACATGTGATGTCTTATAGGGCCCCTTGAGGGTTTGTTCCTCACATATATAAGAAAAGAAGGAAAAACACTTAAAAAAACCCTAAAAAGGCTAATTCTTTAAGCCCCCCCAAAAAAGGCTAATTCTTTTATTGAAGAGAAACAGAGACAGGATTCCAACCTATGCATCGACTCGAATGCCCTTTTTATCTAGCTTTTCCACACTACCTTAGCTTCAAAATGTTCCAGTAGGTGTTGGTTACTGGAGAGGAACAGAGTAATGGCAAGGAACTCCTCACCTGCAGTGACAGAGATGATGCGATCCAAAAGTCGAGAGTTGCTCCGTTCGTGATGGTGTCCACGATTCCCGCGTTCTCCTGTGCTCCCACAGCAGAACGAAATCCACCGATTGAGGGCAGGCTGAAGGGTACTCGCTGTCTTTGATTACATCCTCATCGAGCACAGACCTCTTCCCCTGCATTCCATCAGAACCAACCTGTGGAAGCTCAGTATTTTTTTTTAATTTTTTTTTTTTTTTTTTTTTTTTTTTTTAATTTGGACCATTTCTCAATTTATGCGTGTCATCCTTGCGCAGGGGCCATGCTAATCTTCTCTGTATCATTCCAATTTTAACGGATGTCCCGAAGGACGTGGAAGCTCACTATTTACCAATCTTGTTTTTAAATAATGGTACTCACTGTAACTCACACGTAAAGTTTTGACAGGCAGGTCAGCAGTTCAAGGACTGTCGGATGCAATAGTGTTCGGGGCTACGAACCTGGCTACCTTCTTCCCCGGTATAATATCATACGGTCATTATAACTGTATTTGCGGCAAGTCTTAGGCCAGATAGAGCAATATTAACTGGAAGAAAACGCTCTTGCGAGCACCGGTCGCCACCAGCGCATACCTTCTCTTTGGGGAAAGATGGTACTCCATTTTCAAAAAAAGAAAAAAAAAAATACAAACAGGAATCTCGTAATGAGAGTGAACGAAAATGAGGAGGAAACACCAACGGGCCTATTAGCTCAGTTCGTACACCAAAAGAACTGTTGAAATACAGACCCAAGTTCGAATCCAGTTGCGGTCAGATGAACAGAATAAAATAATTTTGAATTACCTGGAGCCGGTCAGCTCAATGATCAGATCTCAAGGTTGTCAACTTGTCACCCCCTTTTTTTTTTTTGTTTCCCCAAACGAGGAAGAAACCGAAACTAAACCAGATGACACCGCTAAACAAGTTGCTGTTGTTGTTCGTACTTGTTACTCTAATCAGAAAAATCTGCATACGTGAACCACTTAGTGCGGACAACGGGTCTCGCTCAACTACACAACACTCCACAGGCATGTGTAAAGTACCGCCTGCGAGATACGTTGTGATTAATCCAACTTTTCGAATGTATGCCGACCATTATTAGATCCAGTACATTTGTAACCTTCTGTAGTGCAACGAGGCCCAATCATAATCATAAAAGACTTTGCAGCGCCAGATTGTTAGTCGTTCGACGTGTCGCTATGGACAACTCTTCGACGAGAAGATGGCCTGAGGGAAGTGGGAGCGACAGGAATAGAAAGGACTAACATTGTTCTGGGATTGAAGATTGCAGTTGTGCTGCTTGTGCACCCTTTTGAGAAAGAAGCTTGCAGTTGTGCAGAAGCAGAGCATTCGCTGGAGTTGTGTCATCCAGGCAGGTGGACTCACTTTGCATACTCGTCGATGCCCAGCGGCACAGCGCTGAATTTTGCCAGTAAAAAAAAAAACCAATGAGCAAGGGAGTGTGGTATGTGGAGAAGGCCTTTGTGAAAAGAGTGTGAAGAACGCATGCAAAAGGGGACGAAAGCGGGCATGTTTGGGGAAGCAAAAGCAGATGATGCATATGAGGATGGGGTAGAGAACGCCGACAGCGCACATGAGCAATGGGTAGCAACTGCAGACAGATGGGGTGGAAAATGCAGGCAGAGTGCAAGAGCGCAGTGCAATAAATTGCAGTATCCCAGTGGGACTGTACACTAACTGTGTTTGCTGGTTCCTTGGTTTGGGCCTTGTGGGACTGATCCCGTGACCTGTAATTTGTACGTTTGGTTTGTTAGCTTTGAGCCCTACTGGGCTTGATCCTTAGACCTGTAGCTATTAGTCTCTATTTGGCAGTCTTAGACCCTTAGGCTTTGCTGTTTTGTCGGCTTCTGCAGTTGCTGAAGTCAACCAGGGACTTGATCCCATGACTGGTAGTGTGTTTGTCGTGTTTGACTGTTTTTGAGCCTCATTGGGCTTGAACCTTGAACCTGCTGCTAATAGTCTCTACTCCGTAGTCTTAGGCCATTCAGCCTTGTTGTTTTGTCCTTTTCTGCCCTTCTGGAAACTGGTAGGCCCGTAGGTCTTTCTTTTGTGTGTTCTAGCCTTGGGTCCCCTTAGTCTAGGTTTCCATCTAGATGCATGTAATACATTTTCGTGAATTTCTGCTATCTTTATATTTCGCATCATAACCACAAATAAAAATAGAACAGCAATAGCTCCTACATAAACAACTAAAAAAATCATAGCAAAAAAATCAAGACCTAATAACACAAGTAAACCTGAAGTATTACAAAATACTAAAATGAGAAATGTAGATCTTGACTGTTTGGCCGTAGATGTTTGCTGTTTGGACGATCAGATAGGTCTGTAGGTGGCTGTTGTGTTGTAGGTCTAGGGAAGTCGGGTAGAAGTACGCAGAGGCCGACGAGTTTGGGGTTCTTTTGGTTCTTTTCGTTGCTTTTGTTTTCACGGTCTTGGTGGAGGTCGCGTTGCTTCCCTGCTGCACTATTGTGGGCATGTATGCCGGGCATCTTCTCCACATGCCGCTAGCGGCCATAGCTGGGGGAGGCCAGATCCATTGGTGACAGCGCTCGACGCCCAAGTGCTAATGAGCACTTCCTCATATTCGTGTGCCTGTTGGGGTTCGGTCCCCTGCCACCGAAGCTGCACTTTCAGCGGTTCTTCTTCGACGTGGCAGATGTTCATCTTCATCATCCTGGGAGCTGCGCTCCCCTGCTGAGTGGACACTTCATCTGCAGTGGGCTTCTTGAGTGGTCCAGAAAGGGGTGTTGGATTTAGGAGGCTGTGTGGAGATTGGCAGGCTTGATAGGTTGGGTGCTTGCAAGCACCATAGCTAGAGCTTGAGGAAGAGGGAGGAAGAAGAAGACTCCTGGATACTTCGATGAAACCTTGTAAATAATTGATCCGTGGGTGTCGATAACTTGGTTGGGATCCTTGGAAATTTGTGCTGTTGATTGACTTGGAGAGAGACGGTAAGTAGAATTCATTTTCATTTGAGTGAAAAGAAAACACCTGCACCATCGGTTAGCGTGAAATCCAGTGCTGCGCTAAGGAGCGCTAGTGCCCAGTCTAGGCCCGACGGGCTGACACCAACTAATACCCGCCGCCAACCTCTCGCCCAGCCGCCCGCGCGCCGTGCTTGCCCATCTTTGAATTTTCGAAGCTGGGCAACAATGCCCGCCATTGCCCTGAGGGCTCTAAGAAGCCACATCCGAGCGCGCCGCCTGCGTGCGCGCGTAAGCACCAAGAGGGCAGCTGGACACAGCGACCCTCGCTGACACTGCAACTGGTAACCAAGATCGCAGCTGGTTGAAGGCCATAGCTGGAGGCAGCAGCTTCACCACAGAGACGAACTGCAACAGCCCCCCAGCCGTAGACCGATGAGCCGCCGTCCTCCGTGAGACAGAAGGAAGTCCCAATCCGAAGGCCACCTCCGCTGGAGAACAAGTTACACTCCGAGACGGCTTCTGCGAATAAAACATCGGACGGCAGCGTCATACTCCAGACGTCAACCAGTAAGACTAAGTGAGAAGTCCACCTTCGCTCATCTTCACACTACCTTCCTGCCTACTACTAACTTAGCTATGCTGATTCCTCCATCCCGAGTTCACCACACACTCCCCACCATACACTCCCCACCATAAGCTTTACCCGACATTCCTTTCCCACGCCACCAACCCCCACCCCCTCTCTCGATGCTCCTCCTCCTCCCCCCCCCCCCCCCCCCCTCCCCTTGCCCACCCGCTTTCCCAAATATTCCTGACACAACCCCGCAGCACAACTGTCACTTTCTCCCCACGCAGCAGTCCCGCTTCACCCTCCCTTTCACGCTCTCCTCCCCAACCCTTGCCCACCTGCTCCCCCCAATATTCCCGACACGACCCCGCAGCAGAGCTGTCACTTTCTCCCCATGCAGCAGTCCCGCTTCACCCTCCCTTTCACACTCTCCTCCCCAACCCTCTACCGCCAACCCCACCTCCTCTCTCACACGTCCAACCGCCCCGGCACCATCCCTGACAATTCCCACACACCTCCAAACCCACGCAATGCATTGATACCCCACCGGACCACCCCCCAAAACCCATCATCTACTGACCTGTACTCCCCCTCGCCGAACACTCCCCACTGATTTTGCAACTCACCTTTCAAGCCCCTATCCCGGCGTGATCACTGACTTCGCAACAAGCATCACATCCACCTATCCTTCTCCCCCTCCTCCCCTATCATATCCCCTCCCACGCAGTCGCCTCCCTTCTCCTCAACCGCCTAGCAAGCACACTTGCAACTCTCCTGCTACCTCGATATCTATCCACGCGCCATCACAATAAATATGCCTGCGATCCCTATCCACCGGACGCCACAACACACTTCCCCACCCCCACCCTCCCCCCTCCTAACTCCGACCACATTCCTCCAGCGAGATCTGGTCGACCTCCCCTATCAGACAAGCCCCGGCGGTCCAACCCCCTTCTCCCGCCACCATCCCACAGCGATTCTCCCCCATCCCACTGCCCACGGACCCACTCGCGTTCACCAGTCAACACCCCCCCTAACTCCAACAACAATCTTTTAACCTCAAACATCCCCCCCCCCGAAACCCTACACCAACCGAATCCTATTCTTGCGCTGGGCATACCCGCATATGCCCATGCATGCAGCCCACCTTCCCACGTAAGCAAGATGTGACGAGCTGCAGCCACCCCTAACTCCCCGCGATCACAACTCCCCGAACAAGGGCTAGCTCGAAACAGAAGATAAGCGATTCACACACGACACTATAGACTGACAAGGAAAGTTTGAAAAAAAAAAAAACACAGCCCAGGGTCATCCTCAAGCATTAACCCAGCAAGCAGATATCGCCAATCACAAAATATTTCAAAGCTAGAATCTCCCCCCCCCTCCTCCCCCCCCTCACCCCTCCTCAACCCCGATCACGCATCCAACCTCAAGTTCAGCACAAACAAATTCTCAATTCTGGTACTGAGCAAGAACATGATGATGGTGGTCTTCAAGGACCCCGATCACGCATCCAACCTGATTAACAGACACACCACCCTGAACTGCCATGGTTCAGTCTGCACACTGTCCCGGTGGAAATTGGAAACGGCTCACAAAGCCACCATTTCCCCAGCTGCAGCCCAAAAACAATAACTCATCCCAAAATCATTGACTCGTGAGGGACCAATTCTGGGTCCAATTTGACAACATCCCCATAAGAGGACACCCACTGGCAAAGGATCGACTAGAGGTCGAGTATCCAAACAATAAAATACTGAAATGGGTTCTCCCAACGCCAGAATTTTTGGCTCCACCTTGTGACTCCACTGCAGTCTTGGAAGTGAGCTCCGAGACAAACCCAAAATTCCCGGATGAATGGGAATTCTGCATTGGAGACGAAACCTCCTCAGTCACAGTATCGACGAACGACGCTCCGGTCTGTTTCAGATGTAATGAGAGAGAGGACCTGGGAATGGTGCCCCAGATCCCCGGAGCACTCAAAAGAGAAGAAGCTCAAGCAAAGCATGTTGGTCGAAGTGGAAAAAGCTACGGGCATCTGGATCATTAACAACCAGGACTACGATGGTTGGGTATTCGACGACACAATCCAGGACTCGAAATGGTTATGGACATATACCAACACCAACCCAGCATCCAAACAACCTGATGTGTTCCCGCCTTCAGACAGCAGATGGCACGCAGTGGGTGCCAAGAAGGTGACGGGAATCCCAGGGAAATACGACATTGACCGCGTGATCGACCCTCGTGCAGTCAAGGAAGATAAGCAGCACGAAGACCTGCTGTGCGATATGGAAACAATCAGAAATCAGACAGCTGAAGCATGTCAAAACACAGACTTGGATAATAACAACACGCTACTTCTTTAAGCAAAAAAAGACCCCAAACCGGACATCTCTTCCGCGCTCAAGAGAAACACTTCCCCTCCCCCAAAAAAGACCCAAGAAGACAGAGCAGGGAAGAAGAGAAGAGCAACGGAGGAAGGAGAGGGGGAGATTCCGAGAGTCGAACAACCTCGCACAAGCGACACTCCCCCAGGAAATGGCTCTGAATTCCCGACGGACTCAATCATGGGAATGGAGATCTCGCCAACCAAAACAAAACCCCTCCCATGGTCAGAGGAATACCTGCAGAGAGCAAAATACGAGAGGGAGAATAAATTTGACGTCAGGCTGGCCTGCATGAAGCATTGGGAAAAGACAGGCAATCCAGCCACTGGCAACACAGTGGCCTGTATCCCTTCTTCCAAAAGTTATTACGAACTGCTACGGCAGTAATCTGAACTCTCAGAGTTCAGCGCTTTCAGATACTTTGAGAAGAAGAGAGATTCTACAGGAGGGGATGCCGAAATGGGATTCGACCCCTGACGATCTGACCTCAGCAGACTCCACCCGCGACACGAGGTCGGGACCAAAGGACAAGGGGACCTCCCAGCGACGAGACGGGAAAGAGGAACAAACAGTGAAGTCTCACCCAGGAGATCGCAACAGTAGCAGCACAAACTAAACACTTGGTCGATCAGAACCAGGGCTACAAGAAGGAACAAAAAGAAAAAATTGTCATGGTTCAGATGGTCGCGGAAGGCAAGGCTAACCACATGACCAGATCTGCAGAGGCCGACTGAAAGACCACCAGCAAATTCAATGAGTGGCAAGTGGCCACCGATGCGTCCTTACCAATCCTCACCCTTGACGACGATCGCACCCTCACAAGGACCATTAGAGCAAACATTTCCAGAGAGTCCCCGCTGGGGGTTTACGCTGTTCCACCACGAGAGCCAGCAGATGAGGGCAAGGATTCATAGAATTTCAGACTCATCAATCCTCAACCCGTCCGATCCCATCCCGGTCAAGCTCAAGGAAAAAGCAAAACTCAACGAAGGCCTGACCTGGAGGGCATGTAACATGATCACAGCACTGCCATACAATGTGTTGCTCGACGGAAATCATTGCCGAGTCACTAGCAAATATCATCAGGACCCACCTCTTGACCTCAAGGAGTTCATTGCAAGATGAGGCCACTCCTATCGAAGTGGACATGGGGGAAAAAGAAGACGACATGGAGGAAGAAGAGGAGGAGGAGCTGGGACTAAACAATGAGATCTCCCCTAGGGGAGACATCGAAGGACCACGCACTTCAACGGCGAGCAGCGCAGGAGCACATATGGCATGGGATCCGCATCAGAGAGGGAGAGTAGGGATTCGACACCGAGAGTCGTAAGACCGATGCTGCAGTGGACTGAAGACCCCACCCCCACTAATAACTAAACCCTGTCCACACATGCTGAAACAAAACCGCGAAACACAAATCCATAGGCAACGAAACGACACAAAAAAAGGGAAAAAAAAGAACAGGGCGCAAGGAGGAAAACAAGGTATCAGTCAATGCCAGACCCCACGGAATCCAGAAGTGGGCAAGGCAGCCCACCCAGGATTAACTGGCACACCAAGGGTCTCCAAATAGTAAGCTGGAATGTCAACGGTCTACAAAACATTCTAGCCAAAGAAGACAAAATCAAAGATATCTGTACGGGCCTGGTGGGGAAAGGCCATCCCAGACCCAGTATGATACTTCTCCAAGAGACCCATTTGTCCAATCTGAATAATCATACAAGAATACATCAAAGGATAGAGAGAACAGTTGGCGGATATGCATTCACACTATGGTCCACCAAAGATGGCCAAAGCGAAAAAGGGACTGCGATCCTCGTACCAAGAACATCCAAGATTTTGATTGAAGGCCAGAAATTGAACAGCGAGGGTGACAATGAGGAAGGTATCTAGGTAGACATAAGATGGCAAGAAGAGGACCTGAGAATTCTCAACCTATATGCACCTAATGCGGAACCCGAAAGACTGACCTTCTTTGAGAACATCAGAACCCTCATCCCCAATCCGAAACCAGTAATCATTGCAGGAGACTGGAACAAGGCCCTGAACCCCGACCTGGATACGAAATCTGATGACATAATCTGAACTCGTCGATCCGCTCAGGATACTGCATCCGGGAAAAAAAGTCTTCTCCCGGATAAAAAAGAACCAAGCCGTTCTCGGCCTTTTGGCTAAGATCAAGTGTAGTATCTGATCAGTTTAATATCTGATCTGTGGTCCATCGGGCCACTTTATCTTTAAAAAAAAAAAAAAAAGAACCAAGCCAATCAGACATCATGACTACTTCCTCATATCTGAGAGCCTACAAGGCGCAGTTAAAGAAGCTGAAATCCGTCCATCTGCAGCTTTCAAAGGACTGGACAATAAACCCATACAATTGCTGCTCATCAGCTTTAATTCACCAGTCGAAACGAGTCAGGGATTTTTCAGGCTGAACAACTCCCTCTTAACACCGAGAAGTTGTCGGCCGCTGTCAAAGAAAACTGGTCCTTCCATAAACAGCGAGAGTTTAGACAGACAAACAGATACCAATGGTTCATAGACAGTTACACGGAACTAACGCAAACAGTATCAGAAGAATCACGAGGCATAGCTGGAGACCGCAAGAGGAGAAGGGAGGAATTCCAGTTGGCCATCTCAGTCGCAGAATCTAACCTGGCAGAGGACCCCTCTAGCGAGTTCTACCAGGAACTACTAGCTGACACCAAAGAAGACAAAACGAATGAAGAAGATGGGAGCTAGGTGGACTGCAATTATGCGCAAGGATGACAGACTACACACTCAATGAATCCATGACTAAATTCTTCTTCTTCAAAAACAAAGCGAATGCAAGGAACAACATGATAGAGGGTCTGAAAGACCCAACAGACCAAGGGAACATGAAAACAGCAAGTCCTGAGATGGTTAGGATAGCCAGGGCATTCTACACAGACCTATACAAATCGAAGACACCCTCACCCCCGACCACAACGAACTTAGCAGCCCGTCAACTCATGTTGTCATACCTTGACAAGACAATCTCGACACCCCAAGCAGAAGGGGGTACACTTTGCCATTGTGCCATAAGTTCTTCCTGAATATATTGCTAACCATTTCGGTGACCTCTTCCCCCTCTATCCTGACTCCTTCAATCGCGAGTATGCACCTTTTTCGCCAAAGAGCCCAAATGATAACTCTCCTCCCCGTCGTAAACATATTATTTTCAAAGGGACAGTCCGTGGGGGAAGACCAGGCTTCACATAAGAGGGCTCTCTAGTCCCATGGCCATGTGGATGTAGTGCCGACCTGCCGCAGATTCTGTCCCACCATCGCCATGTCAGAATCGCCCCTGGGCATTGCAGAAATATATGCTCTATGGTTTCTGCAATCTTTCGGTGGGGAAAGGAGGCCAAACAGGAGTGGCACCATGGTAGCGCTAAGCCTTTTTGTTCCAGGTGGGTGCGGTCTATTAGCCAGTTATTGGTTGGGAGGCAGCGGTGTTCAATCTGCTACTGCATCGAAGCCAGTTTCGCCGGTTTGGATCTCGTGGCTTTAAACCACCGGATGGGTCGAACTGCATCCCTGCCCACGTTCAGATGGGTTAGCCATCGCTCTCTCACAATTTCTTTCACATTTACCCTCGGTCTCAGGAGGCGGTAGGCAGATTTCACTGACAAGGTGAATAAGGTACTGTTTACCCCCTTTTTTCTTGCCGGATTCCATTGCCATTCCTCGGGGTCGAAGGGGAGGTTAGCAAGCGGGGTTTCAGGGAAGAAAGTGAACCAGTCCTGCGAAGGGAGTACCCGGATGCGGTGCAAATCTGTCTTTTTCCACCATTTCAGCACTTTAGGGTGGTACCTCTTTAGCCTATTGTCATGTTCCCGATGGAAAAGATTCACTAGTGCTTCCTGGGTGTGTACCACCACCACATTCCCCACGCTTTCTGGATCACCCGGGGTAGCACCCAGTCCCCTTCCTGAAGGCATGGTCCCTTACGTAGGATGCACACCCAATCCAAGGGTACAGAAAAGATTAATTCCTCCAAGTTCTTCCCCACATGATGGCAATGCTTTAGAGATTTCAGTTTTTGTTCTGTTTGCCATACATTCCCTTATTTTGTTTCTGGGGTATTGCATTCAATTTCTTCTGCTGTTTTAGGATTTGGGGGTGTATATCATGCACTTATTGGCCCGGAAACTCTATAAGAGTCTTTTCCTTTTAGGCCCTGACCCTAGCTGAGCTACACGGAGCCCTGACCCAGATGGAAAATGACAAAGCTCAGGGAACGGACGGCCTCTCAACAGAATTTGGAGCTGCTTCTGGCCGACCCTAGGAGAGGACCTGCTTGAGTTTTTCAACGACCGCAGGAAAAAAGGAGGCCTAGGCAATGAACTAAGCACCAGTGTGGTATCATTGTTGCATAAGAAAGGAGACAAAGATAACCTTAAGAACTACAAAACCATCACCCTCTACAAAATCTCACTAAGGCTCTTGCGAATAGAATCACAAAACTAACGTACAAATGCTTTCACATCGACCAAGCAGGCTTTATCCCGGGCCGGTGTATACTAGACAACGTGCTGACGCTAGATCACAAAACAACGAATGAAGGCTGCAATCCTGTTTTTTGACTTCGAAAAGGCCTACGGCCAAGTCAACTGGGATTTTCTCCATGCCTGCCTGGAGAAAACGGGGGTAGGCCCGAACTTAAGAGATTGGGTGATAGGCAGAGTCCAGATCAATAGGATCCGATCGGAGACCTACCCGATATGGGCATTCCAAGGGACAACCAAGGGTTGCTGTTGGGACGACGCTGGCCGGAGCTGGGGCGAGTCGTGTTGCTCTGTAACCTGGCCGGTTGGGAGTGTGAGGCCTGGGAGAGCTCGGCAGGGAATAAGACAGTGTTGGATAGTTTTAGAGAGTTTTGTTTGGGAGTCTAGGGGTTCTGAGCATTTGAAAAGAGGTAAGTAGTCATTCATAGTTTTTCAACCTCTTTTTAATTCGCTTGAATTTCTTCAACAGTTCTCAATAGTTCTCAGATTGATTCTCAGCTGAAGCCGGGTAATGGCTCCGGTATCTCAAATGACTTGTGTAACTCTATATGGGACGCTGGGCCCGGTTCCCAGCACGTGCTGCTCCCCACGAATAGACTGGAGCATTTGTCCCAAAAAAAAAAAAAAAAAAAAAAAAAAAAAAGATCGGTCAGACAAGGCGACCCATTGGCTCCGCCCATATTCCTCTTCATTATGGAAGCCATAGCTTCCTTCCTTCGGAAAGACCCTTCTATCGACCACCTTACTGAACGCAACTCCAAACCATTACATGACTTGGCTACCCACTGCACTAATGTTCGTCGATGACCTTACTGTCCTCATTTGCGCTAATGACTGTTCTTTCCAAGCCCTCCTACGAGCAATGGAAGACTGGCATCAGAAATGAAGGTCAATTGGGGCAAAACTGAAGGTTTGTGGCTGGCAGACGGCACCCCTCCCCAACCAATGGATACAGCCACACCCATATCTTGGACAATGGGAGATCAAGCGCTACGTTTCCTTGGTATCATGACAAGGACGGGGTACTCAGAATGATGCCAAGCAAACACGGTACACCAGTAAGCAGGGAACAGGTCCTGAGACAACCTCTTTTCTGCAACCCTTGGATCATAAACCCTAGCGGAACGCCGTGGACACTACGCACAAAGGACCGGAGATGGCTGTCCTGGGTGAAAAAGGGGTGAGGCAGGTGAAACACATCTGGGCAAAAGATCGAGGACGATGGTATACAGAACAGGAGCTCCGACATGCTTTAAAAGGCTGCCACTCCCTTACTGAAAACCTAACGTTGATTCAAAAGAGCATTCCAACACAGTGGCTCTCCCTTCTAAGGGAGGATTTTTCGTGGAAGTCTGGGGATTGGGGCAGACTCGTCTCCCAAACCCAGCCGACCAAAGCATACCAGTTTGTCTCTCGAATAGACCCACTCAGCTACTTATCCAAATTCTATTCATACCCCATCGCTAATCACAGCTTACAAGAGTTGGAAATCCTAAACAAAGAACCCCAGTGCGACATGCTAGAAGCCTTCCGACTGAGAAAAGTGAGGGTCTCAAAGGCCAAGCACTGGACATTCGTCCAACCGGACCTAAGCATTTCAGACCTCGAATTCGACCCGAAAGAGTGGGTCTGGACGCAGGGTAAGTCCGGGAGAACGAGGACGATATTTGAATATGATGTTAAATTCGGTTATGGCTTGGGTTTACAGACCACAGATCCGGACCCCACTCAAAAGGAAAATGGACAAAGATACTGAATCTCCCACGGACCCCATTTCCATCCCTTGTACGAAGTGCCTACCGATTAGACCGGTTAGGATCCGGAGTATGCAGTGGCTCAGAGCGCACGCATCTCTACCGGTCAACCAATGGCTCTACAAGAGGAGGAAATATACGGATCCTGACAGCTCCAAATTATGCAGGTTGTGCCAGACAACATCCCGGAAGATATAACCCACTGCCTCCTGTACTGCACTGAAGCAGCATGGACATGGAACAAGGTGCACAACCTATTGTCCTTCCTCTTCCAATCACCCCCTCCATCCACAACTCCTCTGAACATCCTGCTCCTGTCCAACAATACTAACGATCTCAAAGGTGGCAAGGAAGTCTGGTTTCACATGCTCAGGAAGCTGGCTCTATGGGTAATATGGAAAAGGAGTGTACCAAGACTACTGAGGGTACTAAGATTCGATCCAGATGGAGGGAGGTGTCATCCACAACGAAAGTCAGACCAGAAAGATTAGCCATCAAGAGACGGACTTTCATGAGGAACTGGCTTCTGCAGGGAAAGATTGCAACCGCGGCAGATAACAGATTGATTTGGAAGAAGTGGCACAGCGCAGATCCAGCAAGGACGATGACCCAGGGATGGACAAACTGAGATTACAATCTCAACAATATAGACAACTCTCCTCTTTTCTCGCTTTACACGAGAGCCACCTGACAGAGTCACAGTAGATTCTGAGAGAAAAAGTGGTAGGGCAAGCTGACAGTCCATCCTCCAGTTCTGGTGCAATCAATGCTGGTCAGGGTTCCTTCGGCCAGACGGAAGGAAGCGTGAGTGTTCACCATGTTTTTCAATCCTCGACTTGCCGGTGGAAAGGAACCGCACTGACGCTCCCCAGAATGGATATGGAGCCAGGACCATAAGGACCTGTTTCAACCAAAAAAGAAAAAAGAAAAAAAGCATTGATTTTCATTTCAATTCTATTTTCAGTATTTGTGTGCTTCCCCTGTGTATTCTTATCATCTGGTGTGGTGTGGATCTCGTTTCAATCAGGCACATAACAGCAGGGTAGCGAGCGCAGGCAGAAAGGATAGCAAACGCAGGCCGGAGGACAAAAGTGTAGGGTAACGAGTCCAGGCAGAAACGATAGCAAATGCAGTTAGATGATATGAGCATGGGGTAGCAAATGTGGGCAGATGGGTAGGCAAATACGAACGGGCCTAGCTCAATAGCTGGTAGCCTGGTACACCCATGAACTGTTGAAATACAGACCAAAGTTCGAACCCAGATGTAATCAGATGAACATAATGAAATACCTGGGGCCAGTCACGTCAATGATGATATCTCAAATGCAGGCAGATGGGTTGGCAAATACCAACGGGCCTATCTCAGTAGTTGCCACGCCCATGAACTGTTCTTGAAGCACAGACGGAAGTTTGAATCCGGATGCAATCAGATGAACAGAATGAAGTAATTCTGAATAACCTGGGTATGGTCGGTTGAATTATGATATCTCAAGACCGTACCTTTTTTTCTAGGGGAAAGAAAAAAAGATGGGTTGGCAAATGCAGGCAGATGATATGCGCATTGGGTAGCAAATGCAGTAGATGCATTTGCAAATCCAACGGGCCTAACTCAGTGGGTACACCCATGGACTGTTGACATACAGACCCAAGTCCGAACCCAGATACAGGCAGCCGGTACGAGTGGCAAATGCAGACAGAGGGTGTGAGCCATCAGACGGTGCTATGCAGGAGGTTGGAAGAGCATCAAGAGGGGGGCTGGGCTGATGGGTAAGCAGCAGGGGATTGAGCAGGGAAGCGTACAAGGGCGGATAGAGAGGGAGCAGGGATGGCACAAGGTCTTTGGTATACTGATGATTTTGTAGGCTTGGAATGGAGACGATGTGTGAGGGAGGGCCTCAACACATGCACACGTACATGGCTGCGGAATGAACTTAAAATTTGACAGCAAAGGGATTGTGTGAGACGAGGAGGGGGGGAAGCATGCAACTGGGCATAGGAGCTCTGAGCAGTTGAGATCCTACAGGCATAACTCCAGCTTATTTCGGAAGATGACTTTTAAGTTGTAAGTACTGTCCTCTGGGACATCCGTTAAAATTGGAACGATACAGAGAAGATTAGCATGGCCCCTGCGCAAGGATGACACAACTAAATCGTGAAATGGTCCCAAAAAAAAAAAAAAAAAAAACACTCATAAGTACTAAAAGCAAACTGTTTATCGAGTTCGACACTGATGCCCACACATGCATAATCCAGCTGCAAAAACAATTACACATGAACGAGGTTCTGTCGACCACGTCGGCAGGCCGCATGGAGTGTCTTTAAATGTGAGGGACTCCAGACCTTTTCCCAGTTTTTGTTAAAAAAAAGGGTTTCGGAAAACCAAAAAAAAGATTTACCGTGAGCATACTCACCGAAGTAACGGCCTCCAGAGCAGTCAACAATAACCACAGTCAAGGAGACTCATTGTAACCACAGTCAAGTCAACGAGACTCCATAAGCGTACTATATGCGTTACTAACGATAACGGACAACCACAGAGCGACAGAAAAATGTATGAGATTCAATGGAGGAGCATAGAGTCATAGACAGAACGGGGTGAAAGAGCGGGAGGGAGGTGGGATGCATGCAAAGGCTGAAGGTGAAAGCTGCTGGGCCGGAAAGTTGACGTACTGTTGGCGATGAATCTCTCTGAGCAGAGGTTGCGGACTGTAGAGCCCTCTCTCGAAGGTGAAAACGGTGAGTGGGTCCCATTGAGATGTCAATGAGTGGCAGAGTGGAATTCCCAGAACCAAGGCGCAAATTTGTCGAGAGACCTCCTCCACATTTATCTCCTGCAGGATCAGCTCCTGAAGACGAATGCGGTGGCTCGGGAGGATGATGGGGTGAGTGTCCTTTTACTGAGATGCTTGGTGCTGTTGGGCTCATGTCCTCGACAGGAGTCGGAACTCGTGGTTGCAAATGGAAATAGAGGGATGAGTACATTGCTGGTGAGACCAAGTGCACCGGATACGCAGATGACTCCGATTGTCGGGTGTCGGCAGATGCTGCGTCATGTGGCACTGATGAGCTGGATTCACCTGCAATGTCCTCGACGGAGCCTGGGGTGGCCGTCATCTTTACCAGCCGCCATGCTGGCGACCAGCAAGAAAACTGCCGCAGCATGAAGGCATCTTGTTGGCTTTGGTTCTCGACATCAACCCTTGCCACATAATGCTCAACATTTTGGGGAGATGGAGTGATCTTCACACTCACTCGCAGAGACGGGACTACCTGGAACAACAAGAAACACCACAACCACCACCAGAAAACATTTGTTGAATGATGTTACACAGCCCATGTGAGTAGCCACATGCCCTGTTGATGAACACAGATCATTAGTTTGACTCCTGGCACAGCGGCAAAACAAGACAAGTCAAAAACAAAGGCATCTGTCAAGCTTGCTTGTGGTTATGGGAAGGTTGCCATTATTTCTTTGAGGCACGGGACAGAGGGGTACGGCAGGGAGGAATTGGGGGGGGGGGGGCAGGAAGTTCAACATTCTCACATAGAAGAAACGTGATACTTTCTCAGGCTCTTCATGAGAGAGAGAGAGAGAGAGAGAGAGAGAGAGAGAGAGAGAGAGAGAGAGAGAGAGAGAGAGAGAGAGAGAGAGAGAGAGAGAGAGAGTGGCTGCTCCTGTCGTGAGCACGTGGTCGCCGTCATCGAGCCAACATCACCGTAAGATACACAGAGAGAGAGAGAGAGAGAGAGAGAGAGAGAGAGAGAGAGAGAGAGAGAGAGGAGTCGTGGAGGAGGGAGGAGTTGTGGATGATGCAGGAGACGTGGAGATGCAGAGAAGGGAGGACGACGGCGGCTTAGAGGAGGGAGGATCTCGGAGATGAAGTGGGCGTCAAGGAGGAACAGAGGGGTGCAGGGTGTTGGTCGTGCTGTGAAAGGATTGACACATGTCACACCGATGACAGCACCCTCGGCAGGGCTGTATATGCAATGTCACCCACCCCGGCAGATTTTTTTTTTTTTTTTTCCTGGACCGTCCTCGTCCACTATGTCTGAAAGGTCCGGATCATGTCCGGAGTTCTGGACGTCCTGACCATTCCGGACGTGCATCTGGTTTCGGGTCCGGTCCGGTCCGGGTCCGGGTCCGGCGTAACCATGACTATCGCACTCATTTGCTTCTAGTAGAGATCAAACCCGGGTCTGCAGTTCAACAGTTCGGCGGTGTACCAACTGAGCTAGGCCATTCGGGGACAAAAAGAAGAAATGGCGGCATTGTTAGACGTGAAGAATTCCTTCTATTTTTTTTCTTTCCAGAAAGTCTAGGAGAATTTGACAGGGGGGATTCCGACCTCTCCTTTATTTCTTTTTTTCCTGGGTGAAGACAAAAGCTAGGCCCCTCAAGTTTGCCCAAGATAACATCGCTTGGACAGGCTGTATGTGGGCACTAACAGGGGGTAAGGCGTAGACCATACACCAGCATGCTGCACACCACCAAATACATCCTGTCTCTCACCAACCATTCTGTGCGTTACCAACCTAAACAGGGTATTCATTCAGAATCTCATTTCTTTTGAGATGGAACAATACAGAGAAAGATTATCATGGCCCCTGCGCAAGGATGACACAGATATATCAGCAATGGTCAAAGGGGGGTATGCAAAATTGGCCCAAATAAATATAGCACAACTACTTGATTATCGGAGAGTCGGAGACATCCTTCGGAATGCATGAACAACCCAGAGTCCAAGGGTATGGCACTATGCTCACATTGGCACCTTCTCTATCTACTAAATACTTTGAAGCTTGGGGAGGGCGGGCGGGCCTGCACGTTCATACACTTTTTTCCCGGGGGCGATTGGTACAGTTAGCGTTGGCGCGGCTTTATGAACGGTGTCTTTTTTCGCTGCGGGTCTGTTTCGCGCCGTGCCGTCGATTAAAGAAAGTGTTGTCCGGCAGGTGTCAGGCAGATTCAACCAGAAAGTGTGTATTCGTTTGATTTTGCTCATGCTATCAATGGGGAGACTTACCTGTTCTCTCTCTCTCTCTCTCTCTCTCTCTCTC
>BFEA01000081.1:1079347-1091504 GCA_003427395.1 Chara braunii
CCCCTCCAACCCCCCCGTAACCCTCCCTCTTCTTCGTCTCAACCTTCCGACAACAAAGGAAGGGCTCCCCTCTGATGAAGCCGCCAGTGGCAGGCGGCAGAAAGGCCTCAGGGATGTGCCACCCCTCCTGTGGATCTGCTGAGTTGTCCCTTGCATGTCGATGCGGAATCAGGACACTGAAATGGCATGGTGCAGGTTTCTCGTTTTCTTTTCCTTTTTCTTTCCTTTTTGTTCCTTTTTTCCTCCTTTGTTCTTCCCCTTTCTCTCTTTCCCTCTCTTTGTCCTTCCCCACCCACCCTACCCTCCCGGTCCGGATTACGGAGAGAACTTTTTGAGCAATAATTCTTTTCAAGCATAAGTGTTCTGAGCTTAATGCGTGTTATGAATCGGCTGTATCATCGTTTGCTTTTTCTACCTTTGTTTCGTTTTTTTTCTGTTCTTGTTTATCACGCACGTTCTTCCTCACTGTTTTCCCTGATTTTTTTTTTCAAAAGATGTGCAATTTGGATTTCAGTTGCCTGTGTTCCATCCCGTAGTCGGATACACAGGAATGAAAGACTGACCGCATACCGGAATGCCCCCTCCCCCCCTTTTTTTCCCCTCCATGTTAAAAGCGTTGCGACTCATATCTTGGGAATGATAGACTTCCATTCTTCCACATCACCCCCCCCTTTTTACCTAACCTCACTTCTTTTCGAGATATGCGATCTTTCCTTCAGCCACCTGCGCTACGATCATGTATTCAGAAGCGCAGGAGTGAAAGACGGATCACGTTTTGATTACTCGGGTTCTTCCTGTCTCTTTCGTTTCCATATGCGTTCGAGTTCCATTTCTTTGCCCTTACCGAAAGCCCAAAAATGAAAAGCGGTTCGCATCTGTGTATCTCGATCTCCTCTTTGCCTCCCCCCCTTTTTTTGAAAGAAAGCAATGGCGATGGTTAGTGAAAAAGGATCGTTGTTCTTGTCTGCAGTGGATTGTATGCTTTCGCGATATGACACCCCTTCCCTACTAGCTATTAGCCTAGAAACGAGTTCTGCGCCCCAATCGGAGTTCTCTCTTTCATCCCCCATTGTGTTTTGCTTGATCCATGGCTATCAAGCTGCATAACAGTCTGCTTCCATGGAAGGTTCCACCCCCCTGGCACAGCAGCTATCCAACTTTGCAGAGGATTTCAAAAGGATCAGCAACCAGTCTCTCACTCAGTTGCTCCCCGGCTTGTTAAAAGCCTTTGAATCTAGAGCATCGTGAATGAGAGACGGGTTGCAGTCCTCAAGAACCCTCCTTCTTCAACCCTATAGGGCGTAGTCTCGTGCTATTTTCCTTTTTTTTTAAAAATGCAGTTCCCCTCGTCTTTGTGTTCGAATGCTTATGCTGTACTGTGGGCCGATCTTTCCCCCTCCCCCCTTGCTGTCTCGGGAAGGAACGAGCATGGAATATCGTGCGAAATCACCGAGATCGATTTCCAATGCATTTGCGACCCCACTTTCACTTACGAGAGGTAGCATTCGCCTCCTAACTGAAAGTTCGCTCGCATGCACGGACATCTTTCAAACGCCCAGGTACCCCACCGCGCACTGCCAGGTTTACTAACCCTCCTCCGCCTTCTAGTTCTTACTACTTCTTCCACTCTCGTACGTAAACTTTCCCTGTTATCGCCCGTAACTACGCACGAGATGAGCACTGGCCTTGCCTCGAGTAGATGGATGGGTTACCGCGCAGCAGTAGTTCACAATTGCCTGCACAAGCTTCGGGGATTAAGGTGCGCCGATGATTAGTCATCGGAGTAACATGCGAGGTGCAGTAAAGTTACGTACCTTCGCGTACCATAGAGACAAACACACACACACACACACTCTTACATGCCCAGTTGGGTGATGTACATATAAACCGAGGATCCGCAATGTGATAAAAAGGACATAATGGACAATGCAGTGCAAGTAGAATCTCAACAAGCAATGTGCAGTCCGATACATACAAAATGGCGCTTTATAGCGCAGGGAAGACTTTAGACACAAGTCCTGACCTGACCGGGACTGACCTCTTTCACGTAGTATAAGATAGCGAAGCAGAATGCTAGAATACTAATGACTAGCCCAATCAACGTTTCAACGCAGACCAAACATACATCATGCTCATCACAAAGTGTGAAGGGGCCTGGCGCTATACACAGGAAAGAGGCGCCAGGTCCAGACATACACAGACGAAGAGGAAGGGATCAGACGAAGAAGAGGAAGGGGGAGATGGGAAAGTCGGGGGAGATGGGAAAGTCGTCAACACCAAGTCTCGTTACAAGTCCCAAATAATCCCTTTTCAAAATGTGTGAAGTCCCATGTCGAGTCTGGATCCAATGTCACCAACCTCTCTCTCTCTCTCTCGTAGTCTGCTGATGCAGTGAAGTCAGATAGCGAGAGGGTGAGAAGGAGATGGTGGACTGAGAAGAGGAAGAAGAAGAACTCTCTCTCTCTTGTATGCCAGGTACTAACCTGTGAAGATGGCACTGTGCTGCAGGTACCTCGAAGACGAAGCTGGAGCAACGGCGTAGCAGGTAAGTATCCCTGGCCTCCGCCCAATCTCTCTCTCTCTAGTACTACTCTAGCTATGGCGCCCAGCGCCGAAGACTACAACTAACGCTGCTAGCGCCCAGCACTGAAGACTACTGCTAACGCTACAACTACTCCCGCAGCGCTCCTTCATAGTGCTGCTGCCGAATCCTGAAGACTACTGACTGCCTCCTGCCTTCCACGTGAGGTGCCTGGGAAGTACCTAGGAGCTACCTCCCAACTACCTGCAGTCTGCAGGGCGGGCCAGTCTTATATAGTGCTGGCCCGTCCAGGAGGCTGCTCTTGCCAATGCCAAAACGTGCCAGACCCTGGGGTTGAAGTTCAAACAAAGGTTGTCTTGAAAATAGGCCAAAAATGGCCTGAGCTAAAACCCTGGTCTGGTGCCTGTGTTTCAGGGCAGGTCGAACTGATGAGGGCCTGAAAATGGCCCTCAGTTTCAGGCTGAAAATACTCAGGGCCGAAAAGGCCCTGATTTAGCCTGAAACGACACAGGGCTTGTAGGCCCTCATTTTCAGGCTTTCAGGCTGAAACGACACGAGGCCTGTAGGCCCTTGTTTTCAGGCTTTTGGCCTGAAAACAACACGGGGTCTGTAGGCCCTCGTTTTCAGGCTTTCAGGCTGAAAATGACACGGGCCCGAAAATGGCCCGTGCAGCCTGTTGCAGGCGCAGCATGTAACACACACACACACACACACACACACACACACACACACACACACACACACACAGANACACACACACACACACACACACACACACACACACACACACACACACACACACACACACACACACAGAGACACACACACACACACACACACACACAAACACAGAGACAAACACAAACACAAACCCAAAAAAAAAAGGATACGAAAAAAAACGAAATTGCGCCTCCGATCCGCCAAACTCCACCCCGACTTCCCCCTAGCCCTCTCCCCTTTCTCGCCCCTCTCTCTCTCTCTCTCTCTCTGTGTGTGTGTGCGTGTGTGTGTTTGTGTGTGTGTGTATGTGTGTGCGTGTGTGTGTTACACACACATACTTAAGAGAAAACGAAAAAAATGCAATTTTGCGCCTTCAACACACACAAACACACACACACACACACGCACACACACACACACACACAAAATAAAACGAAAAGAAAAATGAAAGCACGATTTCGCGCCTCGTATCCTAACCAAGTGCGCGATTTTGCGCCTTAAACCTCCAACCTCCTTTTGGAGACTTACGCCTAGCTTCCCCCCCGCACCCCTTCGACTTGCCCCCTAACTTTTCCTCTTCTCCCCCCTTTCCCTCCTCTGTACTTTCCCCTCTTCTCGTACTTTCCCTTTGTCCTCCTCCAGCCCCATCTCTTTCTGCCTCTCTACCCTCCCTCCCTCCTAACCTTTCGCCTTCCTTTTTCTCCTCCTCTTGTTCCTCTTCGTCTTCCTCGTCCTCCCCTTCGTGTGGCTTCGTCTACCTTTCGCGATCAGAGTGAATAGGAAAGAAAAACAAAACCACCATAGCCTCATCTCCCTTTCGCGATCAGAGTGAATAGGAAAGAAAAACAAAACCACCATAGCCTGTTTTGGCCCCCTTTCCCCGCGCCATTATCGTCTCACCTTGTTCTTGCAAATAGTGCTCCTTACTCCTTATCTTTCATCTTCATCGGCGACTTCAACCTCGTATTCATCAGTCAGCGTCGTCATGGTAGGGTGCTTGGTCTCTCTCTCTCTCTCTCTCTCTCTCTCTCTCTCTCTCTCTCTCTCTCTCTCTCTCTCTCGCGCGCGCGCCCACCCACAGTTCGTGTGAACCCCACGAAAAAAGCATTACTGTACCAGACTCTTTCGTTGGACTTTCACCAACTCATCAGGAGGTTGAACCCCGACAGTCTGCCCATGATGCATTTGCATGCGTGTGTTCGTGCTTGTGCGTGTGTGCATGTATGTGTGTGTGTGTGTGTGTGTGTGTGTGTGTGTGTGTGTGCATGTGCTTGTTCAAGTGGACGGGTGGGAGTTCGTGTGACTGCGTGCTGTGCGTGCATGTGCTTGTTCGAGCGGACAGGTAGGCGTTCGTGTGAGTGCACGCTGTGCGCCACCAAAGATATGCAGGAGGGCCAAACCGCTGGGCCCAAGAGAAGACCGTCCCGCCTGGAACCGGTTTCTCCCCACGCCTGGCAGCCCTAACTTCTGTTGGGCTGCAAACTTCTAATCTGGGCCGTTGGCCAACTGGTACTGGGCCGACGACCGCGATTGCCCCGCGATCTTAAAGTTTTAAGATCACGGGGCAATCCGGGCCATCGGGCCGGTAGGACCATGAAAGGCCTGGATCGCCGCGCGATCTTAAAATCTTAAGATCGCGGGGCAATCCGGGCCGCCGGGCCAGTAGGTCCGCGGACGGCCCAGATGCCAAAATTCTCACATTAGCAATTTTAATAAGTGTAGGGATTTCGCGATTTATGCGTGTTATCCTTGCGCAGGGGTCGTGCTTATCTTCTCCGTATCGTTCCAATTTTAATCGATGTCCCGAAGGACAGGGTTTAAACTTGGAATTGACTTTCAGTCTTCCAGATGTATTTGAAAAAAAGAAAAGTTGAAAGGAACAACCAGAAGCAGCAGCTCCTTACTAATCTGCTGGTTTCCCAACTGTCCCATCATGATTCCGTTAGAAGTCTAGAGCCAATAACCATTCCCTCACCCAACCTTTTCCCATCCCGCCCTCTTCTCCCTTCCCCCACACCCCCTCCCCCAACCCCCTGCTGCCCCAAAATTCTCTTAAAAGTCCAGAGCCAATTACCGTTCGAGACCCACACTTTCCAGTCAGTCAAGTGCCAAAAGTCGGCAATGCACACACTCGGTTGCAGATCATTACTTGTTACATTGAATGAATTTAAATCGCTTATTAAATAGATTGACTTTAACTTACTTGTTACTAGTTATTAGATTGAAGAATAGAACTCGGCAACACAAACGAATCCAACGGGCCTCCTGAAGTGGTCTGGCTTTTGCTCGGACGCAATGCACGGGGAAAAAATAAGACGTACGGGGAGCAGGAAATGAAGGCATACCGGACTGAAAGAGAAGACATGCCCTTTTCGCCCAGACCCAATGTCTGGCAAAGCAAATGCCAAGGGATCCGTAGCCGCCGAGGTGTTCATGCTCTCAAGGCGGGCACTTAAAGCGCGCCTTGTCGCACTGACATCCAGACACAGAGGAAATTCCGGATCGAGATCTGACTGCTGGCCCATGCAGAGAAACCCCGGGTGACTGAACTTTATCCGCATCCTCTGCACATGCAAAACCGAAAGCAATCAATTCGTTGTGCAAACAGTTAGATCAGAATGTCTTTGTCCGATGATGAACGCATAATGTTGTATGCTCACCAAATCCCAGCACAGAAGCAATGGACCAGGTCAAGTTGAGATTGATGGATTGATGTATTTGGGACAACTTCCAGTCGAGATGCAGCGATAATGACTGGCCAGTTCGGTCACATTAAGATTGATGGATTCACGATGCAAGATCTGAGGAGCAAAAGCTGAAACAACACACTTGCCTCCAGCCAAGAAATGAAGTTGCACAGTTTGGCCACGCCAACCACAAACATCACAAGTGCCCCTTCCTATCCACAGGTTGTTACTGCAGTCAGATACATCCAGGGCGGCCCAGAGTTCAATCCACAGAATCCAACCTCACAGAGGGAAATAGCAACTGGGGGTAGGACTTTCGTGGATGCATCTCACAGCATCTAGGGCCAGATGCGTTTGAAAAAGTAATAGAGCGAGAATGGCCAGACTATTCCTGACTAGTGTTGTACCCCCGTTCATCTGTGAACGTGGCCCGGTCACACGTTCACAGAACCCTGAACGGCCGTTAGTGACCACACGAACGGATTGCGGGAAGGCCTTTTGTCTTTTGCTTGGGGAGGGTGTATTTATTTTGCAGGGGGACCTTTCAAGGAACCTCCCATTTTTGTTCTGATTTTTTTACACTTTTTTTTAAATAAAAAAAAGGCTTCGCAGTGTTCGCACCAACAATCGAGCTCCGTTGGTACAGCCGTTTTTACAGACTCAAGTTCGAGTCCACATACAACCAGATGCCCAGAATAAAATAATTTCGAATTACCTCGGGCCGGTCAGCTTGAGTGATGATATCTCACGGCCGTCATCCTTTTATATTGAAAAAAAGGTGTTTGTGTGCGCATGTGTGTGTGCATGTGTGCGAGCGTCTGTGTGTGGGTGGGTGTGCACATGTATTCGTGTCTGTTTGTGTGTGTGTGTGCGCGCGGATGCATGTTGTCATACTCGCTATACACTTAAAAAAACATGACTGTGCCAGACTGTTTCATCGGACTTTCACCGACTCATCTGGAGGTTGAACCCCGACAGTCTGCCCAGGATTCATTTGACTGATGGATAAGGACTCACCACATCGCCCAGAGTTAGCGACACCCCTGAGAAAAGTGGTCGACTTTACTCACACCAACCTTGCAATCCTAGCAGACTGCCGGTCCAAATCCTTGACAAGAACGGTAGCAAGTCTGAGAAACTAATCTGACACAGTCATAAAACCCACTCTACACACTCACTCAGCCATGGACACCCAATGGCATGACCGCTAGTACGGTCCCGACCCTAGCCACATTGATCCGCCTGAATGTGTGTGTGTGCACATGTATGTGTGTGTGTGTGTGTGTGTGTGTGTGTGTGTGCGTGTGTGCGTGTGTGTGTGTGCGCGTGTGTGCGTGCGTGCATGTGTGTGTGTGTGTGTGTGTGTACGCGTGTGGTTTGTCTTTCCCCCCCCCATCATTCCATCCACCCATCAATCTTCATTAATCAATCAATCAATCAGTCTGTAAGGACCTGTCCAAACACGGACTGACAACACAGCTGATTTCTGAGTTTGTCGCTGGAATGAATGCCTACCTGAGATTCCCCCTCTCTGCTGAGTTTTCTAAGGCTGTGTGCATGCGTGCTTGTCTGAGCACTTGTCTGAGTGCTTGTCGGCTTGAGTGTTTTTTTTTTTTTTCAATTGCACCACAACACCGCCTATTCCATCCAGACGAGTAGATACGAGTTGAGCCAGCTCAACAATTAAAGAATTTCACCTCTTTAGCAAGCGGCATGAATCATAATAGATGTGTTTAGAACTGTGTTTAGCTGGGGTTTCATCAGGGCAACAGGTCCTCTTTTACTATGCCTCACACGTACAAGGCTGCCCACGTTGATGGTGGTTGAGCAGCAGCTGCCCACATCCCCGTGTGCCTTAAACCACCAGTACTTAGCCCAGCTCTCGGCCATGGAAAAAAATAGAGTAGAAATGTTTCTAGTCTGATGAATTTGGTCGCTTCTATAGTGACCCGTACATTTCCTAAAATTGTGGCTTGTTAATGCACGTTATGACAGGAGGCACGGTAAAAGGGAAGGTATGCTCCTGTGCATTTCTCTTCAGATCTTCATACTACTGTTCATCTCACTTCGGATCTTCAGCTTTTACTTAGTCTTTGGGTCTGTCCTTCATCTTCATACTTCCATTCATTTCACTTCTGATCTTCATTTTGTCTGTTCTCTCAACAATGCTCATTCGTATATTTGCGAGTAGCACAAAAGGGGAGGGTGGAGGGGAAGGGATAGAAGGCAGAGTTCTATAGGTAGTATAGGAGTGTGGGGTAGGGGGAGGTGGAGGGTAAGGGGCAGGAAAGAAACATGAGAAGGTCAGGATAGAGTATGACATGCAAAGGGCAGGGGAGAGATGTATGACGAGCTTGGCAGAATTCTAAACACTCACCAGAGACTAGCATTTTTTTTTGAATTGGCACTTCACCCAACCCGCCCACATTCTTTTAAGTACAGCCCGCACTCAATAATAAATAAATAAATATCATGGTGACCCAACCCACCCAAGTGTTCTTTTGAAATTTTCCGCCCACACCCAACCCGCCCGTCACCCGGAAAAAACCTTCACCCTGACCCACCCAGACCCGCGAGAACAAAATTACCCGCCCGCACCCGGTACCTAATTATTTTCAACCCGCATCCGCCCATTCCCCGTTGCCTCAGTCCCTTCGAACATTTACATGCACCACAACAACATCCTTGGATGACGGCGCGAAAATTTGAAGCATCTCCACTTTCGGCTGTCTTTGGATGACGGCGTGGAAATTTAAAGCCCTCCAGAAGTTTGAGGTTGGGGAGCGAACCTTGCCACTTGTTGTGGTTAGGTTCGATCCCCGTTGTTTGAATGGGAGCGAACATCCCATTGTTTGGGACGTGGTCCAACTACCACCGGTAGAGAGTATCACATTTTTTCAAGGAGGATCCCAAAGTTCAATTTGCCATTGGTGCGACTATTTCTTTTTCGAGGATGACAAGTTTTTTTTCCAGGGGGCCAGGGTGGAGACTTTCGGTTTCCTGGGCCTCCAACTTTTGAAGTCCACAGGTGGACCGCAACTGGGAAATATGTATGCTGGGGTTGGGGGCAGCGGGGTGGGGCTGGGAGGGAGGGTTCTTATGGGTTGTCCTGGGTCTGTGGGTTGGGTGATCCAGGCCTAGCACTCGCCCGCGGGTCACCCACCCATTCGGGTGACCCAAGCCTAACATTGACCCGCCCGTCACCCACCCAGGCTGGCTCACCTAGACCCACCCTCATCCCACCCATGCCAGCTTATCAAGACCCACACCTGACCCAATGCCTCGTTGGTGGGGTGGGTGCAGGTGGGTGTGGGTATGGGTACCCGTTGCTCATCTCTGACACTCACCGCTGGAACAGACTACTCTAGAATAGCACAGGGTTGCCAAAAAATATTTCTGGGTTGAGGAGCAGTTATTGCCTATGGTAAGTGGCCACCCCTACAGACCGGACAGGACAGGTTCGGGTGTGGACTATGGAAACACCGCATCCAATTTTCGCAGTCACAATTGCTGCATCAAATGGCGAGGAGACAGATGTCACAGGCTACATGGCTCCTACATCCTAGGAACACAGAGGCACATCGACTGCAATTATAGAGGCATTGCCGCTGAGTGCGTGTGTGACCCGCAAAGGCACTTGTTTGTTTGGGAGGGCCCGCAGGGCTGGTATTTACACGTGGGCGTGCAGCGGGGAAAACACTCAAGTGGCGGGAGTAGGCCCGTGACACTTACATCAGTGGGGAAAAGCACTCAAGTAGCAAGTAGGCCGGTAGCACTCAAGTAGCGGTAGATGTGTCGGGAACCGCAGGCCGAGCAGAAGAAGGCAAAAAGTTGGCATTTTTAGAGGACCAGTGGTGGTAGGCTACGTCTAGGCGGGTACCAGTCCAAGTAGCCTGTAGGCTAGGGGCTGTGCTGACGATATCAGAGCCTGCAATGGTGTTTCCCTCCAAAAGGGAGGTACCGGTTGCTTGGATGCTGCACGGCCTGGAAGTCGCCGCCCAAGGAGGCTTCTGCCTCGCTATGTCTCCGGGAAGAGTCAGGAGCTCTTCCTCATTTGCTGCGTGCAAGCTTGGGCAACATGCTGCTGGAGCGCGTGGTAGAGCAGCGCTGGACTGGAGCAGCGCTGCTGGGGAAGAAGGATGCCCAGCTCCCCAACTTGGCTATGGTGGAGGAGCTCGGGCAGTAGGAGGAGGAAGAAGGGACCAGGAGAGGGGAGCGCCAGGGGTACTTACCTGGCTATGGTGGACGTCATCTTCATCACCTTGGTGGGCGCTGCATCTGGAAGGACCCAGTTGGGGTAGAGCTGCACAAAGAAGCTTCGAGGCAGTGTCAGGCATGGCGGCCTGAGTCAAAGAGGGCATAGGTGCTTTGCGTTGTCTTTCGCACAGCAGGGCAAGGCCCTAGTAGTCCGCCAGCCTCGGCCTAGGTGAAGAGGAAGGAGAAGGGCAGCCATGGCTACGAGTTGTCCATAGTGACACGCCGAACGGCTAACAATCTGGCGTGTAAACTTTGTGCCAGTCTTGTCTGAAGTGCACGCATCTTACCGTAATTTTTTGAAAGCCAGGCCTTGTAAATCCTGGTCTGGAATCTGAAGACAAAAATCTCGAGTGAAGTCCAAGGAGTTCTGCCCCATCAATCCGTTTGAACGTTTAAATGCATTCTGCTCAAAGATTCAGGGTCCCATGACTGGCCATTCACGGATTCAAGGTCCCTTTCAGCGGGCACTGAACGCTGCGGTCAGCATTCATGGTGCCGACACTGTTCATGACTGCATAGCAATCAATGAAAAGTTGGAAAACTCGCTGCAGCTGAAAGACACTCGTCGTACGTCATCCTCATTCAGTAAGGGCCAGGCCTCTCTGTTGCCATGTTCATGCTTTGCTAGCATGAACACAGTTCAAGTCACGCCTGGCCTTAGCCCATAACCATTCCCAGCGCATAAGTTGTTGCACTGCAGTGCCCTCTGGTGTGGGACAGGACTGGCCCTCTGCAACCATTCCAGTGGAACTCTGGCATTATTACAATCTAGTCGTAATTGTTCCTGCTTGCCTAGAATGAACACAGTACCAGTGAAAAATGGCGTAACCCACAACCATTCCCAACACGGAAGTTCTTGCACTGCAGGACACTGCAGTGCCTACGGTGTGGGATCGGCGGGGCCCTCTGCGATGATTCCAGTGGCCGTACGCCACTGTTAGTGTCTTGTTCCACTATGGGCCTTGCTCCACTACTCTGCACATGAACAAAAGACAAAAATATATGGCGGTGTATCTTTCCATTTTCTAGCGGAAGATTTATTCTCATTCCCCACATTTGCTAAGTACTGGAGTGAGGCCCAATGCCCCTCTCTACAAGACAGAGAGGTCATGAACAAACAAACAAACAAACAAACAAACAAACAAGCAAACAAACAAACAAACCCCAACCAAAAACCCAACCCAACCCAACCTAACCCAGCCCAGCCAACAAACAAACCAAACAACCAGCCAACCAACAAACAAACAGATCAACAAACCGACAAACCAACCCAACCACCCAGCCCCCCACCTACCCGCCCCTATCCCCCCAACCAACCAACAAACGGATGCGCTTACCCTCAGAGGAACCAATCCTGTGTTTGTTAGCTCAAGGACCATTCGTCGCAACTCGCCCTCGTGAACCTTCTCCGGGAACTCATGAAGGACAGCCTCCAGCCGAGGCATCCTCTATAGTATTTGACCAGCCACAAAAATGATGGTAAAACACAAATCGCACCCAACAAGCAAATGCACCAGCAACAAACAAATTTAGTGCAGTACATGAAAAACAAGGTACTTGGTTGTAGGCCTTGTGGCCTGCTTAACTTCATCCACAACGACAGTGGTTTTCCTGACTAAAGACAAAAAAGCAAAAAAAACTTTTGATAAGGAGGCTATGGCTTACAGCTTCAACTGGGTCACTGAGAACCAGCGCCCAGGCAGAGGAGAGTGCACCTCCTCCGCAGAATTCAATACAAATGCACAGCAACGGAGAGCATGATGGATGAACAACCTCTGTGTATGAAAAAAAACGACACTGGAAGACGGCTGATGTGGAGATTATATTCTTAACACAGCCTTCAAGACGTGCTGGCCTAAGGACAATTCAAGCATAAATCTTAAAAAAACAAAGAGAGAGAGAGAGAGAGAGAGAGAGAGAGAGAGAGAGAGAGAGAGAGAGAGAGAGAGAG
>BFEA01000081.1:1091786-1119624 GCA_003427395.1 Chara braunii
GAGAGAGAGAGAGAGAGAGAGAGAGAGAGAGAGAGAGAGAGATGCAGCATGGCCTGTAATTTCAAAATACAATGTGATTCCCAAGCACTGGTTCAGCCAAGTTCTGCACGCCAGAACTACCAGCTAGTTGTCATAACAATAGGTATGTTCAAGAGTTCAACAGAAATCAAACGCCGATCAAGGCAGCAAGAAGTCACAAGTCTGACGACGAGTACCTTGTGACCTGTAGGCAGAAAGGGAGTCTTTCTGTCTCCATCTACAACTACCTGGTGACTGAAGGCCGAAAGGGAGTCTTTCTGGCCTCACTCCACCACACTCACCAAATGTTCAACATGAGACTGAATCTTCCACTACAACATGGGAAGATACAGTGTCATAATTTTTGTTTGTGAGCCGTGCGGAAGCGCTGTCGAAGTGTCTTGTGTGCGTAGGTCTGCAGGTGCTCGTTGACGAAGAGGGCCAAGAGTTGGAAAATCGGCCATAGCCGATAGTTCGTCAGTAGAGGAGAGAGACGGCGGCCATAGTCGCCACGTCAGTGAGATTAGAGTGTTAGTAGGTGTGTGTGTGCATGTGTGTGTGTGTGCGTGTGAAGTGTGTGTGCGTGCGGGACATCCAGGGAGATCCAGGGTGTGTGTACGAACAAGTTGCTGAGAGTGCCGAGGTCGGCCATAGCCGACCAAGACAAGTTTGAATCTGAGTGGCACTCTTGGCTTCGTTATCTCTGAGCTTTGTGTGGGCGCAAGTCGCCAGCTTGATCGTCATCTGTTTGCACACATGCTGAGTGTCAAGAAAGACAAGTCTGATTGCATTGGTATCGGAGCTGGTTCCTGCCGTCCCGATCGCCACGTCGTCGCCGTCCACTTCTTTACCGTCGTCATCAGCAGCGGCGCCATAGGAGAGGAGGAGAGGCGCCATCCGGGCGCCACGTCATCATGCGCAAGTGAGTCAGATTGCGCGCTTGCTTTGCATCGCTGCCGCTGCGCACCAAGCTTTGCAGCGCGCCTTGTTCTCGCACGCTCGATCCCGCTGTGCGCCGTCGCCAGTTCCCGCCAAGCGCACAGTGTGCCCCGCTACGTGCTGCGCATTGGCTTCCCACGCCGCGTCGCTGTCTACCGCGCGCTGTTGCTGCCTGCACACCACTGCCTATCACTACGAACGCGCCCATTGTCGAAGTCCGCACGTTTGTTTCCGCGCGAAGTTGCTGCGCGCCGTTGCCGAAGTTTCCCGCGCAGCCGCCCGTTACATGCTGCGCTCCGCCGCCGCTGCCGATCGCGTCATTCGAAGGAGGGAGCTGCCACACGGAGGAAGTATCGTCGTTGCCGCCGTGAGCAGGAGAATGCCCCGCTACTTCGAAGAAGACGAGCCGCTTCCAGCTTAATGAAGAAGACCGCTGAGGAGAAGCCCACTGCGCCGAAGTAGAGAGTAACGGCCTAGCCGCCGRWSCSKKGAGAAAGGGAAACGACGACAASAAACAACRARRGAGAGAGAGAGAGAGAGAGAGAGAGAGAGAGAGAGAGAGAGAGAGAGAGAGAGAGAGAGAGAGAGAGAGAGAGAGAGGACTGTGCGATRCAAGWTTGGCTGCTGACGACAACGAACAAGATAAGAGAGAGAGAGGGAGAGAGAGATGGGAACGAAAGAGGATTGTTGTGCGGCTCAAAGAAAAAAGGTGGCGGCCATAGCCGCCGAGCTCGAGTAGAAGACGGAGACGAGGAGACGAAGTGACAAAGGAGAAGAGAGGAAAAGTAAGGAGGAAAGAGAGACGAGCAAGGGAGAAGAGGCCATAGCCAGGGGTGACAAAGAAGAGAGCAGGGGGGAGAGAGAAAAGGAGAAAGGTGAAGGTTGGCGAAGACAGAGGAGGTCGGCAGTCATAGCCAAGGTCAAAGCTTTGACCGGGAGAGTTGACCGGCGACGTTGACCAGGTTAACCAAGTTTGACTGGCCTTGACTAGCGTTGACCGGAGCTGTTGACCACAAATTTGACCAAGCTGGAGTTGGTATAACCACGCCAAGCCTTCAACCTACCCCCTCGCCTTTTGAATGTGCACTTACCCCATGGTACTTGCTGAGTCTGTTTGTCTCTTCTTTCTGCATTGAGTCACTTCTGTCCTGGTTATCTGAATTCGTGCACGTGGTCATAGAGTTGCGTTGACCAAACCTACACGGCCTTAGTAGGGCTGAAGTCCATGTCTAACGACTGACACGTCTCGAAGGCCTAACCTTCCAAAGGATCGGTACAGACCGGCGGGCTGCTCAGTGTGGCATGGTAGGCCTAAAATCCGAGTTGTGGGCTGTACAACCAGCTGTCTACGTCTTGAGAGAGCTTGCGACGTTAAAGAATTCCTAAGGAGTTATGGGGGATCTCATTAAATGCCTCCTGATCAGCAACAGAGTTCTGTAATGGCAGCCTAGAAGTAGGTCCGGGCTAGAGACCCTAGTTGAGAGGATCTGAGAGGATTTTCTAGTCCTTAGAGAGTCAGTCAGTCAGTCAGTCAGTTAGCACAAGCGGTTAACGGGTAGCTGAAAATTCATAAATGAAAATTCTGAAGTGAGAGTTTTGGGCAGTCTGAAAATCCTGAATGGTTCTGAAGTGGTGAAATGTTTGAAGACCTTGAAAACCACCTGTTTAGGCAGGCTGCATCTTGAAGTGGTGAAGAGTGTCCTGAAGTGGTTTCAAGATGCAGCCTGCCTAAACAGGTGGTTTTCAGGGTCTTCGGGACTTTTCACCACTTCAGGACCATTCAAGATTTTCAGACTGTCCAAAACAGTATGAAAATCCTGAATGGTCCTGAAGTGGTGAAATGTCCGAAGACCCTGAAAACCACCTATTTAGGCAGGCTGCATCTTGAAGTGGTGAAGGGTGTCCTGAAGTGGTGAAAGGTCCGAAGACCCTGAAAACCACCTGTTTAGGCAGGATGCATCCTGAAGTGGTGAAGAAAAATACGACTGTTGTTAACCTTCTCTCTAAGTAGTGAGGAGTGGAACTCTCACAAGTTGTGCATCTTTCACCATGGTGACCACGCGAGGAGGAATGAGTACCACCCTGTATAGCAAAGGGCAAGAAGAGCAAGCCGCCGCCCTGTTGAGAGAGAGAAAAGAGAAGATGGAGAAGAACGAGCTCATAAAGCAGGTGAAGACGTTGGCCTTGATGGAAGAGCAAAAGGCCAAGCAAAAGTAGATGGAGGAGGAGATGAAGAAATGGGAGGAGGAGCAAGAAGAGAAAGTGGCGGTGATAGATGCAGAAGCAGAAGCAGAGAAAGAAGAAAAAGAAGAGGGGGTTCCCCTGCAAAGGAATTAAGGAGGGAAGAGAGAGGGGAATCCAGTGGGGCACGAGAAGTAGATGCGAAAGTGGAGAAGACGATAAACGATTGGGTGGCCAACCTGGCATTGGGGGAGGAAGACGAGGCATTGTTATATGTCCCCCAGGCAGAGAGGGAGGCATTTGCAAAAGAATTGGAAGCGGAGGAAAACCCCTTGGGGCGACAGACTATAGAGGAGGAGGAGAAGGAAACTGCGCCTGACAAGGGAACGAAGGAGGAGATTGGAGGCAGCAGAAACGATGGAGAGAGAGCTACAGGCCGCAGAAGAGCGACGGGGGAAATTGGCAGTACAAGTACACCTCCAAAGAAAGATAGAGATTCTCTCTCAGAACATGGAGGTGGTTCTGAAGGCCCAACAGGAACAGTTGCGCTACCTAAGAGGCCATGACATTGCCCTAAAGTCCATACACACAGGTTTTAAAGATTTTGCAAGGGATATGATGATGCGCATGGGCACTCAGTTGCGAGTTGCTTTGGAGCGCACTGAGAAGTTCTGCGTAGGCGCCATAGAAGGCGCCAAGTTAGCGGCCTCCAAAGAAGAGGAGGCACAACCAAGTCGCGAAAGCATTAAAGCTAGATTCCTTGAGCCTTATGGACGGAAGAAAGGAGAGGATATTGATAATTGGGAAGCCAATATCAACTCCTATATCCACCTCCAACTTATCCACCCTGAGAAGCAAGTTCTTGTGGCATTCCAGGCGCTAAAGGATGAAGCGGCCAACTTTGCTAGGTCGCTTGCTCGTGCCGCCAACTATGACAATGATATGGTCACATACTCCTCTGTTACTCACCTAAACGAATTTTTGACTGCCCTCCGGGACCGATTTGCAGATGTCACTATGGGCCTTAGAGCCTCAGACAAACTGCAAACAATCCATTTGCGACAATGGAGTGCAAGAGCACTCAAGGCCACCATGGATGAACTCGTCGTTGTCCCAGGCCATGGGGTTACTGAGCCCTAACTAGTCCAACTTTTCTATCGCGCCATGCTTGAGGCTCTGCACGAGCATTTCTTTGACAAAAAGCAGCAGCCCAATATAACTTACGATACACGTAGTAAAAACGTTGTTGCATACGAGGCCCAATCTAGGCCAGTTACCACTTTCTCGCACAAGCACCTCGACAAAGGCAAAAAGTGGAATGGCCGACCATCACCAATCAAAGCAAGGCTAAAGATAGCCTAATTCTTATATTAGATAAGGGTGATCTGCAGGAGGTTCCCTAAAGCGAGCGAGATCGAGTGGGGCCTCGAGGAGGAGGACAATGGCGGAGGTCAAGGGAGGACTTATGCTGTTGTCGCGGCCGGACGGAGGCCGCAAGGAAGAGGGAGAGGTCGAGGCCAAGGGGGTCGGGCCTCTGGTGGTTGAGGACAGGGCGGCCAAGGGGTTGGCGGCAAAGGAGGCTGCCAAGAGGGAGGAAGGGGTCAAGGTCCCCTGTCAAACCATCCACGTTCCAATCGGTCACCTCCTAGAAGGGGTGAATGGCACCCTGGTCTGCCTCAAGGCAGGCCCTGGGAAACCTTGGGCATTGAAAAGAAAGATTGGCAGGATAGGATATACAATTGGCAATGTGTGTTCTGTGGTGATCCAGGGCACATTGTCAAATTTTGTCCTAAATATAGGAATGCCCGAAAAGCTGCTGCAGAGCCAACAAAAGCCAAGCGCCGATAGGGGTAGCAACTGCCCTTGCCCCTAGGACATGTAAAGATGAGTGCTCGCGCCAAGTAGCCTATGGCAGAGGTTGCTGGCCAGCGTCTAGTTAGCTATCCAAAGACTGCTTGTGTTAGAGTCTCTCTAGGCGCTTCCCTCACAAGACTGGCAGATGAGTTGACGGAGAGGATGCCAGCCTGGGCCAATATGAAGAAAAATGGGAAAGGGCAACTAGTCTTAGTAGATGTAGAAGTTTTTAGAGGCAGGGTCGGGGCCCTTATAGATAGTGGGGCCACCCGTAGCTACATTAGTCGTAGAGCGCTGAAGAAGCTAAAGCTCAATTTGAAAGTCCAAAAGTTGGATGAGCCCATAGTCAACATCCTCGCAGGCAATCGCACAATACGAATCAAGGATTACGTCGAGGGAGTCCAGACATACTTTCACCTGGAGCAAGATGGGAAGGTAGAGAGAGTTCTCCATTGCCTAGGTAAATGAAGAATGAAGCTTAATATGTTGAAAAGTCGTTAATGAATTAGATTAAATCAAAAAAATAATCAAGTTGAAAAACAATTTATTTATAAAATATCTAATATATATATTAGATATATATATTATTAGATTTCATAGAGTGGTCTAATAGCAAGTTTTTGTAGATAAATTCGGCTTTAAGCATTCTTCTAAATACTAAAAAAAAGTTATCGTAAGCGAGTAAACTTTTTCAAAGTTCAATTCTCAATAGATATTTTAATCTATTATTCTCTCCTCGTAGATTCAAGGAAAATGAGCAATAGCGAGATGACAATATCCAGAATGCACAATCACATTGAAAGCCAGAAAGTATCACAGTGTCCAGAAAGCAGCATTGCACCAATATGACACCAATGGAGAATCGTAACACTGAAAACCAATGTCAATGAGAGCTTGCTCTCACCACCACCAACACAAGAGTCCAAGACCTTCTCCTTACTTGGCGCTCGGCGCCCAGCCTACTTCCTACACAACTACTATCTATCTACTAATTCACAATGCAACTGTTGACGTCCGCAGCCACGAAGTACTTGAAGATGTCGCCCAATGCAGACCATCGCCATTATCAGGTATGTGCCCTCACATCATCATCATCATCATCCTTCTCTCTCTCCCTCAACTTACACCCACGCCTTCCTTTTGTACATTTGAAGAGCACCCCTGCACCTCACGGTAGTCCAAGCCCCAGCCAACTATGGAGGTTGGGCTATGGCGCTGCCCTCAGCAGCGCCCTGCTTCCCGCACTACCCCATGCGCGCAACACCTTGCCCTTAGCGCTCAACAGCCCCCGAGCAATTGCTCCAGCAGCGCTACCCCATCATCTGGCAAGTGCCTGAATGAGAGCCCAAGCAACGAGCTCTTTCCTATATGGAAAGAGCCTGCCTGCCCCAGTGGCTTGGCTGGCATGGGCCTCTGCCCAGAAGCTTCCGGTAGGCCCCAGGAGGTTGTGCCTGTGTTGCAGTTGTTGGGCCTCGTTCGGTTGGGCCTCCCAACTGTCTGTGTATGAGGCTGCGATTCTTGCGCAGGGCCTGCATTTCAGGAAAGGCCTGGAAGGTCGTGGAATGTCGTGGAATGTCTTTGGTGCTCGGTCTTTGTTTCCCTCAACCAACTGGCGTGTCACAACTGTCTGGAGTCCGAATACGAAATTGATAGCAGAGGGCCTCTCCAAATTTGTTAGGCCCGTCTTCACTTAGGGCGGGCACATTTGTATCAGGGCCCCTTAGGCCCGTCGAGGACCCAGATCCTCGCATAAAGGACAATCTCCCGTTTGATATGGTACTAGGAAAGGACCGAGGAGAGGCAGCAGGAGCCATACTGCACCTAAGAAAGCATGAGTGTAGGCTTCCTAGTCCCTCAGGTGTTGTCAAGACAGCCCGCTTGTTCCATGTCTCAGGAGCAGATAACTCCTTGGCACATTGCTGCCTCAGTGCTCCCGAATTCGTGCGATTAGTGAAGAAGGAGCATTCAGAAGAGCAGGTCTTCGTGGCCTATGTCAGGCCAATCACTGAGCCTAAGAAAGAGGAGCCCACCAACCCACTTGTTGCCAAGCTGTTGGAAGAGTACGCAAACCTATCAGAGGCTCCATCAGGAGTAGTTCAGCATCCCATCCAGCACCACATTAAGATAGAGCTTGGCAGTAAGACTCCTAAGGGAGCAGTGTATAGGATGTCTCCCAAGGAATTCGGGGAACTGCACAAACAACTAGACGAGCTCCTCGAGAACGGGTGGATTAGGCCCAGTTCGTCTCCATTTGGAGCACCTGTTCTCTTTGTCCCCAAGAAAGAGGGAGAGTTGAGAATGTGCATTGACGATAGAGGTCTCAACGCCGTTACAGTAAAGAATGCAAAACCACTGCCCCGTATAGATGATCTGTTGGATCGGGTGCCGGGCTGCAAGTACTTTTCAAAGATACATTTGAAGTCAGGGAACCACCAGATTGAAGTTCACCCTGATGATCAGTATAAAACGGCATTTAGGACTAGATACGGGCAATACGAGTTTATAATGAAGCCGACCGGCCACATTTAGCGTTGTATGAATGATTTCTTTAGGCCGTGGTTACATAGATTTGTAGTCGTCTACTTAGATGATATTTTGATTTTTAGTAAGACCCTCCATGAGCACGAGGCCCATATGAGGCAGATCTTGGAAAAGTTGTACGAAGCAAATTTCAAGATCAACGCAAAGAAGTGCAAATGGGCCAAGACAAAGATTTTGTACTTGTGCCACATATTAGATGGTGATGGCATAAAACCTCAGGACAGCAAGATCGAAGCGATCCGAGACTGGCCAACCACGCGTACCCTCTTAGGATTGGCTAATTACTATAGGAAGTTCGTGAGGAACTTCTCTGCAATTGCTGCTCCCCTTCACAGACTGCTAAAGAAAGAGGCAACCTGGAAGTGGGTTGAAGACTATACATCGGCCTTGAAAAAGTTGAAGCAGGCCTTGATAGAGTATCCAGTCCTCAAGGTAGCTGACCCATCCTTACCCTTTGTTGTTACTACTGATGCAAGCCAATATGGCATTGGTGTTGTTTTTACAGCAAGATGATGGCAATGAGTACAAACCCGTAGAGTTCATGTCCGCTAGGTTGCCTTAAGAGAAGGTAGCGACATCCACCTATGAGAGGGAACTCTACGCTCTCAAGCAAGCATTAGACCATTGGAGACACTGCTTGCTTGGGAGGCACTTCAAAGTCTATTCAGACCACGAGGCATTGAGGTGGTTGAAGACCCAGGCCAAGATGACACCTAAGCTTACTAGGTGGGCCGCCGAGATAGACCAGTTCAACTTCAAGCTCAAGCCAGTCAAAGGAAACTACAAAGTGGTTGTCGATGCCCTTAGTAGAGGAGAGCCGACTACTTTGGAGCTATAGTTCACTATTTGGATATAGGGTCAGACTTACAGCAAAAAGTCATGAATGCGTACGCGCAGAACCCTATCTATACTAACCTCCTTAAGAGAGTCAAGGAGGACCCGGCCAATGAACCTCACTACCGCACCACTAATGGGTTATTGTTTGAAGACAAACGTCGTAGATTGGCTATGCATTCCCAACAGCGAAGAGATCCGTAGTCTGATCCTTCGGGAATGTCACGATACAGAAGGGCACTTTGGTTGGCAAAAGACACTCACCAATCTGATACGTAGTTGCAAAGTATGCCAATGCAACAAAACTACGACGAGAGCCCCATTGGGTCTTCTCAGACCCCTGCCTATCCCATTAGGACCTGAAGATTTTGTGTCCATTGACTTCATGGATACTGGGGTCAGGAGTAGGCATGGCAAGAGCCAAGTCATGGTTATAGTTGATAGATTTAGCAAGTATGCAGTGATTGTTCCTTTGCCCTCTGAGGCATGCACCGAGCTAGTGATAGAGAAGTTTTTTTTATCATTGGGTCAGTGAGCATGGTTTACCGATGTCAATAGTCAGTGACATAGACACCAGGTTCACCAGTCAGAACTGGCAGGAACTTATGAGAGTCTATGGTTCTAAGTTGTTGATGTCATCTGGCCGTCATCCAGAGACAAACGATCAAACCGAACCGATGAACAAAATCCTGCAACAAATTCTCAGAATGTACATTGGACCAGATCAAGTCAACTGGGATGAGATGCTCCCAAAGGTAGCAAGTGCTTACAATAACAACATTCATCTAGCTACTTGTCGCACTCCCAACGAGTAACACAAGTCTTTTAGACCGCGCAGACCGTTTGAGGGACTGAACCAGGACCAGATTCAGAAATTACTGCCCGGTACCAGGGAGTGCGCGCCCAACACAAAATGGAAATTGCCAAAGTGGTGGAGAACCTCAGGAAGGCCCAGCACATAATGATAGAGCAAGCTAACAAGCATCGTCAACCGTCACAGTTTCAAATAGGCAACCTTGTCTGGGTCAAGTCCAAAGAATTTACTCCTGAGAAGAACATCTCACAAAAACTGTAGCCTGCATAAAAAGGACCGTGGCCAGTTCTAGAAGTCAAAGGCGGAGACGATGGACCATTCTACACGATAGAAATTCCAGCACACCACCATAGCTACCCAATCTTCCATGCGTCACAGTTGCTGCCTTGCACTACGAGTCCGCAGTTCCCATCGAGAAGATCCATGATCCCTCCGGATATGGACGGAAGGTACAACATTGACAACATAGTAGATGCAGATGTATTTAGGACAAGAGGTAGAGGTCGTCCATAGAAACAATATAAAGTCACAGTTGCTTACCAAGAGCTAGAGGACAATCGCTGGTTTACGCGAACAGAACTTCTAGAAACAACTCCCGACATAGTTTGTGCCTATGAAAGAGCTAAGAAAGGTAAAGATCCTACGATAGATTGAATTGTTCTCGGAGGACCTCAAATTTAGGCCGGCGGGAGTGAAACAGTTTTCACCTTTGAGGTAGCAGTTGCAGATCCCAGAGCTCGATCCCCAAACCTCTCCCTTACCCACGTACAGTACCGATCGCCCGTGTGTGCTTGAACCCACGACCTGCGTTTGGAAAGCCGCCTGTTTGTTTGCTGTAGGTAGGGTGGTTGTCGGGTCTTGAACGGTAGGTCTGTAGGTTAGAGGTCTTAGCAGTGGTAGGAGTCGTAGCCGCTGTGTTGAAAGGTCAAGCCATAGCTGCTGCAATGTTGAATGGTCAAGGGAGGTTCCGAAACTGGCCCTTCATGAGTCATAGTAGTCAGTCCGTAGGCAAGTGGTCAAGTGGGTAGTCTTACCTTGCTTAGTCAGCGGTACCTAGTCAGCGGTACCCAGTCTCAGTCGCACCTTGTCAAGTCAGCAAGTACTGTGTGGGACTGTGTGCACCCCGGACCCGGTGGAGAGGGGCAGACCAACGACAATCCCAAGTATAAATCAGGAGACAGCAAGCAGTCATGGATTCTGCCTGTGAGCCGTGCGGAAGCATTGCCGGTGTCTTGTGTGCGGAGGTCTGCACGTGCCTGTTGATGAAGAGGGCTAAGAGGAGGAAGATCGGCCATAGCCGACAGTTTGTCAGTAGAGGAGAGAGATGGCGGCCATAGCCGCCGCGTCAGCGAGATTAGAGTGTTGGTAGGTGTGTGTGCGTATGTGTGTGTGTGCGTGCGGGACTTCCAGGGAGATCCAGGGTGTGTGTACGAACAAGTTGCCGAGAGTGCAGAGGTTGGCCATAGCCGACCAAGACAAGTTTGAATCTAAGTTGCGTTCTTAGCTTCATTATCTCTGAGCTTTGTGTGGGCGCATGTCGCCAGCTTGATCATCATCTGTTTGTACGCATGTCGAGAAAGACAAGTCTGATTGCACACGAACCAAACACGACCAAGCACGAAGTACCCGGCACCCGAGAGAGAGAGAGAGAGAGAGAGAGAGAGAGAGAGAGAGAGAGAGAGAGAGAGAGAGAGAGAGAGAGCTGCGGTAGGCAGGTCGGATGGGTCATGTAGATGGTAGGTAGGTCGACTAGGGACCTCGCTCCACTACTTTCGACATGCACAAAAGACTAAAATCATGGCGGTGTATCTTTCCATGTTCTAGCGGAGGATTCACTCTCGTTTTGCACATGTCGAGAGTAGTGGAGCAAGGCCCTACACAGTAGGTCGAGTAGGCAAGTCGGTAGGTCGCATAGGCCGTGTGGGGCTACAGCAAGCAGCCCAAGCTATACGAAAGCTAGACCAAAGAAGAGCAGTGAGATGAACTGCCCAATTCATATACTTGGCCACCGAGAGAAAACCTAGCGGCACGTTCGACAACGACAAAAAATGTGCGGCCAATACTCGTGGGGCGTTGGACAAAAAGAAAAAGAAAACACCGCAAAAACAACAGGAAAAAAAGAGAGAACAAGCGGGGCGCTCGACAGCAGGGTGGTACTCCCCAAAACGTGCCTCCATAAGGTACCGCCTGGATTCCAGGCCGATCACTCGAACGGGTGGCCCAGATTGCCGGCAGATCAGAAAGAGCAGCCTGGAATCCAGGTCGTACCTTATGACAAATGGCAGTTTCTTTAGCCTTGCATCCCACAAGGCACTTTGAACAAAAAATCGAAGGAGTCCCTCGAAAGCAGGCACCTTGCCGTTGGGGCCGTAAAATATTTTTCTAATCCCACAGGCCCGACGTCGGCGGGGCTTTCGGGAAAAGTCTGGCGAAAAGTGTGGGGCCAGCAAGGCACCTGCTGCATGTCGCCAAAAAAAAAAAAAAAAAGAGAAAAAACTGCCGTTTTGTCAAAATGGACATCTTTTATTTTTTGAACGAAATTGAAACCGAGTTTTCGGCCAAAAAACTTGGATTCAATTTCGTTCAAAAAATAAAAAATGTCCATTTTGACGAAATGGTCGTTAAAACGCCTTTTCGACCTGCCGACTTTTTGGGGTATGGGTAGGGGGGCGGCAGCTTTTGGAAATCCGTTCCTGCAGCGCGGCGGGGGTCGCGGCCATCACGACACATCGCCAACAGTGAGTAGAAAGGCGTTTTTTTTTTGGATCCTGATGCCTCCGGTACCATGTTGGATCTCCCTTTCAAGTGCAAAAGTACCTCTACCAACTAATGTGGGGTCCAAGTAGACACGGAGCGTTGGTGCACGTTTCCTTTTTTTCTTTTTCACTGTGAGATATATAGTTGCGCTGCCTATAGTTGCCCTTTTTCAGTCGTGTTTCCATGCAAGTCGTCGGTAGAGGCTGAAAAATTTGCTGCTTATCGGACGGCTTATCTCACAGATGGGCACAGTCTGGTCCCAGCCATAGGAACTGTAATCTAATGTAGTAGATGTAATAGATTCTCATGACCAAAAGAGCGCACCTTTTCTATCTGTATTTTGGCTAAGATCAAGTGTAATATCGGTTCTGAATCTTCTGATCAGTTCAATATCTGATCAGTGGTCCATCAGTGGGGGGGGGGGGAACAAAAAAATAGCAAAGAAAATTGCAGCCAGCATAAATCTTACTGAAACCATTCTTTCGCCATGCAGTCCTTTCTTTTCTTTCCTTATTTTGGCTTTTCTCCTAGTTTCTCTTATATTTCATCTTTTAGCTTTTCTTTTATTGTGCCTCTCGCGTACAAAGCTCCCCATTATCATGTCGTTGACCACGAGCTGCCTATGTCCCTGCATGCTGTGAAAAAGAGGCAGAGTCAGCCCTCAGATGCAGAAATCCTGCCATTGTCGCGATTGCGCCATAGACAATGGCGCTGCAGCCGAGTTTAACAGTGTCTCTAGCTGTCCGGAGGAGAAGGTCAAAGAGCGTGGACCAGGGCGGAGAAACAATCCTCAACATAAGAGGAGGAGGAAGAGGCCAAGCGGAAAACCGCTATTGAAGGTTGTGAGCCCATCTTCAAAACAGTCTCAACCCAGTCTGATACAGAGGTGAAAAGGGATCTGGTCACATGTACGTGCCCTTATAGATCGTCACTTCTTTGGTGAGCTCCCTAGTCTAAAGTCCCAATTACATGACCAGGTGAGACAGCTTTGGACTTAGATGGCGGAAATGGCCAAGGCGCACCGTGACCAGAGGCAGCAGATGGCAAATCTGCATCAGACCCACATATCAAACTCCCTTCCCCTACCTCTTGTTGCTAACCGTTTTGTCCTTGCACTGCTCCATACTTCTTCGTTGAGCTTGGTTGCCAGTCTTTCAGAACCTGCAACAGATGCAGATTCTGCTGCCGCTACAAGTGACAATGCAGTAAATTCTGCAACTGCTGCACCCCTGAGATCGGAACCAGAAATGGCTGGTCCCAGCTATAGCAGTCCATACATGGACAAAAAAGCGGTGATGATACCGTCCAGATACGATGGCGAGGAAGATGTTGAGTCCTGGATCAGCTCCATGAGAGCTTACTTTGAGGTACAAGGCACTCAAAGAGTGAACCCGTCCTTGATCCTAGGGACAAACGTTGAGGTTGTCGTACGGGGCTTCCGAGAAGTCCAAGCTATGCCAGTTGGATATCCTAAGATCGATCTGACAGAGTGGCTTAAATACCAATTGCACAGTTTAAGGACTCACATGCTGCAGCTAGAGTAAGGATCCAACTTGATGACCTCAAGCGCAACAAGTGGCAGGGCACCATACACAAGTTGCAGTTGCTGGTGGTGAACTCTTTGCAACACCAAGGATGGAACTGGCAGCGCAATCGTGCTTAGATATAGTAAAAGGTGCGGTTCCGACCACTTTCACAAATTGCCTAGGCAGGGATTTCTTTGGTTATACTGACTGATTTCCTTAATGAAGGATGTAGTCAGTCTCGAGGCACCAAACCTCGTTAGCAGAGCAAGCAGCGAAACGACCTTTGTCTGCGGAAGGTTTCATGGTAGCAACGGTCTTGCTGTGTTTAACTTGCTGGAGGCTGAAGGGGAGGCCGAATCAGATGACCCCATTCCTGGCGACGGCCAAGAACACAACATTGATACAACCTATTCCTCGACCCAAGAATCCGAGATCAATAACGAAGAGGAAAAATTCAGTGCCTTCAAAAAGACTGCCCATGATAAGGGAAACCAAAACCGGAACTCATTAAGGAACTTCGTCGCACTCCCAAAGGAAGCCAAAATCCCAGCCAATCCGAAGGACGCAAGTATTAACCCTTGGGTTGACCTCCGGATTAGTGAGGCTGAAATACAGGCTAGATTAAAGAAAGGAGGTTGCCAACATTGCCAGGAGACTAATCATAAGGTCCAAGGATGCTTTAGGCTGCATGGAAACCAGAATCGCGCGTAGAGAGTTCACCAGCACACGCTACACCAAGGGAGTCTGAACTGGTAAGTAGTGGTTCCCCCAACGAACATGTCAAGGTCCCACAGTCCTCCCTTGAAGCCCCAACGTCTGCTGATTCCAAGGCTAACGCTTGTCATGTTTTGAATGTGGAGCCTTGGGAGGAGTCTGAGAAGGTTGAATTTCACTATCACCTAGTCCATTGGGTTGAGATAAAATAGCAATGCGCTCAAGGGACAACAAAGTTAATCTTCTTCAAACCTATCATCAACCACCGCTATCTCTGTCTTGATTGATTATGGTGCCACAACTAATTTTATGTCACCACACGAGATACGCAAGGTGAGTTTGGAGATGAAGCCAGTGGCTTTGCAGAGCCCTTGCCAAACTCAAGTAAGCAACAACATCTACACATGCAGTCTAAGGTGCGCGCACTACCTTTGACAAAGAAAACAACTATAACACACGCCTTAAACTTCTATGTCCTTGACAAGTGACAACTATAACACACGCCTTAAACTTCTCTGTCCTTGACAAGTGTCCCTTCCACGCAGTCCTCGGGTTGGGCTGGCTACAGTACCAATGTGAATGAACAAAGTGGAAGGAGTCACTTTTCATGGTCAAAGATGCATCCGGGAACAAGCGTCCTGTCCTCTTGGATGAGAAGCTCGAATCCCAATAACTTTTCTTAATGCCATGCAATTCTGCAAGAAATGGCGCGAGCGTAAGGAGGATAAACAACTGTATGTTGCTTTGTTCACCCTACTCATGTACCTTCTACTTTTGCGGCCAGTTATGATTCTACTTGGCATGATAAGTCTACTTTTATCCCTACATCTACTTCTATTCCAAATGAGATTTGGTTGCGACTATATTTTCTGCATTCAGTCTTAGCAATCTCTGCACCATTGTTTCGACCTGAACAACTGCGAATTCCTTTCACATAATTGCATTTTTCAATTTGTTGGAAAATAGATCTACAGACTAATAATCTGCGACCTGATATAGATAATCCTTCTTCTGATCCCCCATCCCCGCCGATCCCAACAAGCCAAAAGCCTGCTCGACCGATTACCGAAAGTTATGGCCGAACCCCGTGGAGTTCCCACACGATCGGTCAAACACACGATTGAGTTGGTCGAAGGCGTTGTTCCTCCAAGGGGCTATGTATACCGTATGGGATCCAGCGAGTTGGAGGAACTCTGAAAACACATCGATGGGGTGATCCACAAGGGATGCATAAAGCCTAGTGAATCTGAATTTGGTGCACCCGTTATGTTTGTCCCAAAGAAAGGAGGCAAACTCTGTATACGTATTGATTGCCGTGGTCTAAACCGCATCACAAGAAAAAATGAGTGCCCATTGCCACATATAGATGATTTATTTGATGTTGCAAATGAGTTTAAGGTCTTCTCCAATATCGACCTAAAGTATAGGTACCACCAGATTGAAGTCGAACTTGCAGACCAGCACAAGACTGTGTTCAAAACTCACGATGGGCTTTATGAATTCACCATAATGCCCTTCGGTCTTACGAACGCACCGACCACCTTCCAAAGTTTTATGGACAAGGTCATCCGCGAACAAATTGGTCGATTTGTGGTTGTGTATCTCATTGACATTCAGATTTTCAGCAAGTCGACTGAGCAACACATGAAGCATCTTGAGGAAGTGTTCACAATCCTCAAGAAAACACAGCTCCATCTCAACTTAGAGAAATATGAGTTTGGGAGGGAGAGCGTCATCTATCTTGGGCACCGATTGTTTGCTGCAGGCCGTGAGTCTGAGGCCACCAAGGTTGAGGTTATACACAAGTGGCCTCAACCCACTTGTGAATTGCATTCTTTTGTTGGTCTTGCATCATACCATCAGAAATTTGTGCCCCGATTTTCTATTGCCGCTCGCTTGTTGTCGAAACTAACAAGCAAAAACATATCTTACAAGTGGGATGCAACATGTGAGACCACTTTTCGAGCCTTGAAAGAGGCCTTAGTAAGTTGTCCTGTGCTCCGCATATCGAACTCCCAACTCAGATCCGTAGTCGCTACGGATGCGAGCCAGTATGGGATTGCCGCACTGCTGCAACAAGATGACGGTGATGGTTTGCGGCCGCTCGTGTACTACAGCAAACACATGCCCAATGAAAAGGTAGTTACTTCCACCTACATGCGCGAGGCATTGACCCATTGGAAGCACTATCTTTTGGGACGCCGTTCTCATGTCATGAAACCTTGAAATGGATAAACAGGCAAAATACCTTGTTCCCTACTTTGACTGGCTAGTTCCATCAGATTGAAAATTTTGACTCTGAATGAAAACACAAAAAGGGCTATTATAATCGAGTTGCTGATGCATTTTCTCCCTACCCCGAGTATATGACTTGCCTTGTGAACCCCTATGACCTCCGAAAGAAACTGAAGGAGAGGGTCGTTAGGCAAACTTCCAAGGACCCGAACTTTAGTCTGATCCTTAAGCAGTTGCGGGCTGACCCCAACAATCTATTTGATTTTCACGAATGCGAAGGACTGGTTTTCCACGTTATGGAAACAATGACCGTTTGTGTGTACTCAACCATGAGCCTCTCTGCACACATTTCTTGGATTTGGGTCTCGGTAATGGTGGATACTTCGACATTGCAAAAACCTACGGAAACATGTTGCAAGACTGGCCTCAATGAATCAAACCATAGGGGGCTCTGCTCAAACCCCTCCCCATTCCCAACGGTCCCTGGAGAGTTCGTCTCCATCGACTTCACTGACATGGGGAAAACGAATGGGTATTCGCAAGTGATGGTGATTGTTGACCGCTTTTCAAAGTTTCTAAATTCCCTTGCCACCTCATGCCCCAACCGAACTCATGATCCAAAAATTCCACCAGAAGTACATTCTGCAGTTCGGGACACCGAAAACCCTTCAGAGTGATTGGGACCCGTGCTTCATAAGTGTCGATTGGAAGGACTTCACGGGCCAACTCCCTGGCCTCAAGCTAAGTATGACATCTGGTTGAAACCCTGAACCAACGGTTTGGCTGCGGAAATTAACCAGACTGTGTTTCAGCTTCTTCGTGCCTATTATCCCTGATCAAGAGACGTGGGATGAAGAGTTGTATTCGGTCAAGGGGTCGTACAACAACTCCATTCATTCGTCCACCGGCATGACACCTAACAGGCTGCATTAGGGTTGGCAGATCCGTAATCTGCTCTCCTACCTATTCCCTGAACCACCCGCCGGTCTGACACCTGGCAGGCCTGGCCTCAGCGCCAAGTATGATCGCTTGCTCAAAGTTGCCATTGCAGCAATGACCAAGCGACAGCACGACATGATCCATCATGCGAATAAGAAGCGCCCACCAGCAACAATCAAAGTGGGAAGTTATGTCAAACTTTTAGAGGAAGAAGGGGTGTCACACAAACTTCTCCCTCTCTATTATGGTCCGTGGGAAGTCTTGGATGTGATTGGTGATGATAAATTTGGTCCTTCAAACGTAACTGTCGTGCCTCCTCATCTGCGCACGTACCCAGTCTTTCATGCATCAAAGTTGTATATCGTGAGGACATGATCCCTCATGCAATTAATGGTGGCCACAAGATCGACATAATTAAAAATCACATGGGGAAGGGACGGAACAGAATATCAGGTCCATTTCCTGTACCACCCGTTGGATGATCTCTATTGGATTTCTAAGAAGGAACTCCTGCGCAGAGCACCTCGCGTTGTGAAAGCATACAGACCAGAGATACCTTCCGAAGCTATTCCCAAAATCTCTGCAAAACACACTGCTATTGAGTACTTACGGAATCTCTTTGCCATATTCTCGTACCACACGTTTGTCGGGGACGTAGAACGAGTTACTCACTCGAAGGGACCTCGCTCTTGAGAGGGGGGTAGAGTTAGGACCTGCCAAACACGGACTGAGACACAGCTGATTTCTGAGTTTTGCCCATGGAATGTATGCCTTACTGACTTTTCCGCTTGTTGCTGAGTTTTCTAAGTCTGAGTGACTGCGGCTTGCTGAGTTTTCTAAGTCTGAGTGAGTGCGTGCTTGCTGGTCTGCGTGCCTGTCTGAGTGCTCATCAGTTTGAGTGTGTGTGTGACCCACAAGGGTACTTGTCCGTGCGGAAGGCCCAAAGGGCCGGTACTTACCTGTGGCCGTGACATTGAGGGTTGCAGCGGGAAAAACACTCAAGTGCCGGGGGAAGAGGCCCGCGACACTTGGAGCAGCGGAAAAACACTCGAGTAGCAGGTACCACATCCTCCTCCCGTCCCTGCTACTTCCCCAGCAGCGCTTCTCCAGCCAGCACTCCAACCAGTGTGGTGCCAAACTTGAACACCGACAATGAGGAGCACTTTGCTCCTGGAGATTTAGCGGCCTGCTTGCCTCTTGGCGAGTGACTTCATAGGCTGCTGGCTTCCAAGCAACCGGTAGCTCCTCCCGTTCGGAGGGAAACATCATTGCAGACTCTGATATTGCCCGTACTACTACTGGCCCTCTAAAAATGCCAACGTTGTCTTCTTCTGGTGGACGCTGCATCTGGAAGGCCCCACTGGGGTAGAGCTGCACCAAGAAGCTTCGAGGCAGAGTCAGGCATGGCAGCCTGAACAGGAGCAGCCATAGCTGCTTTGTGTTGTCTTGCACAGCAGAGCAATGCCCTGGTAGTCCGCCATATCCTCGGCCTTGGAGGAAGGAGGAAGAAGGGTGGTCATGGCTATGGTGGACCTCATGTGATACCTGCAGTAGAAGAGGGATTCGGACATTGATTCTGGTTCAGCCATTCAACATTATTATTATTATTTCTCCTTTGAATAAGAGGGGAGGAGGTAAGGAGGAGGAGAGTGAATGGTGAAGGAGAAAGGGATTATCAGTGGTCTTTGCTGGTGTACATAATCTTCTTCTTATTTCTTTCTTCTTCTTCTTTCCCTCTCTCCTCTCTCAAGTTCATTCATTTTTTTTTGCAATTGGACGGCATTGTAGTTTCTTATAAATGTATACTTTGAAATTGGCCAGGATCATAACATGTATATTGTCACAAGGAACGCTAACCTGAATGACCCTGAAGGAAAGGCGTTGGGATGGAGGAACAGTCCGCTTTCCCCTCGCAGCTCTGCTATCCCCCTTTGGCAGCCTTTTGCGCTTGGGCCCGACTGGAAACATTCGACATCCTTTAGCCACGCTACATAGCACCCATTCCACGCCTGTCACCTTCAAGGTCCCCTCCTTCAGAGTTTGAACTCGTAATCGTACCTGTGAATATGCAGAGGCAGAAACCAAATTATACTCCCAACTGAAGAACACAACATAGTCAATTACTTGCAAGTGGACCTGTGCATCCTCTATCAAATCAAAGGCTGAGTAACATCCGCTTTGATCATGCCACTAGGCATTTGATGGACAGGTCCAGAGAACATTACAGACCATCACCGGACAACTGAGCCCTTACTCACAGCAGGAGTTTTCCAATTGCTTCTGGCCACAGTCACCGTAACATACACCCGAAAAAGCTCTTAGTTTTAGTATTGCCCTTTTGTCACGTACAGGATGCACAGCTGATCAAACATTAAACTTTGAAGCAGTTGTAAATTACACACAACGGACCAGATAGCCTGCAGTGGAAACACTCTGAAACAGGATTGGCTCCCCACAATTGCCGGCTGATGTGTTTCATGTTTGACTGTGAAGCACTTTGTGCTCAGAGTTTCTAACGGTGAAGAGTTCCTTCAGCTAAAGGGACAAGTGGGGAGTTCGAACTCGGGATGTGAAAGATACAAACTTTCAGCTGAAGGAAGTGTGGAGTTCGAACTCGGGATGCATCCAGAGTTTGTAACGGTGGAGAGTTCCTTCAGCTGAAGGCCTGATCACTCGAAGTTTGTAAACAAGAGGGCCCTTAGCTGAAGAGACAGGTGGGGGGTTCAACTTCGGATGTGAAAGTTACCAATTTATCAAGTAGCAACGGTGACGAACAGGACGCCTTCCTCACAAGTTTTCAGCCGCCCGTCTACTTGTCTGGACCAGAAGTGCACTGGCGTTTTCCTTTTCTTTGCTCTTTTTCCTAGGAAACTTCCCCCCACTAAAAGGCCTTCAAAGTAAGAACAACAATGGAAAAGAACAGCATTTTCCGCTACTTTTAGCAGTTTCTCCCGGCTATGGCAGGAGAGGTTTTTTTCGACCCGAATACGGTTGAGCAATATCCCAATCTTGCCAGGTCTCCATACTTTCTGCATTGCTGAGGCATCAAGGGCAATGTGATAGTGTTTCAGCAGCTGAGCTCAGCAACATTTCGCAGAACAGCACAGTGGAAGCTGGGTAAGGCTCTCAACCCGAACATCCAGCGACCAAACCCCCAATACAGTAGAGTAGTCAGTGAACACTCACATTTGGGATTGCTTCATCTGAATCCTGCTATGATTCGGGGTAGATACAGTATGGGCGGTCCTTCTGTGAACATAATGTCAGCTGTCCTAGTTCCGCGCAACCCACGTGTGTGCGTCTTACCTTTGCGGTCTCTCCAGGCTTCAATGAGAATGACTCCTCGGGAAGGTAGAGAGAAGGTTCTGCTCCGTTTTCCGCTTGCCTTGAAGGTTCACCTTGTTCTGGTCCAGGTTCACCTTGTCCTGGTCCTTTATCATTGCCTGGAACAGGCTCTCCCCCAATGCTCTGCTCCGCTTCTGCGTTGCCACTGTCAGAATGAGCACCTGACCTATCCGCCTCAGATCCCGTGCCTGAAGCACTTCCATTCCCTCTGCACACAGAGAAACAAACACGGGGGACAAAGGCTAGACTGATCAGAATCCCCACCCAGGGTTTTAAGGACTTCAGGTAGGAAAAGAACACAGCTCTCAGAACCTCAGTCCGTAACAGTCAGCGTCGTATTACAGACCTGAAAGCTTCCTGAGTATTACAACCCTCTAGCACATGCGAGATGATTCAAGAACCGTGTGCAACCCATATGCCCATGGCTCCATCCTTGTTTTTTACAGCAATTCTGCAAACTTGCAGGACTCTCTCTCTCTCTCTCTCTCTCTCTCTCTCTCTCTCTCTCTCTCTCTCTGTGTGTGTGTGTGTGTGTGTGTGTGTGTGTGTGTGTGTGTGTGNTGTGTGTGTGTGTGTGTGTGTGTGTGTGTGTGTGTGTGTGTGTGTGTGTGTGTGTGTGTGTGTGTGCCTCTGCATGCTAGCACCCTTCCATGCACATGCACATTACATGAACAGACAGTGGTAGTACCTTGTCTTTGAAATTTGAATTCACTGCGCCCTGCCACTTTAAGCCATGCCTTTGCTCCTCTCTCTCTCTCTCTCTGTGTGTGTGTGTGTGTGTGTGTGTGTGTGTGTGTGTGTGTGTGTGTGTGTGTGTGTGTGTGTGCTCCTGCATGCTAGCACACTTCCATGCACTTGCACATATACACGAACAGACAGTGGTAGTACCTTCTCTTTGAATTCACTGTGCCCTGCCACTTTGAGCCATGCCTTTGCTCCAGGAGCCTGAACACCGGACTACTCTTAACTGGCTCTGCCATCTCATCAACAAACTTCTTGATGTCATTCTTTGTCGGCGGCACCTCTGCTAGTTTCTCGCATAAAATGTAGACTATATAGAGGTTGATATTCTTGTCAGTCTCTGATAATCTCACCAACCGGGTGAGCTCAGCACCCAGCGTCTGAGCATCCATGTTCCTGTATTGCTCGAGCTGAGGATCGAGCTGTTCGAGCGTTTGCTCGCCAGACTGCAAAATGACCCATTACCACGACGAGACCCCAAACCCCCAACCCCAACCCCAATCAACGCCAATCCCCATACATTTAGAATAACAAAATAACAAAAAATGAAAAGTTAAGTAACCGTAACAAACAAGTTCTGAGCAGCATTGGTCATCCTAAATCAGGTATGAACTTTGCCCATTATTAATTTATCATCCGGACCATCCCCTGGATTAAATAAAAGTCTGCAGAAACAGCTTGCAGGATTAGATGTGCCAAAACCAATTCCCCAGGCAGTCGTCAACCCAGGTGTTTGGATTCAGAGGGCACATGTGCAAACCCCTCCCCTCCCCCCTCCTCGCCCTGCACAAGGGAGAAGGACGACATCATCTAGTTTCCAGCCTTCCCTGCGGGTCTGTTAGCTTCGCTCTTCTTTCGTGACCGGCAGCTCTCTTTCACACTTCTTGTCCTCTATTTTCATCACTCCCGGCTTCTCTATTTTCATCACTCCCGGCTTTATCTTCTCAATGCAGTTGATTTACTTTAATGTCATTTATTGTGATCTTGCATGGACACCTCTGCTCTGAAATTGTGCAAGTACCCAAAACCCTGCAAGTTTGCTACCTCTCTCTGAACGCTAAAACAAAGATTTCATTTTCTTCAACTCTTTTTAAGTTTCTTTCTTCAACAGTTCAACTCTATTTATTTTTAAGTTTCTTTCTTCAACTCTATTTATTTTTTGGGAAGAAAGACATCGAACAACTTTAAGGAGGGAGGATCTACCGCCTTTGGCAGAATTTTACCCCTCTCCAGGCCTTCTGCTACGGCCTGTGGCAGAATTTTACCCTTCTCCAGGCCTGCTGCTAAGGCCTTCGGCAGAATTTTACCCTTCTCCAGGCCTTCTACTACAGCCTTTCGCAGAATTTTACTCGTCTCCAGGCCATCTGCTACGGCATATGGGGTCCCCCGAAATACTTTTCCGGCAGAGTTTTTTTGGAGCACATTTCCGTGGGGTACATGGCTAGTCGCCCCACAAGGTCTTGCTACCAGTGATGGGCCTGGGCCTCTCGGGTTGGGCACGCGCACGCGGTGTCAATGAATGTTCAAATACAAATTCACGGCAGACCGAGAAGGGGAGAAATACTACACAATGGCGAGAAGTTTTTCTTTTTGTTGGAATCCATCGAAGACCATTTTACCTAGAGGACTCGCAGGCTGTCACGGTAGTCTGGGAAGTTGCACCTGAGAGGCCAACCTGCCTTTGTCGGTGAAAAAAAGCAGTTTCGCGACTTTGTCGCTTTTCTCTGTTTCATCAACTTAGTGTCATTGTATTTATAAGGGGATTCAAGTTCATTCAACATCTGAAGTTTGAACTCTTCTGTGCATTTCTCAACAATTGACATGCACAAACCATTCACCCAACAGGCAGATATGGCCATCTATTTTGTCTGGGGACTAAACTCCAACAGCTCGCCTCACAGTTATGACACGGCTTCTCAGTTTTCTGAGTCTTATGACTGAAATGTGGCCTGAATAGCAACCAAGAGCATCCACGAAAAGATATTCAACTCCAACAGCTCAGTTTTTTGAGTCTTTTGACTGAAATGTGGCCTCAATAGCAACCAAGAGCATCCACAAAATCTTTTTTTTTTCCTTTTTTTTAATACAAAAAACACGAGGCCCTTTCTATTCTGGGAGCAGCAGTCCGGTTACTTGTCCACCGGCAAATCGGCAACCAGCAAAATCCTTTCTTTTTTTTTTTTTGATAAACTGGTTCCATTCATATTGTTAACTCAAACTAAGTGGGGCCGGCCTCCCCACAAACCTTAGTTCAAGTTAGTTTGGAGGATTCTACTATTTTGTCATCGACATGGTCCTTCCATTCTGATTCTGTAGACCTAATGGCCATCATTGCATTGCGTACCCCCCTGAGAGCCGCACAGTCATTCCATCCAGGTACGAATCTAACAGCCATGATTGCAATGGATCGAATGCAGACAAATGGGGTACGAACCAGGCGTTAGCTATTCTATGCATCTCTCTGCGTCCTGTGTCTCCCCGTCTTTTCCCACCCATATGTAGACCTAATGGCCATCATTGCATTGTGTACCCCCCTGAGAGCCGCACAGTCATTCCATCCAGGTACGAATCTAACAGCCATGATTGCAATGGATCGAATGCAGACAAATGGGGTACGAACCAGGCGTTAGCTATTCTATGCATCTCCCTGCGTCCTGTGTCTCCCCGTCTTTTCCCACCCATACTCTCACTCAAGGTAGGCCGGAGGTGCTGGACATAACACATTAGTGAATCCCCCATCTGATTGCACACAGATGTATGGCAACTCCTTTCAAGGGGTTTCCCACTTATATGCTTTCAGCGGTTCTCCCATACCAAGGTAGCCACCTGGTAATATGCCCCTAGCATGACAACTGGTCCAACTCATGATCAATATGCTTTCAGTGACTCTCCCACACCAACGTAACTACCAGGCAATGCCACTGGCATGACAACTGGTACACCAAAGGTTGGCCCATCACAGTCCTCTGGCACTCATGATCTATTAATCGACAGTTACAAGTGTGCGCCATTCAGCAACATGAGGTGAAAAGTGGCAGGCATTACCTTTACTCTGTCTCCCAACTGTGAGGAGAATGATCGCTCAAGAGAAGCGTCGGAGAGACTTCCTCCTTGACCCCACACCTCGCCTTGTGAGCCATCGACTATTTCCTCTCGCTCTTCGAGCTCCGATTGCAACTCTTTTCGGTCTGCATGCCGGAGGCCTGAAAAGCTTGCCACTCGTCCTACACCTCTGTTCAACCAACCACAACGGACGGACAAACCAAACCAAGCCGGAATGAGTCCCACTCAACTGTTTGTCTTTATGACTCCTTAGTACCTTACTATCCTTCAGACTATCTGCAAATACAGTGCACACTCCACTCCGACTCCAAACAAGCTATTACTTCTAAAAGCACATACAGAAGCTGAAGAGGTGGCAATATCCTGGCCTCGCCACACCACTCCCGGAACGTGCAAAATGGAGCGGGCATTTTCTGCAAAAACATAGAAAGATACATACGCCATAGGTTTTGTCTTTTTCACATTCCATGAGTGGTGTGGTGATGCCGTATATACATACTAAATGTGTCCAGGCAGGCAGGCTTGTCAACACTATCAATGCAAGTTGAAATGACTACATCCCAGGGAAACTACAATCTATCTATATTACTAAAGGAAGGATAGGGCCTGTCTCTTATACACATCTAGATGTGTATAAGAGACAGTTCCATGAGTGGTGTGGTGATGCCGTATATACATACTAAATGTGTCCAGGCAGGCAGGCTTGTCAACACTATCAATGCAAGTTGAAATGACTACATCCCAGGGAAACTACAATCTATCTATATTACTAAAGGAAGGATAGGGCCCCGTAAGACGCTTCCCCTAGGCCCAGGGAAAATGCGGCCCGAACGTCGATTGATGGGACAGAGTGCCCCGTTTTGTACGTTTTTCTTTTGGGCAGGCAGGCCCGCGCGTTCGCGGTTGTTTTTTTCGGGGACGCTTGGGACCGTTGGTGTTGGCTCGGCATTACGAACGGGGTCTTTTTTCGCTGCAGTTTGTTTCCCGCTGCGCCGTCTATTGCAGAAAGTGTTGTCCGGCAGCTGTCAGCCATATTCAACCAGGTAGTGTATATTTCCATGTTGTAGCCAAAGATTCATTCGATTTTGCTCATCCTATCGATGGAAGTAGCATGAGGCCCGGCGCGAGGTTGGAGACTTACCTGTTCTCTCTCTCTCTCTCTCTCTCTCTCTCTCTCTCTCTCTCTCTCTCTCTCTTTCTCTCTCTGTCACACACACACACACACACACACACACACACACACACACACAGAGTTTTAGGTATGTTTGTTTTTCGGCGTTCTCCTATTTCTTCTAAGTACTTTTTGTGTCTCTAGCCGAGCACCCTCTAGCAGTGCGAAATAGTCGGTGGGTTCTCGTTTGGAGTGCCTACTGCACTCTTAGGGGGGCGCTCGGTTCAGGATGTCTGTGTTGCCTGTCGGTCATGATGGATGGTCATCGGAGTGTCTCCCTGGCTCAGTGGGTAGTGGGAACCAACAGTCTGCGGGGTTAACTCGTGATGTGAGTAGGTCATGTGCCGTTTTGCTCCGTGTTGGATGTGTGGACATCCTCCTCTGCGCTCCGCCGTTGCCCTGCTGCTTGCCCCGCTTGCTTCGCATGTGGTTCTTTGCAGGTTGATGTCTTCGCTGTGCGGTGTGGCCGTGCTGTTGGTGTTGCCTTGCGCTTCGCTGCTCTGCTGACATGATGCTCATCCTCTGGTCGTGCCTTCCGTGTTTGCTGCTTGTGTGCCTTGTAGGTTGGTCGCCTTGTTGCTGGTACGTTGTGCTCCGCTCCACGGTTGCCGAGCTGCTGGTCCGCTTGCCCTGTCGTCCCCTGCAGTGCTGTTGCCTTGCTTGTGTTGTCTTGTGCTTCACTACACGGTTGCCGCGCTGCATGCCCTGCGTGCCACGTCGTTCCTTGCAGTCGTTTTTGGCGTTGTGCAGCCATGTTGCCTCTACTGTGTTGCCTGGTGCTCCACAGGGTTGCTGCCCGCTGCCATGTTCCACTTGCGGACAGTCTGCCTTCAACAAGGGTCAAGGGGTTCATGACCCAAGCCATCAAATATGGGGATTCCGCAGATTGTCGAGGGTTCAGCCTCCTGATGAGTCGGTGCAACTCCGACGAAATAATCTTGTTATCATCAGTTTTTATTTTTTTCGGTCTTCTGATTTTTTTGGGACATGTATTTTTTCCTGTTTGCCTGTTTCGTGTGCTTGCATGTTGTCTGCCCTACCGCCTGCTTGGTGCGCTTGTCTGTCATCTGCCCTTCCACCTCCCCTGTGCCCTCCAGCCTTTGTCCTTCGCTGTTGCTTGTCATCCCATGCCTTATCACGTCATGCCTTTTCATTGCCTACTTGGTGTCATTGTGTCATCTGCCCTCCCGCCTCCCCCATGCCCTCCATCCTATGTGGGATTAGAAAACTGGTTGTGGTTAGCCACGGACGTATGAGGTAGCGTCAGGGAAGTAAAATGGCAGCAGTGGTTTGCCTGTTTGGTTTCTTTGTGTGTGACCTGTCATTTTAAGCTGGCAAGGTAGCATGGATGGGTGGCAGTTAACACGGCATGTGATGAGCTATGGGTGGACCTGGTGTAGCACTGAAAGAGCGGAGTAGCATCGCGGATGTGCCACGAGATCAGTTCCGAACACACACACACACACAAACAAGCCTGGCAGTGTATATTTCCATGTTCTAGCAATATCTCTGACCTTATTACTTCACTATATGCGGGAAAGTCCTAACCTATTTATTGAATGAATTTCAATATACAATGGATAATCCGCAGGAAACCAACACATGTCTGTGTAGGATCCTCAGAGACTATACGTAAAGAGTCCGAACAAAAAACAGAGTCAAGATTCATTCGATTTTGCTCATCCTATCGATAAAAGTAGCGTGAGGCCAGCCGTGAGGTTGGAGACTTGCCTTTTCTCTTTCTCTCTGCATATTCAACCAGGTAGTGTATATTTCCATGTTCTAGTGGAAGATTCATTCGATTTTGCTGATGGAAGTAGCATAAGGCCAGCCGCGAGGTTGGAGACTTACCTGTTCTCTCTCTCTCTCTCTCTCTCTCTCTCACACACACACACACACACACACACACACACACACAAACAAACAAACAAACAAACAAACAAGTATGGCAGTGTATATTTCCATGTTCTAGCGATGGATTCATTCTATTTTGCTCATCCTATCTATAGAAGTAGTGCGAGGCCAGCCGCGAGGCTGGAGACTTACCTGTTCTCACTCTCTCTCTGCATATTCAACCAGGTAGTGTATATTTCCATGTTGTAGCAGAAGATTCATCCAATTTTGCTCATCCTATCGATGGAAGTAGCATGAGGCCAGCCGCAAGGT
>BFEA01000081.1:1151065-1161997 GCA_003427395.1 Chara braunii
GAAGCTGGCAACATATACACCAGCTAAGAGCGACGACTTCCCGGGCCGACGATCGCAGGACCCTCCATCTATGGATGGTCATCAAGAAGTTAACCGCGTCATCACGGATCGCAAGTACGGCAGCAAGCCGCGACAGTACAAAGTTACATTCAAAGCATGCGATCTCGACGACACTCGATGGATTTCAGGAACAGATCTGAAGGCATCCGCACCGCTGATCTACGCTCACTACGAGCGACAAAGGTTAGCTCAGGGAACTTCATGACCTGCCCCTCCCACCCGGACTGTGGTCCCTCCCTCAGACAGACAGCTTCGCCCTCGCAAGTAAGCTCGGTCTTTCAAGGAGGGGGGGTGTGGCATACTGTGTAACCACACGGGCCTGCAAGGCCCGTTCCGCATTCTCAGCCTAAAAGCCTAGAAATAAGGGCTTACAGGCCCCCTGTCGTTTCAGCCTAAAAGACTGAAAACGAGGGCCTGCAGGCCCTATGTCGTTTCAGCCTAAAACAGGGCTTTTCAGCCCTGAAGCTTTTCAGCCTGAAACGGAGGGCCACTTTCGGGCCCTCATAAGATCGACCTGCCCTAACACTCAGGCACAAAACCAGGGTTTCAGGAACAGGCTATCTTTAGCCTGTTCCCACGACAGCCTCAAGCAAGAGCTGCAGCGGCAGCCCCTGACTCCCTTCGGCATTGGCAAGAGCAGCCTCCTGGACTGCCTCGCCCTGCAGTCAGGAGGCAGGCCGAGTAGTACATAGGGAGTTCCCATGCACTTCACGGGTAGGTAGTTGGACAGAAGGCAGGAGTAGTCTTCAGGATTCGGCCGCAGCACTCAGGGTGCAGGAGTAGCTTAGCGCTAGCAGTAGTCTTCAGCGCTGGGCGCTAGTAGCCATAGCAGTAGTCTTCAGCGTTGGGCGCTAGTAGGTGGTAGTAGTAGTGTTGGGGAGAGATGGCTGGCGGAGGCTAGTGAGACTTACCTGTGGCGCCATAGCTCCAGCTCCATCTTCGAGGTACCTGCATCAAGGCGCCAACTTCACAAGTTAGTACCGGACTAAGAGAGAGAGAGAGAGAGAGAGTTCTTCTTCTTCCTCTTCTAAGTCTACCATCTCTTCTTCACCCTCTCACTCCTTGACTTCTCAGTATCAGTGGACTACGACAGAGAGAGAGAGTTGTGACTTGAGACTTGACGACATTGGATCTAGGCTCGACATTGGGATTCAGACACTTTGACGAGGGACTATTTGGGCATGTGCCGAAGACTTGGTGTTGACGACATTCCCATCTTCCCCTCTTCTTCGTCTAACCCCCCTCTTCTTCGTCTGTGTATGGTTGGGGCTGGCGCATTGTTCCTGTGTGAGCGCCAGACCCCTTCACACCATGGAATGATGATGATGATGTATGTCCGGGGCTGCATTGCAATATTGATTGTTCGAATCATTGGTATCTAAGTTTTCCGCTGCGCTATCTTGTACTTTGTTAGAGAGGTCGGTTCTTGTTCTGGTCTGCACCTTTACAGTATGCAACAGAGAGACTGAGAAGGGAGAGAGAAGCCATAGCCGAGGAGAGGAAGAGAGAGAGACGATAAAAAAAAAAAAAAAAAGAAGACAGTCAGGGTGAAGAAGGAAGAGGCGAGGTGGAGAGAAGGAAGGTGAAGGGTGGCGACGAAGGTGAAGCCGACCGCCATAGCCGGGAAGTTGACCGGAGGCGTTGACCAACGTTGACTGGCGTTGACTGGGCATTGATCGGAGTTGACCGGGGGTTGACCAGGTTTTGACTGCAGCGTTGACCGAGCATTGACCGAGCGTTGACCGAGCGTTGACCAAGGCGTTGACCAAGATTTTGACCAAGCTGGAGCCGGTATAATATCGCCAAGCCTTCAGCCTATCCCTCGCCCTATGGATGTGTGCACACCCTGTGGTACTTGCTGAGTCAAGTCTGTCTGTCTCTTCTTTCTGCATCGAGTCTCTTCTGTCTAGGTGTAGGAACTCTGTGGATGAAGGATAGGGCCTCGTTGACCAAACCCCTGCCAGACTAAGTAGGGCTAAAGACTGTGTCTGACGACTCAACTGTCCCGGAGGCCTAACCCTCCCAAGGACCGGTACAGACCGGCAGGCTGCTCGGTGTGGCACCGTAGGCCCGAAAGGCTGAGTTCTGGGCTGCGCAACGGGGAGTCTAAGTGTTGAGAGACCTGCTGATCGCGTCGTCCTGTTTGCGACGTTAAATAATTCCTGAGGAGTTACGGGGGATCTCCTTAAATGCCTCCTGATCAGCAACAGGTCTAGTAGTGACAGCCTTAGAATAGGTCTAGGCTAGAGACCCTAGGTGATAGGATCCCTGTCCGGATTCTGTGCGTCTTTAGATTGAGTCAGTCAGGTTGCTAGTCAAGGGTTATAGTCTAAGTGGTGCGGTTTGGAACTCCTAGTCTGGTTGTGCACTAATCACCATGGTTGACACCCGTAGTGGGAAGAGCACTAGCCCCTATACCCAGGCTCAACAGGAGCAGATGGCCGCCCTAGTGAAAGAGAATACAGAGAGGAAATAGCTCCTGACGCAAGCGAAATTTAAAGCAATCGCAGAGGAGCAGACGGCGAAGATGAAGAACCTGGAGGAGGAGATGGAGGAGAAGAAAAAGGCTGCTGAGGAAGAAGCGGCAGCAGAGGGAGCACAAGAGAGAAGACGCAGGGAAGAAAAAAGAGAGAGTAGTGGCACGAAGAATGGGGATGCAGAGATGGAGAAAACGATCAGTGAGTGATAGCTAATTTATCGTTGGGGGAAGACGAGGAGGCACAGTTGTATGTGCCACAGGAGGAGAAGAAGACGTTTGTCAGGGCACTAGCAACAAGTGAGGACCCCTGGAGCGACGAGAGGCAGAGGAGGAGAAGAAGTTGGAGTGGAAGCTGAGGATGAAGAGGGAAAAGAAGAGAATAAGGGAGGAAGTTAACCGGTTGACCACAAAGGTGGAAAAGGTGAGAGCCTGTACACAGGAGGTGCAGGCGCAGGCAAACGTTTCTGCCAAAATGGATAAGATGTTGGGGTACCTGGAGGTGTTGAGTGAGGCCTGGCTGGAGGAACGCCAAGCCAGCTCGGGTCACGATGTGGCCCTGAGCGTTATGCAGTCAGGGTTTCGAGAGTTTGTGCGCGACGTGGTTACCCACGTTGGAGGCGAAGTCAGGCAGTTAAGAGAGAACGTGGGGAAGTTTTGTGAAGGCGCCATCGAGAGTGCCAAAGCGGTAGCCACTGTTGAGAGCGAGGCCAGACCCCGCAAGGACCCCGTTAAACTTAAATTCCCAGACGCATATGGCGGGAAGGAGGAGGAAAATTTTGATAATTGGGAGGCTAGCGTTAACACCTACGTGTACTTACAACACATTCTGACTGAGGAGCAAGTCCTCATAGCCTTCCAGGCCCTCGAGGATGAAGCGGCCAGTTTTGCCTGGTCCCTTGCGCGCGTAGCCGGTTGTGAAAACAACCTGGTTGCATATTCCAAGATCACCCCCCTTCCTCAATTCTTCAAACTCCTGCGAGAAAGGTTTGCTGACCCAACGAGAGGCGTGAGGGCCTCTGACAAGTTACAAACCATCCACTCACGACAGTGGAGGAGTGCACGAGCACTCATGACAGCACTCAAAGCTGTCATGGACGACTTGGTAGCCGTCCCAGACCATGGGGTCAGTGAGGCCCAACTGGTCCAATTATTCTATCGTGCCATGCCAGAGCCGCTGCGTTGGCATTTCTTTGACAAGTCTCAACAGGCCGGCATCACATATGATGTGTTGAGTAGAGAGGTGGTCCTGTTTGAGTCAAAATCCATGCAAGTATCCACTTTCTGGCATAAGGACTTAGATAAGGGGAAGAAGTGGAAAGGGCGTACCATCTCGGGCCAAGTCAGGGCCAAGGATCACATGATCCTTACTTTAGAAGAAGGTGGTACTGATGAAGTCCCCTACAGTGAGATCGAGTGGGGGTTAGAGGAGGACACCAGCGTAGGGCAGGGGAGGTCCTATGCGGTTGTCGCGGCCGGAGGGAGGCCGCAAGGTAGAGGAGGCCAGGGCCAGAGGGGCCAGGCCACGAGAGGCCGAGGATCGGGCGCCCAGGGGGTTGGCGGACAAGGGAACCGCCAAGTGGGAGGTAGGGGTTAAGGTCCCCCGCTGAATCGTCAAGGTTCTAGTCGGTCCCCGCAGCGACGAGGTGGAAGGCCACCTCAACACACAGGAAGATGGCACCCAGGCTTGCCACAAGGCAGGCCATGGGAAGATTTGGGCTTGGACAAGCGCGTATGGCAAGAACGCGTGGACCTGGGTCAGTGCGTGTTTTGTGGTGACCCGGCCCATGTTATCAAATTTTATCCTAAGTATAGACAGGCCCGATGGGCTGCCCAACAGTCAAAAGGCAGCCGCCAATAGGGGTCGCAACTGCCCCTACTTCAATGCCATGTGGGGAAGCGAGCGAGCGCGAACAGGTAACTCCCACACCACATGAGCCTATGGCAAAGGTTGCAGGCCAGTGCCTAGCTACCTGTCCAGAGACTATTTGTGTTAGCGTCTGTCTAGGCACTTCCCTCACAGGCGTAGCAGAAGAGTTGAAGGAGAGGATGCCAGCCTGGGCCAAAATGAAGAAAGAAAGTAAGGGACAACTTATTTTAGTTGATGTAGAAGTTTTCATGAGTAGAGTAGGGGCCCTTATAGATTCACGGGCTACCCGTAGTTATATTAGCCGTAGAGCGCTGAAGAAGCTGAGGCTAGGATTGAAAGTCCAAAAGTTGGCAGACCCCATAGTCAGTGTCCTCGCAGACAACCGCACTATGCGTGTTGAGGACTACATAGAGGGAGTCAGGCGTATTTTCGCCTAGAGAAAGATGGGAAGGTGGAGAAAGTTATCCATTCCCAGACTCTCCTCGTGCAGGACGACCTCCCTTTTGACATAGTGTTAGGAATGGATTGGGGAGAGGCAGCAGGGGCCACACTCCACTTGACATAGCATATGTAGGCTCCCTAGTCCGTCAGGCGAGATTAAGACTGCCCGCCTGTTTCATGTGTCAGGTGTAGACAACACTCTGGCACATTGCTGTCTCAGTGCTCCCGCGTTCGCGTGACAAGTAAAGAAGGAGCAACTGGAGGACCAAGTCTTTGTAGTATATGTCAGACCTGTCACTGAGCCTAAGGAAGGGGATAGTTCCACGGATCCAACCATTGCCAAGCTGCTGGAGGAGTTCAAAGATTTAACCGAGTCGCCGACAGGAGTGGTGCCGCGACCAATCAAGCACATAATAGAAATAGAGCCTAGCAGTAGAACTCCTAAGGGAGCAGTCTATAGGATGTGCCCTAGAGAGTTAGAGGAGCTGCGCAAGCAGTTGGATGAGCTCCTGGAGAAAGGTTGGATTAGGCCCAACTCGTCTCCTTTCGGAGCACCAGTTTTGTTTGTCCCCAAGAAGGAGGGAGAGTTGTGTATCTGCATAGACTACAGTGGTTTGAATGCCATCACAGTGAAGAATGCTGAGCCGCTGCCCAAGATAGACGATCTCTTAGATCGGGTGCAGGGGTGCAAATACTTTTCAAAGATAGATTTAAAGTTCGGGTATCATCAGATAGGGGTCCATCCTGATGACCAGTCCAAGACTGTGTTCCGGACTAGATATGGGCACTATGAGTTTATAGTGATGCCCTTTGGACTGACCAACGCGCCAGCTACATTTCAGCGATGTATGAATGACCTGTTTAGGCCATGGTTAGACAAGTTTGTAGTAGTTTATTTAGATGATATATTAGTTTTCAGCAGGACCCTCCAAGAGCATCAGGATCATTTGAGGTAGGTCTTGGAGAAGCTGAGAGAAGCTAACTTCAAGATTAACCCGAAGAAGTGCGAGTGGGCCAAGACACAAGTCCTGTACTTGGGCCACGTCTTAGATGGAGATGGCATTAAGCCTGAGGACAACAAGATAGCGGCAATTAGAGATTGGCCGACGCCCCGCACACTGACAGAGATGCGGCCGTTTCTAGGCCTAGCTAATTACTACAGGAAGTTCGTAAGGAACTTCTCGACTATCGCCGCTCCCCTTCGTCGGTTGCTAAAGAAAGAGGCAATCTGGCAATGGGACAAAGACTGTACGCCTGCGCGCGTTGATAGAATATCCTGTCCTCAAAGTAGCAGATCCGTCCTTGCCATTTGTCGTCACCACGGACACGAGTCAGTATGGAATAGGCGCCGTGTTGCAGCAGGACGACGACAATGGCTATAGACCCGTAGAGTTCATGTCAGCGAGGATGCCTTCAGAGAAAGTAGCCACCTCAACGTATGAGAGAGAACTCTACGCTCTCAGGCAGGCCTTAGAGCATTGGAAACATTACCTGCTTGGGAGGCACTTCAAAGTATACTCGAACCACGAAACTCTTAGATGGTTAAAGACCCAGGCCAAAATAACACCTAAGTTGACTAGGTGGGCCGCTGAGATAGACCAATACGACTTTGAGCTCAAGCCGGTCAAAGGCAAGTACAACGTAGTTACGGATGCTCTGAGTAGGAGATCAGACTACTTTGGAGCTATAGTGCACTATCTGGACATAGGGAAGGACCTGCAAGAAAAAGTAAGACAGGCATATGCGCAGGATCATATCTATAGCGACCTCCTCAAGAGAGTTAAGGAGGCCCCAGCGACTGAACCACACTACCGCACTACAAAAGGATTGTTGTTTGAGAAGACTGATGTAGTAGACCGCCTGTGCGTCCCCAATAGTGAGGAGATCCGTAGCCTAATCCTAGGGGAATGCCATGACACAGAGGGACACTTCGGTTGGCTGAAGACTTTAGCCAATCTGATGCGTGCGTATACCTGGCGCGGAATGAAAGCTGACTGCATAGAGTATGTTCGCAGTTGCAAAGTTTGCCAGAGGAACAAGACCACTACGCGTGCCCCTCTAGGTCTTCCCAGACCCGTACCTATCCCAGACCAACCTAGAGATTCAGTCTCCATTGACTTCATGGATGCAGGTGTCAAGAGTAGGCACGACAAAAGCCAAGTCATGGTCATAGTTGATAGATTCAGTAAATATGCAGTTTTTGTTCCTTTGCCTGTAGAGGCACGTACCGACTTAATAATTCAGAAGTTTTTCGGTTTTTGGGTCAGTGATCACGGGGTTCCATTGTCTATTGTTAGTGATAGAGACACCCGCTTCACCAGCCAGAACTGGCAGGAACAAATGAAAGCCTATGGGTCAAAGTTGTTAATGTCATCTGGCCGTCATCCAGAGACTAACGGTCAGACAACAGATGAACAAGATCCTGCAGCAAGTTCTGCGCATGTATATTAGACCGGATCAAGTCAATTGGGACGAGATGTTGCCCAAGGTAGCCAGCGCATACAATAACAGTGTGCATTTGTCTACCTGTCGCACTCCCAACGAGTTGCACAAGTCCTTTAGACCCCTCAGACCGTTTGAGGGACTTACCCGGGATCAGATTCACAGGCTACCGCCTGAAACCAGAGAGTTTGCGATACAGCACAAGAGAGAGCTAGCTGCAGTTGTTGAAAACCTCAGGAAGGCCCAGCATCGAATGATAGAACAGGCAAACAAGCACCGTCGCCCGTCTCAATTTCAAGTAGGCGACTTAGAATGGGTCAAGTCCAAAGAGTTTGCCCCTGAGGAGAACATTTCGCAGAAGTTCCTGCAAGCGTATAGAGGACCGTGGCCGGTTCTAGAAGTCAAGGGCGGAGAGGATGGACCGTCCTACACAATAGAGATCCTAGCACACCTCCACACCTATCCTGTATTCCATGCATCAAAGCTATTGCCGTGTGTCACAAGTCGACAGTTCCCTTCAAGAAGATCCATGATCCCTCCGAATATGGATGGAAGATATGACATTGACGGCATTGTAGATGAAGATGTGTTTAGGACAGGCGGTAGAGGTCGTCCACAAAAACAGTATAAGGTCCGGTTTGCTTATCAGGAACCGGAAGACGACCGCTGGTTTATTAGAACAGAACTCCTGGAATTAGCTCCCGACATAGTCAGAGCCTATGAGCGTGATAAGAGGGGTAAAGGTCCTGCCTTGGACTGAGATATTCTCGGAGGACCTCGAATTTAAAACAGCGGGAGTGAAACGGTTTTCCCTTTTTGCAATATCAGATGCAGATCCCAGGGCTCGATCCCTAGTCCTTACCCCACCGTGTACAGTACCTGTGTAGACCCCGAGAGTTGAACCCGTGACCTGTGTACTCGTAAGCAACTGGTAGGCTGTCATAGGTCCGTAGGTTGTAGGGGGTTCGATCTGTAGGTCTGTCGAATAGTAGTCTTAGCTGTAGTCTTCTAGAAGGTCGGCAAGTGGGCAAGTGGGCAAGTGGTGAGCCAAGTGGTAGACTAACTGCAGTACGATTGCAGTACGTCCCCAGTAGGTTAGCAGTGAGTCTCCAAGCAGTTAGCGGTGCAGTTCAGCCAGTCCCACTCCTGTCCAGCAAGTACCATGAGGGCCTGTGTGCACCATGGGCCGATGGAAAGGGGCAGACCAACGAGCTGCAGAAGTATAAATCAGCGCCCAGCCATTCATTCATTCCTGCGTGAGCCATGCGGAAGCGCTGCCACAGCGACTTGTGCAAGGAGGTCTGCAGTGACGCCCAAAGACGAAGTGGGCAGAGAGACGAAGCTTAGCCATAGCGATAGGGTAGAGGTGGCCATAGCCACCATAGCTGTAGTGAGTGTTCAGTGTGTGTGTGTGTGAGAGTTCAGAGAGACGCGTGTGGGATATCCAGGGTGATCCACTGTATGCAAACAGAGGGTTGTATGGGCGCTATATCGCCATAGCCATTGGAAGTGAACTCGTATCTGGTTGCCATATCTCTGAGTACTGAGTGGGCGCATGTCCCCAGTTTGCTGCGCTACTGTTTGCATGCATGTAAACTGTGAATGAAAGCAAGTCTGATTGCAAGTTTATTGCCACAAACCTATCAACTATTTTTTGGGGGAATGTATGAAGCAACTTAGCAAAGAGCAGACAATATGAGGCACCAAAACCCTTATTTTTGCTGTTTTTTGCGCAGTTCTTTCTTTTGGCTTTTTCCATGGTTCCCTTCTCTTTTCTTTGAGGTTTCCCTTTTTACTGTGCCTATCAGGTGTAATGCTCTCCACGTTGGTATGGTTCAGCACCAGGTATTCACCCGTCTGCTTGCCATAACAACAAGAGAGAGAGAGAGAGAGAGAGAGAGAGAGAGAGAGAGAGAGAGAGAGAGAGAGAGAGAGAGAGANAGAGAGAGAGAGAGAGAGAGAGAGAGAGAGAGAGAGAGAGAGAGAGAGAGAGAGAGAGAGAGAGAGAGAGAGAGAGAGTGTTCTAAGGCAATGGCATCCCCCAATTGGGCATCAGAATCGGCGCTTGATGACAGAGAGGAAACACATGGCAGGTATGAGATGCCGATGCTCACAAATCCCCTTAAGTGGCATGCCAGTTGCAGGCCAGCAGAAAAGAACAATGGGCATCAGAGGGGACTGCAATCAGACTGGATGACTTCGTCCTTCAGCATGCATACGAACGGATGACGATCAACCTGGCGACTCGTCGCCCACACAAAGCTCAGAGATAATGAAGCCAAGAACACACAACTCAGATTCAAACTTGTCTTGGTCGGCTATGGCCGACACGTGCACTCTCAGCAACTTGTTCGTACACACTCACTGTATCTCCCCGGATGTCCCGGCACATACGCACACACACAAATCCCACAAACACTAATACCTATCCTGCTGACGTGGCGGCTATGGCTGCCGTCTCCCTCCTGCACTAACACTTTTTGACTATGGCCGATCTTCCTCCTCTTAGCCCTCTTCATCTACGGGCACCTGCAGACGTCCTTGCACAAAACGCTCAGGCAGAGCTTCCACATGGTTCACAGGCAGAATGAATAAATGACTTGACGCTGCCTCTTGATTTATACTTCGGATTGTCAATTGTCTGGCCTTGGACCCTGGACCCAGGGTGCACACAGTCCCACATGGTACTTGCTGACTTGACAAAGTGCGACCAGGACTGGGTACCGCCGACTAAGCGAGGTTGGACTGCCTACTTGCCCACTTGCCCCTAGACTGACTCTTAGGACCTCCGGACCTTCCGGAAGCCTTTAGACTCGACCTCTCGGAAATGTTGCAGCTACGACCCCTACTCAGTAAGGACTCCTACTCGACAGACGTACGGATCGAAACCCAATGACCAGACCATCTACAACAAACGAACAGTTGACTTTCAAAACACAGGTCGCGGGTACAGATACACACAGGGCACTGATAGTCTACATGGGTAAGGTCGAGGTCTAGGGATCGAACCCTGGGAACAGCATCTGCTACCGTAAAGGTGAAAACCGTTTCACTCCCGCCGGCCTAAATTCGAGGTACTCCGAGAATATTTCAATTTTCAGCAAGACTTTTACCTTTCTTAGCTCTTTCATAGGCACGGACTACGTCGGGAGCAGTCTCTAGAAGTTATGTTCATGTAAACCAGCGGTCGTCTTTCGCCTCCTGGTAAGAAAACCTGACTTTGTACTGTTTCTGTGGACGACCTCTACCGCCTGTTCTGAATACATCTTCATCTACTATGCGATCAACGTCGTACCTTCCGTCCATATCTGGAGGGATCATTGATCTCCTTGACGGAAATTGCTGACTCATCGTGCAAGGTAACAACTTTGATGCATGGAAAACTGGATATGTGTGGAGGTGTGCTGCAGTGTTGCATCCCTGCCAACCGCCGACCCCGACCACCGACCGTATCGCAGCCGACCAGTAGGGCCAACCGTTCGGCGGTCTGCCGACCAGTCAGAAAACAACCATCCACTGATTTTTTTTCAAATCTGAGTTGGGGGCTGTACTGCCCTTGCTGAGTACAACCCAAATCCGCTGAGAAACTTTTGGGATGGGGGAGGTATGGGGGGGTTGGGGATGGAGTATAGGGGGGTTATAG
>BFEA01000081.1:1185020-1196480 GCA_003427395.1 Chara braunii
GAAGGAGGGGGAAAGGGAAGTGGAGGTTGGCGAGGAAGAAGGTGCCGGCAGCCATAGCCGACTTGGGGGTTGACCGGACCCTATGCACGGCTTGCTTGTGGGGTTCTCCCTGTGGGGGACGCTCTGGCGTCTCCTCTTCCCTCTGGGATTCTGGAACACCTTTACGTGCAGAGTAGACACGAGGGGTGGTACGACTACCAAACCTTACACACCAGAACGGGAGGCGAAAGCCGCCGCCCTTCTGAAAGAGCAAAGGGAGAAGGAGGCCAAGAAGAAGGCCCTGATGGAGGAACAGGCGGCGAAGTTGAAAAAGATTGAGGAGGAGATGGCCAGAGAAATAGAGAGGCCAAAGAGAGAAGAAGAAGAGAAGCTGAGGGCAGTAGAAGAGGAGGAAGAGGAGGAAGAACAGCCACTGGAATGGCGAAGGGAAGGAGGAAGAGGTGAATCCAGTGGCACAAAAGAAGATCAGTTGGAGAAGAAAATCACAGAGTGGGTTGCTGGTCTATCCCTGGGAGAAGAAGAGGCGGCACTAATGTATGTGCCCAGGGAAGAACAAGAGGCGGCCATGAGAGAGTGGGATGCAGAAGAAGACCCACTCAGGCGGCAGGCGATGGAGGATGGAAAGAGGATGGAGTGGAAATTTCGATTGATGAGGGAGAGAAAAAGGAGAATGGAGGCGGCAAGTGAGGCGGCGAAAGCATTGGAAGAAGTGCAGAAGCAAAGAGACCAGATGGCGACGCAGGTGGATTTACAGGGAAAGATGGAGATAATGGCGAGGAAGCGCCTGGCACAAGTCGAGGAAGAGCAATATTTGTTTGGTAGAGGTCAACATATCGCCGTGCGCTCTATACGGCTGGGACTTAGGGACTTTGCAAGGGAGTTGGCAACGCAGGTGGGCTCAGAGGTGAGGGCCCGCCTAGAGGGCACGGAACGTTCTTGTACTCGCGCCATAGAAGGTGCCAGATTGACTGCCCCCAAGGAGGAGGAGGCACGTCCCCGTAGGGAGCCGGTCAAGGTCAAGTTCCCTGACTCCTATAGTGGGAAGAAGGAGGCGAACTTTGACAATTGGGAAACCAATGTCAAGACGTACGTGCACCTACAGAAAGTCGCGCCCGACGAGCATGTCCTGATAGCTATTCACGCTCTTAGGGACAAAGCAGCGAGCTTCGCCCGTTCCCAGTGTCGTGCCGCCAACTGTAATGATGATTTGGTTGCATATTCCGCGTTTACTCCCCTCAGTGACTTCCTCAAGTTACTGAGAGAACGGTTTGCAGATGTGACCCGTAGTGTCAAGGCTTCCTGCGAACCATCCATTCTCGTCAGTGGCGGAGTGCCAAGGCACTCAAGGGTGTGATGGATGAGTTGGTCGCCGTTCCTGACCATAGGGTCACTGAGACCCACTTGGTTAACCTCTTCTACCGCGCTATGCCCAAGCAGTTACGCGAGCATTTCTTTGAAAAGAGTCAGCAGCTTACCATGACCTACGATGCTTTGAGCAGGGAAGTGGTAGCGTTCGAGGCGAGGTCCATGTCAATTTCCACTTTTTGACATAAGGACCTAGACAAGGGTAAAAAGTCGAAGGGTCGCACCATATCAGGTCAGGTAAGGACCAAGGATCGTTTGATCCTTACGTTAGATGAGGGTGGTGTCGGCGAGGTCCCCTACGAGCAGATTGAGTGGGGAGTAGAGGAGGAGGACAGTGGCGTTAGGCAGGGGAGGACTTACGCTGCTGTTGCAGCCGGAGGGAGGCCGCAAGGAGGAGGTAGAGGCCAAGGCCAAGGGGGGCGGGCCTCAGGAGGCCGTTCCCAAGGCGATCAGGGGGTTGGTGGCAGAGGAGGAAACCGCCAAACGGGAGGAAGGGGTCAAGGTCCCCCGCAAAACCGTTCAAGGAATAGGTCGCCTAATAGGGGTAATAGATCACCCTATAGGAGAGGAGGATGGCACCTAGGTATGCCATAGGGTAAGCCTTGGGAGGACTTGGGCCTGGACCAACGCATCTGGCAACAGCGTGTGGACCAGGGGCATTGCATTTATTGCGGTGACCCTGGCCACATCATCAAATACTGTCCGAAGTACAGAGAGGCCCGAGGGGCTGCCCAGGGGTCAAAAGGCAGCCGCCGGTAGGGGTAGCAACTACCTCTACCACAGGGCCATGTGGGAAACGAGCGCGAGCCGGCAGGAATTTCCCACACCACATGTGCCTATGGCAGAGGTTGCAGGCCGATACCTAGTCCAGAGACTGCTTGTGTTAGGGTCTCTCTAGGCACTTCCCTCACAGGTGTGGCCGATGAGCTGAAGGAGAGAATGCTCGCCTGAGCCAAGATAAAAAAGGAGAGTAGAGGACAACTAGGTTTAGTAGACGTAGAGATTTTCAGAGGTAGAGTAGGGGCCCTAATAGATAGTGGGGCCACGTGCAGCTATATAAGTAGAAAGGCGCTGCAGAAGTTGAAGTTGGGGCTAAAAGTCCAAAAGTTAGCAGACCCCATAGTAAGCATCCTCGCAGACAATCGCACAATGCGAGCAGAGGATTATGTAGAGGGAGTCCAGGCGTACTTTTGCCTAGAAAAGGATGGGAAGGTGGAGAAAGTTCTCCATTCCCTGACTCTCCTCGTAGAGGACAACCTTCCTTTCGATATAGTCCTAGGGATGGACTGGGAAGAGGCAGTCGGGGCCACACTCGTAGGCTCCCTAGTCCGTCAGGCGGAGTCAAGACTGCCCGTCTGTTTCATGTGTCAGGAGTAGATAACTCCTTGGCACATTGCTGCCTTAGCGCTCCTGCATTTGCAAGATTAGTGAAGAAGGAGCAGCTAGAAGAACAGGTCTTTGTGGCCTATGTTAGGCCAGTGACCGAGCCTAAAGAGGAGAGGCCTATAGACCCTGCTATTGCCAAGCTGTTGGAAGAGTTCACAGACTTAGCTAAGCCGCCAACAGGAGTAGTACCGCGGCCAATCCAACATCGCATTGGGATAGAGCCTGGGAGTAGGACTTCTAAAGGAGCAGTGTATAGGATGTCCCCACGGGAGTTGGAGGAGTTGTGCAAGCAATTAGATGAGCTCCTAGAGAAGGGTTGGATTAGGCCCAGTTCGTCTCCAGTTGGAGCACCTGTTCTGTTTGTCCCCAAGAAGGAAGAAGAGCTCAGAATGTGTATCGAGTATAGGGGTCTCAATGCTATCACCGTAAAGAATGCAGAGCCTCTGCCCCGTATAGATGATCTTTTAGATTGGGTGCAAGGTTGCAAGTATTTTTCGAAGATAGATCTGAAGTCCGGATATCATCAAATAGAGGTTCATCCTGATGATCAGTATAAGACTGCGTTCTGGACTAGATATGGGCACTACGAGTTTATAGTTATGCCCTTTGGACTAACCAACGCGCCAGCGACTTTTCAGCGTTGTATGAATGACTTGTTTAGCTCCTAGAGAAGGGTTGGATTAGGCCCAGTTCGTCTCCATTTGGAACACCTGTTCTGTTTGTCCCCAAGAAGGAAGAAGAGCTCAGAATGTGTATAGACTATAGGGGTCTCAATGTTATCACCGTAAAGAATGCAGAGCCTCTACCCCGTACAGATGATCTTTTAGATCGGGTGCAAGGTTGCAAGTATTTTTCGAAGATAGATCTGAAGTCCGGATATCATCAAATAGCGGTTCATCCTGATGATCAGTATAAGACTGTGTTCCGGACTAGATATGGGCAGTACGAGTTTATAGTTATGCCCTTTGGACTAACCAACACGCCAGCAACTTTTCAGCGCTGTATGAATGACTTGTTTAGGCCGTCGTTAGATAGATTCGTAGTAGTTTACTTAGATGACATTTTAGTGTTTAGTAGGACCCTCCAGGAGCATGAGGGCCATCTGAGGCAGGTCTTGGAGAAGCTCAGAGAGGCTAACTTCAAGATCAATGCAAAGAAGTGCGAATAGGCAAAGACCCAAGTTTTGTATTTAGGCCATGTCTTAGACTGAGACGACATTAAGCCAGAAGATAGCAAAATCGCAGCGATTAGAGATTGGCCTACACCCCGCACATTGACAGAATTGCGGCCGTTCATAGGCCTAGCAAATTATTATAGGCAGTTTGTGCGCAACTTCTCCACTATCGCTGCGCCCCTTCGCAGGTTGCTAAAGAAATAAACGATTGGGACGTGGGACAAGGACTGCACGTCTGCCATGAAGAAATTAAAGCAGGCGCTGATAGAGTACCCAGTCCTTAAAGTAGCCGATCTGTCCTTTCCTTTTGTCGTCACTACTGACGCAAGCCAGTATGGTAAAGGTGTTGTGTTACAGCAAGACGATGGTAATGGGTATAGGCCCGTAGAGTTCATGTCTGCCAGAATGCCTTCAGAGAAGGTTGCAACATCTACCTATGAGAGAGAACTCTACGCTCTCAGGCAAGCATTAGAGCACTGGAAGCACTACTTGCTTGGGAGGCACTTCTAGGTCTATTCAGACCACGAGACATTAAGGTGGTTAAAGACACAGGCCAAGATGACACCTAAGCTGACTAGGTGGGCCGCCGAACTAGACCAGTATGATTTTGAGCTCAAGCCAGTCAAAGGGAAGTACAATGTAGTTGCGGACGAGCTGACTACTTTGGAGCGATAGTTCATTATCTGGATATAGGGAGACACCTGCAGCAGAAAGTAGAGAGGCGTACGCGCAGGACCCTATTTATAGTGCCCTCCTCAAGAGAGTAAAGGACGCCCCAGAGTCGGAACCAGACTACTGCACTACCGATGGGCTACTATTTGAGAAGACTAACGTTGTTGATCGATTGTGCGTTCCTAACAGCGAAGAGATCCGTAATCTTATCCTAGGGGAATGCCACGATACTGAGGGACATTTTGGTTGGCAAAAGACTTTAGCCAATCTGATGCGCGCGTATACTTGGCCAGGGATGAAGAATGACTGCATAGAGGATGTCCGCAGTTGTAAAGTGTGCCAGAGGAACAAGACCACTACGCGTGCCCCTCTAGGTCTTCTCAGACCCCTGCCTATCCCTGACCAGCCCAGACATTCCCTTACCCTCAGAAGCTCGTACTGAGCTAGTGATTCAGAAGCTTTTTTACTTTTGGATTAGTGAGCATGGAGTCCCATTGTCTATAGTTAGTGATAGAGATACCCGGTTTACAAGTCAAAACTAGCAGGAGTTAATGGAAGTATACGGATCACAGTTGTTGATGTCATCTGGCCGCCATCCAGAGACTAACGGCCAGACTGAACAAATGAACAAGATCCTACAACAAGTTCTGCGTATGTATACTAGACCGGATCAGATCAATTGGGACGAGATGTTACCCAAGGTGGCCAGTGCGTATAACAACAGCCTGCACTTGTCCACCTGTCGCACCCCCAACGAGTTGCACAAGTCCTTTAGACCACGCAGACCGTTTGAGGGGCTTAACCGGGACCAGATTCATAGACTACCACCCGATACTAGGGAGTTTGTGATTCAGCACGAAAAAGAGCTGGCTACAGTTGTAGAGAACCTCAGGAAGGCCCAGCATAGGATGATAGAGCAAGCCGACAAACATCGTCGCCCGTCGCAGTTCCAAGTAGGCGACTTAGTCTGGGTCAAGTCGAAAGAGTTTGCTCCTGAGGAGAACATTTCGCAGAAGTTACTGCCTGCGTATAGAGGACCATGGCCAATCCTAGAAGTCAAGGGCGGCGAGGATGGACCGTCCTACACTATTGAGATTCCGGCACACCTCCACACCTGCCCTGTATTCCATGCATCAAAGTTGCTGCTGTGTGTCACGAGTCAACAGTTTCGATCTAGGAGATCCATGATCCCACCAGACATGGACAGAAGATATGACATTGACGGCATTGTAGATGAAGATGTGTTCAGGACAGGAGGTAGAGGTCGTCCACCGAAACAATATAAGGTCCGATTCGCTTATTAGGAGCCCAAGGACGACCGCTGGTTTACTAGAATAGAACTTCTAGAAACAGCTCCCAGCATAGTTAGAGCCTACGAGAGAAATAAGAAAGGTAAAGGTCCTGCCTTGGACTGAGTTATTCTCGGAGGACCTCGAATTTAGGCCGGCGGGAGTGAAACGGTTTTCACCTTTAGCAGTAGCGAATGCAGATCCCAGGGCTCGATCCCTAGTTCTCACCTTACCTGTGTACAGTATCTGTGTCAACCCCGAGTGTTTGAACCCGTGACCTGTGTTTTGACAGTTGTTGTTGTCTGTCGTAGGTCTGTGTAGTGGTAGGGGTTCGATCTGTAGGCCTGTCAAGTAGAGTTCTAGAAGTCGTAGCTGTAGAGCTTCCGAAAGGTCAAGGTCGTAGCTGCTACAGTCCAGAAGGGTCAAGGTCGTAGCTGCTACAGTATCGAAAGGCCAAGTCCACGGCCTTCCGGAAGGTCCTAGCAGTGGCCTTTCGAAGTTGCCCACGTTTAGACTGAGGCAAGTAGGCAAGTGGTGGAGTCTACCCGTGCTGAGTCAGCAGTCCCAGTCCCAGTCAGTCCTAGTCCAGTCCAGCAAGTACCGTACGGGACTTTGTGCACCACGGGCATGGGAAAGGGCCAGACCAACGAGCTACAGAAGTATAAAATTGAGAGGCAGCGACCAGCCATTCATTCATTCCTGCGTAAGCCATGCGGAAGCGCTGCCATAGCGACTTGTGCGAGGTGGTCTGCAGTGAGCCCAAGGACGAAGGGCGAGAAGAAGCTTAGCCATAGCGATAGGGTAGCAGCGGCCATAGCCACCATAGCTGTAGATGTGTGCGGGTGTGTGTGAGTGTGCAGAGTGATGCGTGTGGGGTATCCAGGGTGATCCTGTGTGCAAACAGCGGTGTCGAGTGAGTGACGAACAGAGAGTGGTACAGGCGATGTGCCGCCATAGCCAGTGGAAGTGAACTTGTATCTGAACTGAGTTCTTGGTACTATATCTCTGAGTTGTGAGTGGGTGCTTGACGCCAGTCTGCTGCACAACCTGTTTGCATACATGTGAAGTGTGAATGAATGCGAGTCTGATTGCAAGAGAATGAATTCAACCACATCAAACACATTGGGGTTCTCTCCATCTGGGGTCAGTTCTCTGTGAACTGGCTCTCTTTTTTTAGGGAGTGCGGGGGAAGGGAGGTGTCCTGCAGCCCAGCCCACATAGCACCACCCGCATACCACACATTATACCACCCAGCCAACGTAGAATCAGCCCCCCACCCTGCATTGTACCCCCCAGCCCACATGCAACCGTCCAGTCCACATAGTAACCCACAGCCAGTGTGAGTGGTCTGTGTGCGTGTGTTTTTCAAGTGCATAGCGGTTCTCTCTAGCGGTTCTCTCTTGTGGGGGTGGGTTTTCTTTTTGGTTGGGGAAGGGAGGATCCCACAGGTCAGTCCACATGGAATCTCACACACACACACACACACACACACACACGGAGAGAGAGAGAGAGAGAGAGAGAGAGAGAGAGAGAGAGAGAGAGAGAGAGAGAGAGAGGGGAAGGCGGGCCACCTTCTCACCTTCACACAGACAGACTCTCAAGAGGTTCAATCCAACCACCAGTTGTGCAGGATTGTCGAGAACACCACAAACTATTACTAAGAGAAAACCAAGGCAAGCATGTTTCTGAACTGTATCCTAGGCAAACAACCCACTCACCGCCTCTAATGACCCGTAGGTGACTTGGTCCTCGAAAAGAACATACAAGTGTTCCAAGTTCACAACTGGGAGGTCGAGGTTCAGAGCAAACTTCATGGGGTCAACCTCAGCGGTTCCCAGCGTTGATGCTTTCTGCCATAGACAACCACGGGAAAAGAAAAGGTCAAAAAAGGACTCAAAAACGCTCACAAGAACTTGAACAAACCCTTACTGAAGTTACCACATCCATATAACCCTCAGCTTGTGTACTGTCCTGTTTGTTGAATTTTATACGTAGGTTGATGTACAGAAAGAAAAGACGCAATGAAAGGTGAAAGGCCATCTGGAAAAGCTGTCTGTGATCCACATGCAGTTATCATCAGTTATTGTTTTTTTGTGGGGAGATCCACATATTAATCCTGTCCAGAGTCCTAATCAATCATTTTCAGTGAATCTTCCCCCTCTTTCTTTTTATACATGGGTTTATATTGCCGCAGGTATTGTTTTTTGGGAGGAGTTCCACAGGTTGAGAGTTAGAATCCTGTCCAGGCTGTTCCAATCAAGAATTTTTGGGGAATCGACGCAGTCCCACCCTTTCACTTTCTTGGGGAAAGAAAAAGGCCCTTAGCTTGCTGCCCTCAAAAAGTCCACCTTTATCTCTTCTACCGTCTTCACCCGAATAGAACACCCGGTCATTACAGCTGCATTTGAAGCAACTTCCAGACCAGATACAGCAATAAGGACTGGGTGTTCTATTTGGGTGAAGACGGTAGTCAACCGGAATGGTTTGCTTTTGCTGTCTTCTTCCGGACACATCGCACCCTCATCAAGACTGTATCCAACCGGAAAGATAGGACAACAGACACAGTGATGAACAGGGTTGCATGCCTGCTGGCCGCCGACCCTTACCGCCGACCAGTGGGGCTTACCGGTCAGCGGTCTGCAGACCAGTCAGAAAACAGCCATCCACTGATTTTTTTTCAAATCTGAGTTAGGGGCTGTACTGCACTTGCTGAGCACAGCCCAAATCTGCTGATAAACTTTTGTGGATGCGGGGAGGTAGTTGTGGGTCTGGGGGGTGTAGAGGAGGGGGAGGGTAGGAGGGGTATTTGGGGGTGTATTGAGGGTGTTGTGGGCCGATTTGGAGGTGTTGAGGATGTGTATAAGGGTCTTGGGGGTGGCTGAAGTAGCCAGACGTGCCCCTCCCTTCTACAGATTTTAAGGGCAGATGTAATGACCTGCCAAAAACACAGACTAAGAACACTGCTGATTTCTGGGATTTGCCGCTGGAATGAATGCCTTGCTGAGATTCCCGCATTCTGCTGTGGTTTCCAAGTCTGTGTGTGTGTGCGTGCCTGCTGGTTTGCATGCCTGACTGAGTGCTTGTCGGCTGAGTGTGTGTGTGACCCGCAAGGGTACTTGTTGGTTGAAAGGCCCCGCAGGGCCGGTACTTACCTGTGGCCGTGACTTTGAGGGTTGCAGNCCGCAGGGCCGGTACTTACCTGTGGCCGTGACTTTGAGGGTTGCAGCGGGGAAAACACTCAAGTAGCGGGGTAGGCCCACGACACTTAGAGCAGCGGGGAAAAACACTCAAGTAGCAGGTAGGCCGGTACCACTCAAGTAGTGGTAGCAGCGTTGGGTACTGGAGACCGAGCAGAAGAAGACAAAAAGTTGGCATTTTTAGAGGTCCAGTAGCGGTAGGATAGAGGTAGGCCGGTACCAGTCCAAGTAGCCCGGGTCTAGGGCCTGTTCGGACGATAGCAGAGCCTGCAATGATGTTTCCCTCCGAAAGGGAGGAGGTACCGGTTGCTGGGAGGCCGCTCGGCCTAGAAAGTCACCGCCCAAGAGGCCAGTAGGCCGCTATATCTTCCGGAGGAGCAAGTAGCTCCTCATTTGCGGTACACAAGGATTGGCGACATGCTGCTGAGCAAAGCGCAGGGCTGGTACAGCGCTGCCTGGAGGTGAAGGGCAGCTGGGCGCTCAGCCTGGCTATGGCGAGCAGCCCAGCCTGAGGAGAAGGAAGAAGGGGCCAAAGGAGGAGAGTGGCGAGGCACCTACCTCACTATGGTGGACACCATCTGCATCACCTTGTTGGGTGCTGCATCTGGAAGGCCCCAGTTGGGGTAGTGCTGCACCAAGGAAGCTCGAGGCAGAGTCAGGCATGGCGGCTTAGTCAGCAGCCGCATAGCTGCTTTGGGTTGTTCTTTGGACAGGAGTGCAGCGCCATAGCTGCTTTGGGTTGTCCTTTGGACAGGAGGGCAGGGCCCTCAGTAGTCCGCCAGACTAGGCATGTGAGAGGAGGAAGGAGGAGGGAGGCCATAGCTATGGTGGACTTGTTGTTGTTGTTGTTGTTGTTGTTGTTGTTGTTGTTGTTGTTGTTGTTGTTGTTGAGTCAGCAGTAAGAGGGAACTTCGGATATTGATTCTGGTTCATCCACTCATTGTTATTATTATTATTGGGAAAGAAGAATAAGATTGGAGAGGTTAAGGAGGAGGAGGAAGGTGGAGAGAGAAGGTGGGATTTGTCATTGGTCTTGCTGGTGTACATCTTCTTCTTCTTCTTCTTCTTCTTCTTTCCCTCTTCTCTGGTCTTTATCTCTTTGCAAGTGCTTTCATTTCTTTCGCAATTGGGTGGCATTGTCTTTCATTGTGAATTTGCACTTTGGGAATGACCAGGATCGTAACATTTCTCTATTTCCTTTTGTACCCCTTCCTACTTTTTTTCCAGGTTGAAGGTTTCCGTGTTCGTATGCTTCAGAAGAATGTGCCCACACGCAACCCGGTTGTAAGTGCACACACTCACAAGACGAGCACACACCCCGTGTGCAGTATCGCAGACATGATTGACAAGTGTGGGCTGCAGAAAAAGCAGTCATCGGTTCATAATGCATGGGTCCTGGGGACCATCTCACGCAGATGTGTACATGTCATGCATCATCTTCACACGCAGTGATCAATAGTCTCAACCATAGACAAAGGTAGAGAAGAAGAGGACCGAGTTTCACAGCTTATATTATCAGAAATATGAATACAAAGTGTTTCAAAGTTCCCCTGAGTCCAGCGCTCATCAGCGCAACACCAATCTCTTGTCAACTCATCCCTATGACTTCCAGTGAGTCAGCACTACTCCTGCTGATAGTCTCCAAGTCATCAATGTGGTCACTACTCATCAGTGCCACCTCTGCAGGTCACATCCAACTCAGGTAAGTATTTTCCATAGCCGAACCTTGAATGAACACTCTCAGCCTCAGTCCCTTCCTCCTGCGATGCATACACACCCTTCACTCATGAGGATCTACTCTGAATACTACTCATAGCTACATACTAACCCACTACTACTAATGCTAACTCGCTGGGCAGCTATGGCTGCGTCATCTCCAACGTACAGGCTTCTTCCTGCATTCAGCGCATCTTCTACCTCCAGCGCTGTTCCTCCTGACTCAGCGCACAAGTGCGCCAGCACTTCCACGCATTGCAGCCAGTGGAGATCTGGCGAGGAATGAGGCAGGCAGCTTCCTTTATAGTGCTGGTCACTCCTCGCCGGGTCTGCATTAGCTCAATTCGACCTGTCCTTTGTCCCAGACCCTGCATTGCATGTGTCCCAGTAGAGTCCCAATGAAGTTCAACTGCTGCTGAGGCCTCTCGGCCTGTATTTGGACTTGAAAGTGTGGATCTGGACCAACCCCTTGACTTAGACCAGAACTGGGACTGTGCCTATTGACTTTACTTTCGGACAGGCACAACTCTCAACGAACAAACACATTTACTGCTTGAACAGGCACTTTCCTTTACACGAACAGGTACACTGCCTGCACGTACAGACACACTCTTACCCGAACAGACACGACATACACAGCTCCTGGTGAACAGGTAAGTCC
>BFEA01000081.1:1212364-1225366 GCA_003427395.1 Chara braunii
CCGGAAGACAGATTTCCCCAACACGATGCACCCTCATTTCGGCTGCCAGTGCACCTGACCGGAAAGATAGCTTGTATGCATTCATTATCAGGGTGGCAAACATAGCACACCCTGATAACGAATGTATACAAGCTATCTTTCCCGTCTGGTGCAGCCAAATGAGGTTGCATCGTGTTGTGGGCACCCCCTCCCAGCCCACATCTAGCAACAACAACAAAAAAAAAAAACATTTTTATGGATGGAAACGGGGTTGTGGGCGACCATAGGGACACACGTAATTCGCGTACTTCGCATACATGGTGAAGCCCAGTTTGTCTTAATGCTATGTTACTTCATGCCTGCCCCTAAACGTACTGAGCAAAATTCTCTATCACAGTAGATAACTGAACTGGACTAAAAACATGAGAACTGTCTTTCTCGCCCACATCAGAACCGTCTAAGCGCCATCAAAAATATTGCACAGCCTTACATCCACCCCTTTCCCCCACTTCCCCCCCCACTCCCCACATTGATTTATAAACAGGCCTGTGTGCTTTTTAGTGGAGGTGCACTGAGCCCATGCCCTTATGCTTGCTGGTAAAATAGTTGACCAATTCAAACTTCAAACTCCACTGGTTTGTTGTTTCTCTAAACTGGTGACCTGTTTATGAGCAGGCATATGGAATGGCCTTTTCACATCGATTTATAAACAGGCCTGTGTGCTTTTTAGTGGAGGTGCACTGAGCCCATGCCCTTATGCTTGCTGGTAAAACAGTTGACCAATTCAAACTTCAAACTCCACTGGTTTGTTGTTTCTCTAAACTGGTGACCTGTTTATGAGCAGGCATATGGAATGACCTCTTTATTAAAAGTCATTTGGCTGGTGTAACATTGCACAATGCACAGCTTAAAGTTCCACAGATCGAATTTCTCATTCAAACCGTCCAACGATGTCAATCACTGTGAAAGCCATGGGTTAAATACACCTGACCTCGATAGAAGAGGTAGAGAGTGTGGACAAAGCCAATGGTAATGACTCTAACTCACCGTCCAAGAGCAAAGTTGACGTGGTCACTAATATGCGCCCAACCCTTTCCTTCATATACGCCAAGAACCATGTTGTATACACGCAGCGAGTGATCCCTCTGCAGCCAACGAGGCGGCCAGCAAAACACACCTGATGCGTTTCAGCAAATATTGTTAATGATGCTTCTGGATTTCATTCTGTTAATTATTTATACCTGATAAACACCAAACGGCAAAAATGAACACCAAGGAGTTTGCAATTGGAATACATGATGACACAAATGACGGGTTAGGGCACACAAGCATCGATGCATGTGTGCATGTTGTTGGTTCCAAACCACAGACCCATAAGCCACAGAGACAACATGCATCTGGGCTTCTGTACACCCATCGGTTGGAATATGGGAGCCGACACAACTCACACACACACACACACACACACACACACACACACACACACACACACACACACACACACACACGAGCGCGCGCATGCACGCACCCACTCAAGCACCCACGCACGCACGAATGCACCCACCCACCCACCCACCCGCCCACATACCCAGACACACATGGTTGTCAAAACTTAAAACCCATGGACCCAAGAACCACACCCATGAGACACGTGTTATAATTCTGGTTGTCTGTTGTCTGAAGACCAACACTCACTCACATAGACTCCCAGGTATGCCCATACATACACAGAAGGAAGGGGAGAGGGTAGGAGTATTACACCGCACACAGAGAGATAAACACAGCGGAAGACTTAACCATGCGATATGACAGGGTACACTGAACGTGCAATTCACTCCACTCAATCCTCACAACCAGTCATAAAGGAAAGCCGAGTAGATCACATCCAAGAAACAAGGAAACAATGATAGTCTGGACACAGTATCAACACTGTTTATTAAACTCAGAGTCTCGAATTATCTGAATAACCCCAGTACTATGGTGCGCTGCTCAGAAATGAGCAGCGCTTCACTCCCCAACCCTGATGAACCGCTATCACCACCCCTGAGTCCCTGAAACATCAAGCGCCACCCATTTACCACCTCCAGAGGGAAGCGCTACCCTGAAACAGGCCTCTGAGGCCAAGCGCCACTCAGAGGATGAAGAAGAAGACCAGCGCCACAGTATCTGATGATGACGAAGTGTCAGAAGACTTCCCGGGTGGAAGTCTGCAGAAGCGCCACCACTCCTGACAAGATGACCTCTGAGGAAGGAACTGCAGCTATGGCTGCAGCGCCACAACCCCGTAACCCTACTCCGGAGGAGGGTCCAGCAGGGCACCACCTTCTCTCACCTCCAGCAGACCTCAAGTAGCCCAGACCTCGAGTAGCCCAGACCTCTGTACAGCCCCGCGTGCTGTCAGAGTACAGCGCAGGTCCCAGCTATGGTCGGCGCTCCAAACGTCTGGCTATGTCTGTCCCCCTCCACGCTGAGCCGTCACCACCTCCGGTTCACGCGGTGCACAGCCCCGATGTACTCGGTGCCAACTGCCAAAAGCCCTGAACCGATGTGCCTAACCTATCTATTGTCTGCTCTAGCCTAGACTCGACCGAGACCGGACTGACTGACCGACCTGTACCGTTTCCATTTCGGAATCCAGGGCCTTTCCCAACCCGGCTATGGGCCATAGGACCGTCTATCAGCTTAGGCCCCTAGGGCCTGTCTGTCCTAGGGGTAGCCCGGGCCTGCTATTCGCAGCTAGGGTAGCTGTAGGAATTATAGTTAGTACAGGCCTATATTTCCCCAAATTTGCAGATATGTCCCTAACGAATTTCCTTACAGGCAGGTCACTCGGTTAGCCCTCAGCCAAACAAAATTACGAATCTAACCTGCAGATGGTACAGCCTCGAGGCTACAGACGACCAGAAACCAGCAAGTCATTGCAGACCAACCCTCACCCGGAGCGAGGACCTCTGAGCTAGGGGCATAGGCGTGCAGAGCGTCGAAGAGACAACTGACTTTGCAGTTTTCAGAAATTCTTTGCGAGTAAACCAGCGGTCCTCAATTGATTCCACTTCATATCCCTTGCCAGGGATTTAGGGTAAGTTTGTAGATGCAGAGGGACATCCACTATATGGGATGGTCCAAAGGATCAACTCCCACTGTATCTAAGACCTGCCATGGACCCATGTATCGTGGCAGCAGCTTTGGCTAAATATCCTCTTCTCATGACAATCCACTGAAGGGTGGAGTGATCTGAAAAGATTTTGAAGTGCCTGCCCAGGAGGAAATGTTTCCAATGCTTGAGCGTTGACATAAGAGCATAAAAGCTCTTTCTCATAGGTAGAGTCCTGCAGCTTCTTTGTTTTGATCTTCTTGTTCATATACTCGACAGGCTGCAGACCATTCCCATCATCCTGTTGAAGTACCGCCCCCACACCATACTGACTAGCATCAGTGGTAAGCACAAAAGGCAAAGTCGGGTCAAGTAACTTCAAAATAGGGGCACGAATCAAGGCCTCCTTGAGACGTGTGAAAGCTTCCTAACACTCTGATGTCCAAAGAAAGGAAGTGTCTTTCTTTGTGAGGTCAGTTAGGGGTGTTGCAATAGAAGAGAAGTTCTTGATGAACTTCCTATAATAGGATGCAAGACCCAAGAAAGAACGAACATCACGAATGTTAACAGGCTTTGGTCAGTCCTGAACAGCAACAACTTTCGTTGCTTCAGAAGCCAACCCCTCTCTAGAAATAACATGTCCCAGATAGATCACAGAGGGAACCCCAAAATAGGACTTCTCACTGTTAATCTTATACTGAGTATCACGTAAGGCCTGGAGGACCAGAGCCAGATGCTGTGCATGCTCCTGGATAGAACGACTGAATACCAAGATATCATCCAAGTAGACAACTATGAACCTGTCCATGTAAGGCCTTAGTATGCGATGCATCTCTGTCTGGAAGGTGCCTGGGGCATTGCAAAGACCAAATGAAATGACCAAGTACTCATAAGTGCCATACCTGGTCTTGAAGGTTGTCTTGTGGACATCACCTTCAACCATCTCAATTGGGTGATAGCCAGATTTGAGATCGATCTTGCTAAAAATGGTACAGCCCTGCACCATATCCAACAAATCATCAATGAGAGGAAGAGGCTTTGTAGACTTCCTCGTGATTTTGTTGAGACCCCTATAGTCCACGCACATCCTGAACTCACCATTCCCCTTTGGAACAAAGAGGACTGGTGCTCCGAACTCAGATGTGTTGGGCCGGATCCAGCCTTTGCTGGTCAAGGTCTCCAACTGTTTCTTGAGCTCATCAAGTTCTGCAGGCGACATCCTGTAGACTCAGCCCTTTGGAGGGATCGAACCAAGGCAGGATCTCAATCTTATGTTTGGTCTTCCTATGGACAAGTCTAGCAGGCTCCTCCATAAGATCTGAGAACTGGTCAACGACCTGCTGAATCTGAGAGGGACAGGGAGCAGTCTCCACATCAGTCTGCTTGACAAAAGCCACGAATAGACGGGTGTGATCAGTCTGGCGTGATAGACTCATGAAACAACGAGCACGCATACAATAATAGTTGCTGGTCGGATGGTACTCATCAACGAGCAAACAAGGGCGATATACCCCATGCCAGTCAGGTAGCTCAACCCTAGGGATCCGCCAGTCGATCCTAGGATTGGTGACACCAAGCCACTGCATAGAGAACACAAGGTGAAAGGGAACATTAGGAAACACAGAGAAATTCAGGCAATGCCTGATTTCTCCCTGCTTGTCAAAGGTCACATGTAGGCCCTTGACAACAGTAGTGATCCTGACTGTGGAGGAATCACCAATGTGAACCTCTATAGACTGTCGCAATTTCACAAGTCTTTGGTCCAAGTGCAACTTGCTGACTGCCTTGAGAGATATGAAGTTGCGAGTAGCCCCACAGTCCAAGAGCCCTTTGATCTTGGCTCCCATTATAGAGGGCCGAAGCAGGATAACTTCTGACCTCTGCTTTTTCTTCTCCGACAAGGACAGGAAAAGATCAGCAAGGCACTGAGCATCATCCTCCTCCCACGTCTCATCCAACTCGGTGTCCTCATAAGAGAAGGACCCTGTGGATGCAACTCCAAAAATAGAACCAGCAAGAGAACGTGAAGATTCACCTTCATCAGAAAGTGAATCAGCACTGGTGGAAGGAGTTGTTGCTTCCACCTCTCTCTGCTCTTGTTTTTTGAACTAGAGCAGCCTGTGGACCTGTGAGGCATGCTGTGACAATCCTTTAGAAAATTATCCCCCTCGCACCTCAGGCAGACACCCTTGTCCTTTCTCTTCCTCCAGACCCCCTCCTGGATCCTAAGTGCATGCCAGGGGAAGGTGGAAAGATCAAGGGGGTCGGCTGGCCAACGAACGTCTCGTGGTAATGGAACTCTCTGAGCACTAGGGGATGAGGCACGTCCCTTACCTTTCCCCTTGCTGCTGGTTGATGCCTTTTAGGCAGGGGCTTTGCCCCTTGCCATGCCCATCAAAGCATCAGCCAGGGCAAGAACAGCACGATCTGCAGCAGATGATGAAGCAGTCCAGATAGAGGAATCCCACCCTAGGATGCTGCGTCACTATCTGAAATCGAAGCTGCAGCAGCAAACAGGGCACCCTTCCTCCTTCGACTGCGCAAGTGCAGGGCTGCTCTGCCAAAGGACCACCAGTCCTTGTGGCCCTGAGAGAATAGAGCAAGCTGGTATTGCTCAGGCCCTGCTCTAAGGAAATGAATGAGCAGATCCTGCTCGCTCATCTCCAACCCAGGAGTCAGTGTAAGACTCTCAAAGGTGAAATACAGTTTGGGCAAGGAGCTATCAAATATTCTTTGGCCAGGGCGCATAATTTTGTCTGCTGCTTTCCTTGCCTGCTCCTTGTCTGCAAACCGGTCTTGCAGTGCCTGAAGAAAACCAGCCACCCCCAGCCTCTGCGCCCAGTCAGGCATTTCCATATCTTGCTTGCCAGAGGTAGAGGTGCACCATTTCAGTGCAATCCTCTCCAGGCAGGCAAGGATGGCACTCACCTTAACATCCTCTTCGCACTTGAACCCACTCAGGTAGGTTCGCTGTGCAACATCCACCTCCGGGTCCTCACCAGAGAACATAGGTGGAGGGGTCAGCTTGGGCCGCTGCATGTCAAAAGGTAATGAGGGATGTGAGGCGGCTGTTGACTTGGGTGGAGATGTGGGTCTGGATTGTGGAGGTTGTTGAGGGTCGGCTTGGGAAGGCCCATAAGATGGAGGAACGGTCAAGGTGGTTGGGATCTTCAAATGTGTAAAGATCAGATCCAGTTTGGAAGAGATGTCATCCAGCTTCTTAGAAAAAGTTGAGTGGTTGCTCTCCAAATTGGTGATCCTCTCGTCCCAGTTAGTAAAATAAGAACGGTGAATGTCATCCTGCAAGAGGATGAACTCAGCCATGTCCTTATTGTACTGGCCGGAAGTACCACTCGTCCTGACCTTCTCAACGTTAGAAATCAACAATTTTCTCCTGGCCTCCTTCTGACCTGCTTCTTCTTTTCTTTTAAGCTCAGCCTTTAGAGCCTCAACTGCCTCTGCCTGCTGGCGGAGTTTCTCCTCCTGGACACTCAGTTCAGCCTCTAAAGGGTCGAGCGGCATTCGAGGCTTCACCTCAGAAGCCTCTCCCTTCCCAGCATCTGCCATCTCCACAATTAGGATAAATAAAAATAAAGAAATAACCACAAGACAAACAGGAGGTAATAGGAATTGAGTTTTCCCTTCAGTACTTACTCAGTTGCTATCACCTGCCTGGAGAGAGAAAGTTTGTTAGTCAGGGCAAGTGAGGGTCACGATTTTCCCATCACTGCCCTGAACCAACAATCGCACGCTATAAATGCAAATCCTGCATTAATAATTTACAGGATGCAGTCTTGGACTGGTTAGTGTTGATTAGTAATTAGACAAAGTGACTAATCAGGGATAGACAAGTGTCCACTGATGACCAAGATGTAGTGATTTATAGGATACCCTATATTTAGACCTACCTTGCAGACTTCACCACTGTATGACACTGTATGCCATACCCTGGGTATGGTGAATTGTAGTTCTTACTGTATCTGACTCATATAACATCAAATCTGAATGTGCGATTTCAGACAATCACTGTATACTAAATTGCGATTTACCAGGGACTGACATAATTGAACTCTGACTGACAAAATTGACGATATGACTAACCCTAGTCTAGCAAAGCTTCATTTATGGCAGCGCAGAATTCAAATTTGCATTATCACTGACATTAGGACCCTGACCTCACCAAGTCACTACACAGTATGAATCCCAAAACTGTGAAGCAGTCACAAATGAAATTTGAGTCAGAGAGGAGGTCAAATAGGGTTAGTAGAAGTCAAAGAAGATAGGTAGGGGAAATTGGCTATGGCTGTCCCACAGTCTGAATTTCGATTTTCAACTGTTAACTGACTGAAAAACCATATTTCGCTAATCTAAAAATAGTCCCAAAATCGCCACACAGAGTAAAGTCAAGGTTATCTATGAAGAAGGTGAATGAAACTATCGCTATGGTTGTCTGGTCAACCCCATCTCGCCAGTTTCATACCCTCATCATTCCCAGTGTTCCCACGTACCAATCTTCATGAAACTTGCTGATCCAGCAGATTACCCTGAGGCGCTTCACCCTCAACTGACAAAAACATAGAATTCGGAATGCCATATGGTGATAACTGAGTATCTCAGTGCAGCGCCACTTCACCCTGTACAGCGCTGCTTGGAAATTGGGGATCCTGACCCAATTCCAAAATCGCAACCTCCTGGGATCAGCTCTTTGCCAATCATCAGCCTCTCGATGAATCGCCAGGCTAAAAATAGCCTCACAGGCCTCTGAGCATCAATCGCCAACCATTCCTGCACAAACCTACGCACGGATGAGTCACCCTCTGTCCAATTCTACTCGCCACACACTCACCACCACCACCAACCTTACTGACAACAACCCTGAAGATGACGAATCGCCATGAAACTCAACTCCAAAATCTCGCCAGATGATGATGATTGCTCCAACTCATCAATCGCTCCTGAGCCTGGATCCAATTGCTCCGATACCAACTGTTATGATTCTGGTTGTCTGTTGTCCGAAGACCAACACTCACTCACATAAACTCCCAGGTATACCCTTACATACACAGAAGGAAGGGGAGAGGATACATTGAACGTGCAATTCACTCCACTCAATCCTCACAACCTGTCATAAAGGAAAGTTGAGTAGATCACATCCAAGAAACAATGACACGATGGTATTCTGGACACAGTATCAACACTGTTTATTAAACTCAGAGTCTCGAATTGTCTGAATAACCCCAATACTATGGTGCGCTACTCAGAAATGAGCAGCGCTTCACTCCCCAATCCTGATGAACCGCTATCACCACCCCTTAGTCCATGAAACATCAGGCCTCTGAGGCCAAGCGCCACTCAGAGGATGAAGAAGAAGACCAGCGCCACAGTTTCTGATGATGACGAAGTGTCGGAAGACTTCCCGGGTGGAAGTCTGCAGCAGCGCCACCACTCCTGACAAGATGACCTCTAAGGAAGGAGCTCCAGCTACGGCTGCAACGCCACAACCCTGTAACCCTACTCCGGAGGAGGGTCCAGCAGGGCACCACCTTCTCTCGCCTCCAGCAGACCTTGAGTAGCCCAGACCTCTGTACAGCCCTGCGTGCTGTCAGAGTACAGCGCAGGTCCCAACTATGGCCGGCGCCCCGAAGGTCTGGCCATGTCTGTATACCTCCACGCTGAGTCGTCACCACCTCTGGTTCACGCGTAGCACAGCCCCGATGTACTCGGTACCAACTGTCAAAAGCCCTGAACCGATGTGCCTAACCTATCTGGTCTGCTCTAGCCTAGACTCGACCTAGACCGGACTGACTGACCGACCGGTACCGTTTCCGTTCTGGCCTCTAGGGCCTCTCCCAACCCGGCTATAGGCCATAGGACCGTCTATCAGCTTAGGCCCGTAGGGCCTGTCTGTCCTAGGGGTAGCTCGGACCTGCTATTCACAATTAGGGTAGCTGTAGGAATTCTAGTTAGTACAGGCCTATATTTCCTCAAATTTGCAGATATGTCCCTAACGAATTTCCTTACAGGCAGGTCACTTGGTTAGCCCTCAGCCAAACAAAATTACGAATCTAACCTGCAGATGGTACAGCCTCGACAAGAGAGAGGCTACAGACGACCAGAAACCAGCAAGTCATTGCACACGTCCCGTCTCTGTGCGCTTATGGGTTCGTTTCATTTGATGTTTTTTTTTTTACCTCATGTTGAGCTGGCACCAACTCCTGGATGTTTTTCTGTGGGTCAAGGGGGACGTTGGGGCCAACCCATGGATAGTTCTGTGTGGACCCATGAGGGGGTTGGGACCAACTCATGGCTGGTTTGTGTAGATCAATTTGTCTCGTTGGGGGGGGGGGGGGGGGGGGGAAGGTATCAACCCATGGACGGTTTTCTGTGGGCCCATAGAGGCGATGGGACCAAACCAAGGGCACACATACGTTGTCAGTTTGGAACCATGAGTCAGACCACATGCATGGCACCAATGTTTCCTCTATGGGTTCATGAGGTGAAACTGCAAAGCAAGAGGTTGGAAGGGCAAGTTTGACGAGTCAATAGAATGAGAATTGTCTCACCTGCGTGCTCTTTGAGTACTGATGTCCTGCAAGAACTAGGTGAAAGCCGTACTTCCTTGGCATAGGAGGAGAGGTCCTCAAAAAGCAATACCCTGCTTGCTCCAACATAATGGCAGATCGTAAATTCGACTCCTGAAAAGCGCGGGAGTTCAAGAAAACATTTCAACATTTCAATGAAGGGCGAAAAGAGAACTTGCACCTGCCTGGTAGATGAGTGGCATATAGATGTAACTCTTCTTGATACAGTGACCAAGAGGCTCGAATCCTGTCAGATATATAAGTCACGGTAGGAGCTATTTGCCCAAAGAGAGGAAGCCGAAATTCAGAGGAGGAGGTCACAAGCAGGTAAGCTCACAGCCATCTACCACAAGCTCTTCTAGTAAGCAGAATAAGTCCCCCTTCGCTACCCTTCTCCTACTGATTGATTCCACACACATTAAGTGACACCCAATGCAAAATCCCCTACCCTCGTCGGCATACCTAGGTTCATAACTGGTTGACGACTGGGTTAGGTCTCTTTCCTGCAATGTTGCCCCCCTCACAAAATAGTCATATGAAATGCCATTCATCATTACCATGGGCAGGTAAAGAAACCAAATAAGGGAACTGCTTCGCCAGTGCGAGAGATCGGTCAAGGGTGTAGTTGCTACTGTTTGCATGTAGACATTCCACACACGCACGACTCCTGATACATGAACTGCAAGAAAGATCGGGCCACATAGCACACCTTTAACCCTTCCACCTCCCCCATCTCTCTCTCTCTCTCTCTCTCTCMCWCYCWCWCWCACMCACMCACMCACACACACACMCACACACACACACACACACACACACWCACACACACAAATASACACAAACACAAAACAAAGAACAACAGAGTAAATGAAAAAACAAATAGCAGCCAAACTCCGCCCTTCCACCTTCCATCTCTCCGCAATAAATTGCAGTTGCTCATGCGAGCTGTACACTAAGTTTGTCTGCGGTTTCCCTATTCTGAGCCCTTCGGGACTTGATCCCGTGACCTACAGTTTGTATGTGTTGCTTACTAGCTTTGAGTCCTACTGCGCTTGATCCGTGAACCTGTCACTGGTAGTCTCTATCTGGCAGTCTTAAACCCTTCAGGTCTTGCTGTATTGTCCTTTTCTGCTCTTCTGGAAACTGGTAGGCCCATAGGTCTCTCGTTTGTGTCCTAGTCTTGAGTCCCCGTAGTCTTGATATCCATCCAGATGCATGTAAGCAGATCTTGACTGTTTGGCAAAAATGTTTTCTGTTTCGACGGTTAGATAGGTTTGTAGGTGACTGCTGTGTTGGAGATCTAGGGAAATCGGGTACAAGTGGGGAGAGGCCAACAAGTTTGAGGTTCTTTTCTGTTTTTTGTGGCGACGGGAGTACATGAGCAGCACTATTTCCAGCACTCAGTCTTTTTCCTCTTCGAAGGGGAACTTGGGTAACCATAGCTGGGGCGCCCTGCTGCTTGAGGAGGCACCACCTGTAGGAGGTCTTCCAGGTGCCGATGCCACTGCCATCACGTTGCTGTTTGTCGGGTTGAAGAACAGCCGCTTTCTTCCTTGAGCAGCTTACGTCTTGATAGTTGCTGCCATACAAGGGCAGCCATCATCTTCTTTATCGAGGCTCACGTTCTTCTTCACAATGGTTTGCGGCGCTGCGACATGGCATCTGGCTCATGCCAGATCAGTGTCTCTACTAACAGGCTCGGGGAATGGTGAGATGCTGTTTTCAACAGTGAGCTATCATTCGAGCCTGGGGGTCGTAGGGAGAAAAGGAAGTTTCAGTGAGCTTCGCGTTGAAGTGTATTGTCAGGTTAATTGGAGGTGGAACAGATTTCGTAATTGAGATTCTTGGAGTTGTTCGGTTGACAGGGGGAGAACAGGGGGTGTAATAAACAATTGATTGCAATGTTATGATCCTGGCCGATTTCAAGATACACATTCATCAGATAGTACACTGCCATCCACTTGCAAAACTTGAGAGGAGATAGAGGGTTAGGAGATGAAGAAGAGAAAGAAAGAAGAAGAAGATGTTGTACACCAGCATAAACAAATGAGAAAGCTCTTCTTCTTCGCCAATCACTCTCCTCCTCCTTATCTCCTCCTCTCTTATTCACACAAGAAATTAAATTACAACGTTGAATGGCCGAACCAGAATCAAAGTCTGAATCCCTCTTCCACTGCAAAAAATCACTTGAGGTCCACCATAGCCATGGCCGCCTCCCTCACTCTTCACTCTCATAGGCCGAGGCTATGGCTGACTAGTCGGGCCTGGCCCTGATGTCCAAAGGACAACGCAAAGCAGATATGGCTGCTCTAGCTCAGGCCGCCTTGCCTAGCTCTGCCTCGAAGCTTCTTGGTGTGGCTCTACCCCCAGCTGGGGCCTTCCTGCTGCAGCGCCCACCAAGGTGATGAAGGTGGCTGCCACCATAGCCAGGTAAGTACCTCTGGTGCTCCTCCCTAGCCCTGGCCTTCTTCCTCCTCCGTGTCCTTGCTCCTTACCCAGCAGCGCTGCTCCAGCCAGCGCTCCAACCAGTGTGTCGCCAAACTTGCACACCGACAATGAGGCTGGGCTCTTCGCCCGGCCTGGAGACATAGCGGTCTGCTTGCCTCTTGGGCGGTGACTTCCAGGTCGCACGGCCTTCGAAGCGACTGGTACCTCCTCCCTTTTGGAGGGAACCATCATTGTAGACTCTGATATTGCTCGTACAGTCCCTAGACTCAGCCTGGTTGGACTGGTACCCGCCTGGACCTAGCCTACAACTACTGGGCCTCTAAAAATGCCACTTTTGTCTTCTTCTGCTCGGCCTCTAGTACCCAGCACATCTACCTCTTCAGGGTGTGATACCGGCCTACCTGCTACTTCAGTGCTTTCCCCGCTGCAATCCTCAATGTCACGGTAAGTACCGGCCCCGAGGGCCCAATGAATGAACAAGTGCCCTTGCGGGTCACACACACACTCAAGCCATCAAGCACTCAGACTGACATGCACACCAGCAAGTGTGCACATACACGGACTTAGAGAACTTAGAAGCAAGCGGGAAACTGAGCAAGGCCTTCAGTCCATGGGCAAAACTCGGAAATCAGCTGTGTGCCTCAGTCCGTGTTTGGTCAGGTCATCACAGGAACATTTTTCTCTCAAATTTTAATCTGCCTTCGGATACCGCTGTGCAATGTCTCTCCGTAGCAATGGAGTGAATCTTCTCTCTCCAGTCTCCCTGACATTGCAGATGCGTATGGGAACAGTTGAATGCGAGTTAGTTGTGAATCAATCAAACACATAACATCTCTCTCTCTCTCTCTCTCTCTCTCTCTCTCTCTCTCTCTCTCTCTCTCTCTCTCTGTGTGTGTGTGTGTG
>BFEA01000081.1:1230146-1244946 GCA_003427395.1 Chara braunii
GTCTAAACGTGGGCAACTTCGAAAGGCCACTACTGGGACCTTCCGGAAGGCCGTAGACTTGGCCGTTCGTGACTGTAGTAGCTACGACTTGACCCTTCTGGACTGTAGCAGCTACGACCTTGACCTTTCGGGAAAACTACAGCTACGACTTCTAGACCTCACTAAGACTCCTACTCGACAGGTCTACAGATCGAACCCCGGCTACCTATCGACCCTACGACAACCTACCAACTGTTACAAATACACAGGTCGCAGGTTCAACTCCAGGGGTCGACACAGATACTGTACACAGGTAAGGTAGGGGCTAGGGATCGAGCCCTGGGATCTGCATCAGCTACTGCGAACTGGTGAATACCGTTTCACTCCTCCACATTCCGAATTATACTCCTTTTCGACATTTCAAAAGAAGATTGATTCGATTTTCTTTTTTTTAATTGTAATCTTTAATTAAACCTTTTATTTCTTTTTGTCAACCCGAATCCTATTACTCTCTTTTAAAACTTCTTCCCCAGTTCTCCCCCAATTGTTCTGCAATTCCTTTTTTAAATTTCTCAGCAATTACTTAAATAAACTTAAATCCATTAAATAATACTAGAATAATTTAATTTTTTTTTTATTTTTTTTTTTTGAAAACTACACTCTTCTCTCAATTTTTTTCCTCACACTACCTACCTACCACTACTCCTACCTATAGGCATACGGGGAAACCCGTAGCATACCAGAGCCGTGTTTTTACGGCCCCTCGAGCCTTCAGGATACCGGCCAGGTGACGGCCGGTAGCACCAGGGATAAAGCGGACCAATCCCCCGTGCCTCCCCTCAGGCCCCTCCCCTATGAACATAGCAGACTCTGCTTGATGCCGATCAGGGGATCCAGTGGTCTATCTCTTGGGTAGCGGGTGCCAAGTAAGCCCAGGAAGGCATTAGGCCAATGGGGATTGAACCCATGACCTCCTGATTGCCACTTGCGAGCCTTACCAACTGAGCTAGGCCGCTGGACAATAATTTAAACTTCAATTTAGCTTTAGTCCATTAAATTCATAATAAATATTTCAATTAATTAAATTTGCAAGGAAAATGAACAGAAGCGAGATGATAATATTCAGATTGCACAATCACATTGAAAGCCAAATCGTAACACAGTGTTCAGGAGCAGCACTGCACCAATATAACACCAATGGAGAATCGTAGCACTGAAAGTCAATGTCAATGAGAGCTTGCTCTCGCCACCACCAACATATGTATCCAGTCTCTATCTCCCTACCTGGCGCTCGGCGCCCAGCCTACTCCCTACACAGCCGCTACTAACCTACGAATTGACAATGCAACTGTTGACGTCAGCAGCACCCGAAGTACTTGAAGATGTCGCCCATGCAGAACCATCGCCAATACCAGGTATGTGCCCTCACATCATCATCATCATCATCCTTCTCTCTCCCCCTTGACTCTCTCCCACGTCTCCCTTTGTTGCACACCCAAAGACCACCCCTGCACCTCACTGTATGTCCAAGCCCACAGCCAGTTATGGGGGCTGGGCTATGGCGCTGCCCTCAGCAGCGCCCTTCTTCACCACACGACCGCACGTGAGCAGCCTCTTGCTCCAATGCCAGCAGCCAGCACGCGAGCTATCGCTCCAGCAGCGCTGCCACCAGCCAGCAAGTGCCCGAATGCCCTGGCCAAGCAGCGAGCTCTTTCCTATATGGAAAGAGCCTGCCTCGTTTTCGCAGCCTGACTGGTCTGGCCTGGTCCCAGGAGCTTCCAGTAGGCCCCAGGATGCTGCGCCTCTGGTGCAGCTACTGGGCCTCGTTCGGTTGGGCCTGCCAACTGTCTGTGTATGAGGCTGCGAATCTGGCCCAGGGCCTGAGCTTTTGGAAAGGCCTGGAAGGCCTGGGAATTTTCACGCTGCTCGGCCTGTGTTTCCCTTCAACCAACTGCCGCAACGAAACTGCCCGGACCCCCAAATGCGAAATTGACAACCAAGGGCCTCTCGTGATTTGTTAGGCCCGCCTTCACTTAGGGCGGGCACTCTTGCAACAGGGGAACCTCAGGCCTGCCGAGGACCCAGATCCTTGCATTCCCTCCTCCTTTACTTCGTTAGTCCTCTGAGAAGTCTGTCACTCTGCAGGCATCTTCCCTTTGAGTTCTCTTTCGTAGCCTGCAATCACTTGCGGTGCTGTTCTCATGAGTTCCTCTCGTGTGAACCAGCGATCTTCTTTAGGATCCAGATGATGTCTGAATCTCACACGATACTGCATTCTTGGTTTAGGAGGGCGGCCTCTGCCTGATGGTCGAGGTACTGGCATCACTTGATGCTCCACGATCTGGTCAATATCCACTTCGCCATCCATGGTTGGGAGCAGCATTGATCTCCTTGAGGGAAACTGATCAGTGGCAGCGAAAGGTGCCAGCTTGGATGCAAGTGTGGAGGGATGCGAATCACGTATCAAGGCCCATCCGGTTGATCCCCTACAATGTCTAAGATCTCCCAGGGCCCAAAGTACTGTGGCATTAGTTTACGTGAAATGCCAAACTCCTGACCTAGTTCAGATGACTTAACCCAGACTCTATCACCTACCTGAAAGTTAGAGGGCCGTCTGTGCTTATTCTCAGATGCGATCATTGCATCCTGAGATTTCCTGATATGTTCAACAGCTTGCTGCAGCATCTGGTCATATTTGACAGCAAACTCTATGCTGCCAGGTGCTGCAGTGGGTTCTGTTTCTGGTAGCAGAAAGTCAAGTGCAGTTCTGGGTTTCCAACCAAGGTGCAGTTGGTTGGGAGTCATACCAGTAGTACTGTGCACAACATTGTTATACAGGCTGGCGACGAGAGGTAACTTCTTGTCCCAGTCGTCCTGACTTGGCTTAATATAATGTCGAAGCAGGTGCTGTACTACCCGGTTCATCTGTTCTGCCTGGCCATTTGACTCAGGGTGATTCCCTGACGTCATTTGGAGCTTGGTACCCATCTTTTCAGCAGTTGATTGTCACAGTTCACTAGTGAATCTCACATCTCTGTCACTAACAATGGATGTAGGCAAACCGACGTCACGTACCCAGTTATCCATAAAGAGTTGGATGACGTAGTCAGTTTTAGCATTTTCTGGCATAGCGATTAGTCTGGCACACTTAGAAAAGCGATCCACTATAACAAAGATGTGTCTTTTCCCAGACCTACTGGTCACAAGAGTATCCATGAAATCCACGGACACACTCTGACCCGGTCCTTCAAGAATCGGCAAGGGCTTAATCAACCCAAGCGGAGTCTGAGTCCTGGGTCTGTCCCTTTGGCAAACCTGGCAGGTTTCAACATACTTTTTCGCATCTTGCATCATAGTGGGCCACCAGAACTTCTGCACTAGATTAGCTGAAGTCTTTTTTAACCAAAATGACCAGTTGCATCATGACATTCCCCTAAAAATAAACTACGCAAAGACTCACTATTGGGAACACAATCTTTTATTCCCTGCCTTCTCAAGAAACAGCAACCGTCTACCATCGTAAATTCGTCCGAAGTCTTTTTATCCTTTGCTTGGAATCTACGGATGATCTCAGACATAACTGGATCTTGCTGATAGGCTTCCACCAATGATCGAGTTAAGTCGTTAGATATGCCGAATTTGGTTACTAGTGCGCCCAGGTAATCTGCTCGACTTGACAACGCATCAGCTACCTTATTGTACTATCCCTTCATTGGATCAAGTTGATAGTCATACATGTCTATCACTTGAATCCATCGCTTGAGTGCGTCAGAGAGTACCGGTTGTGTCTTAATCCAGCGCAAGGTCTCATGGTCAGATCTCACATAGAAGAATCTGCCAAGGAGATAGTGTCTCCAATGTACCAACACTCTATACAGGGCATAGAGCTCACGCTCATAAGTGGACCTGGCTAGTTTTTGAGATGGCATCTTGTTACTCATATACTCGATAGGTCTCAACTTTTCCCCCTCCTTTTGTGCAAGGACCGCGCCTATGCCATATTGGCTAGCGTCTGTGGTCACGACAAAGGGCTGATCAGGATCCGGGAGCTTGAGGACTTCATAGTGTGTTAAAGCATACTTCAATTTCTTGAAGGTCGCCTCACACTCTTCTGTCCATTCCCAAGGGGTGTCAAGTCGAGTTAGATCTGTTAATGGGAAAGCTATAGCACTATAGTTCTTCACAAACGGACGGTAATAGCCCGTCCTCCCCAAAAACGATCTGACCTCAGTAACAGTCTGAGGTCTAGGCCAGTCGCGAATGCTGGCCACCTTTGCATCGTCTGGCCTCAACCCATCTGCTGAAATTTCATGACCCAAGTACAAGATCTTGGTGCGACCAAACTCGCATTTCTCCAAGTTAACCTTGTATCGGTGCTGTCTTCGGAGACCTAGCACTATTTTCAAGTGTTCAGCGTGCTCCTCTACAGTCGTGCTAAAGATGAGGATATCGTCGAGGTACACGACGATAAGCATATCTAAATAATCATGAAAGATCTTGTTCATTGCGTGCTGGAATGTCCCAGGAGCATTGCATAGGCCGAAGGGCATCAACATAAACTTGTACAGACCATACCTTTGTCTGAAATGCGGTTTTGTGCTGATCCTCAGGTCTAATAGCAATTTAATGGTATTCAGACTTTAGATCTATCTTAGTAAAGTACCGGCATCCCTGCACTCTATCCAGTAGGTCGTCGATTCGGGGTAGGGGCTCTGCGTTTTTAATAGTGATGGCATTGAAACCCCTATAATCAATGCACACCCTCAGGGTACCTCCCTTCTTCGGTACGAATAAGACTGGAGCGCCGTAAGGGGAGGTACTAGGCCGAATCCATCCCTTCTCTGTGAGCTCCTTGAGCTAGCGGCGGAGCTCATCCAACTCTGCAGGAGACATCCTATAGATTCGTCCTCTAGGCACCTTACTACCTGGGACAACCTCTATTGCATGGACAACCTCCCTTTCTACCACGCCTGTGGGCTCCTCAAAAAGGTCGGAATATTGTAGAACGACTAAGTCTATCTCTGGGGGTGTTTTAACGACCTCCCCTTTTTCAGATACAAAGACTTGATACATGCCCTCCTCGCAATTCTGGTTAAAATAGTTATAGAAAGATGACGCACGCATGCACCCGTAGTTTTCTATCAGACTGCTAGCTTTAAACTTTTGCAATCTAACAGATCTACCATTGGGCAATTTGTGAATCAACACCTTTCTATCCCAATCAAACTGCGGTTGTGCGACCTCGAGGTAGTACACACCTAGGAGCATGTCAAAGGGCAGTTCGTCGCTAACCAGGAAGGAGATTTTATGGCTCACTTCCCCTCCTCCTTGGCATAGTCTTTTACCAACATTTAGTGCTTGTTGGCCAGCGTAGAAGCTACAGTTCTACTAAGCCGCTGCACTTGGTCCCCTAAGCGCAATCTATCCACACAAGCACGACTGATGAAGTTTTGCGTAGAGCCTATGTCAGCGAAGGCGCCAACTTTGCGGCCACCTACGTCAACCTCTACTACGAAATGTTCACCCTTTGGACCTCTACTGATCATCGCCCAAGAATCTATGAGGTCCTTCCCTGACCACTCAGACTGTAACTCTTCTAGGGACTCAGACACATCTCTCGAACAGAGCGTCGGTGGGTCTGAATGTGTCAGCGAGGTGATGTGTGGGCCACTAGCCTTGGCCAACGCCTGAAGTGGAGAAGGCAACGTAACCACTTCAGCGCGAGTAAGAGCGGCTAAAACTCCTACTGGCCCGAGGTGTTTCCCTGCGAAGTGCTCGCAAAAACACTGCCAGGGTTCAAAGATAAGCCTATCACAGATGGTGATGCCACCTTCGTAGTGACCTTATTGACTCGGCATGTCCTCGACGTGTGGCCAAAGTACCCCTAGCAACTCGATCACGCCAAACCTCATAATCTAAACCAAGTTTTATACAGGCGGGCGTTCCTTGGTCACCCTGGCCCGTACTGCCTTCTTCTTCCCGATCCCCTAGCCTTTTCTCTGATGGGTGCCACGACTCCCCCATCCCAAGTCTCATTGGCCCCATTTTTCTCTGCCTCCTACCCTAAGTTTGGGAACTCGTCAATCTCAGTTGTTTGACCATCGTGGTCAACAAACACGAGTTCACCCTAGCCCGTGGACCGTACTGCCTTCTTCTTCCCGATCCCCCTAGCCTTTTCTCTGATGGGTGCCACAACTCCCCCATCCCAAGTCTCATTGGCCCCATTTTGCTCTGCCTCCTACCCTAAGTTTGGGAACTCGTCAATCTCAGTTGTTTGACCATCGTGGTCAACAAACATGAGTTGACCTTTCTTCTTGCAGTCTTGGGGAAGCTTCTTCCTCCTACCATCTACTGGTCCCTGATGAGCGGACCCAAGCTTTGCCTCTATATCAAAGGCCTTCTTGCTAAAAGAAGCAAAGTCATGCTGGTCTATATAGGCCTCATCTACCAATTTATTCTTGACGTTTGTAGGTAAACATCGCAAATAATATGTGAGGAGTACTTGTGGGTTATACTGCACACCCGGTACCACGATTAACCTTTCTACAGCGTCTGTGACTTCGCGAACAGTCCCGTACCTTTTGGTACTCAGACTGTTGATCGCGTCGGTGGCCTTTTGAGCACCCTTGCGGGTCGTGCCACCTAGCATACACAGTCTGTACGAAATGTTCCAATGTTTGAGACTGGGCCCAAGCAACGAAATTCTGACCATAGCCCTGTTGCTGCACTAGACCATTTAACCAGCGTGTTGTTGATCCTTCTAAAAAGGAGGCAGCCACTATGACTTTCTGCTTTGGCCTGGTAAGCTTGTGCCTCACATAGGTAAGCACAGTCCTTACCCAGGTGTCCAGGTCCTCATCGTTCTTCTTATCGCCAGAGAAGGGCTTAGGACTCAGCAAGGGGATCTTGGGCATCCACTGCATGGGTTGCATGGGCCCAAGTGATTGCTGCAGTGGCTGCATAGCCATTGAAACAGGTTGCTGCACACTAACCTGGGCCTGGCTTGACAGTGGGACTGTAGTAACCACTGTCGTTGATGAGGTTGCTGCACACTAACCTGGGCCTGGCTTGACAGTGGGACTGCAGTAACCACTGTCGTTGATGGTACGACTGAGACTCTATGAACCGGACCACTAGTTGCTACGTAGCCACACGGAGGGGGCATGCCAAACATGGGTGAGAATGATGGCCCTACCGGCGGCAGCGTCGCTGATGGACCTGCTCCCGAAGGGGGAGCTACAACAAACTGAGGTTGCCTCATCAATGAATGAGGAGCCTGTAATGCAGCCAGAATTTGTTTCTGGCCTGCCACTAGTTCAGCCAACACCTCCTGCTGAACTAATTGCGTCTCCGCCACACACAGGAGCGAGTTACGCAGTGCTCGCATCGCAGGATCAAGTGTTGACTCATCTAGTGCTTCTAGCTTGCCTAGCTTCTGCAATCTACTACCTCCTCTCTGCTGCTTCATCCAACTGTCGTTGTAACTTGTCCTGAAGTTCTTCTGCTTGGAGTTGAGTCTGTTGGCTGACTTGCAAGCCAACACTCTGGCTAATGGACACCCGAGAACCACTCTGACTAACTCATGACGAAGTGGCCTGTGAAGAAGCATGTGACATTGTAGAGGAAGCAGCCATGGTCGTACCGATACTAACTGTACTCCTAGACCTGGCGCTGGCCACGTCCCCTTGCCCATCGCGACCCCACCCCGACATTGACAACTAGTCAACCGGCCCCTCTACTTGCATCGACGATCCGTCTGCCACCCCCACTTTCGGTGACACATCCCACCGGATGACACTCAGACGTCGCAATTTACTCCGCCTGCCCCCCTCCCGACGATGTCTCTCACCTCGTCGGCCGAGCTCATCACTGGCACGTGTTCCTCTACCCTTCTCCCTAATCCCTCTCACATCACCGATGTTGTTGAGGAACAAGAGCGGCACGACCGGCTTGTTAGACTAGGCACCGAAAAGCGCCGCCTCAACAACATGATCTCCGCCACTTGTGCCAGAACCGCCCAGTTCCAGCTCAAGTTCATATCCATCTCCCTCGGCGCATCGACAGTAAAGTTTCAGGCCCTCCTGGATGACGGGGCTAACGACAACTTCATTACCGACGCTCGTGTCGACAAAGCCAGTCTCCCCTCAACCGGCTACGACTCCCTGATCAGTGTGATCACCATTCGCTTAGGGGACAAGAACTCAACCATCATTGTCGATCGCACAGTTCCCGAGGTCACCATGACCGTCGGCTCCCTCCACAGTCAGATCTCCTTCAACGTCATGCACCTTATGTGCAAGGTCGTCCTCGGAACTATCTGGATTGATCGCTACATGCCCTACTCTTTCTACCCCTCTTTCGCCTGCCTCTCTTCTACTTTGAACTCTACCCTCAACATCCCTAATATCCTTCCCCCTACAACCCCACCCCCATCTCCCCCCACCAATTCCTCCACATGTCTCGCCAACACCCTGACTCCACCTACTATTGCCTCGTCATCGATCTCGAGCGTCCCGAGAACTTGATTCCAACGGACAAACCTGACCAAGCCCCCCCCATCCAACACTCGCATCACCTCTCTCCTCGCAGAATTCAAGGACATCTTCCCCAAGTCCTTGCCTGCCGGCTTACCACCAGATCGCGGTGTGTCTCACACCATCGATCTCGAACCCGGCCATTCCCTTCCTTGCCACCCTCCATACCAACTCTCCGTCCCATAGGTTGAAGAGATCAAGTGCTAGCTCAATGAACTCCTTGAAAAAGGATTCATTAAGCCTCACGCATCCCCCTTCGAAACCAGCTGCCTCTTCGTGAAAAAGGGCAGCACCTCGGAGCTCTGCATGTGCACAGACTACCGCGCCTTGAACCGGATCACAATCAAGAATAAGTATCCACTCCCCCGGATATCTGAACTTCTTGATCGCCTCTGTGGATCCAAATACTTCACCAAGATTGACCTCCGCAGTGGCTTCAACCAAATCCGTATTCGCGAGGAAGATACCCATAAAATCGCCTTCCGCCCTCGCTTTGGCCATTACGAATTCCTAGTGATTCCTTTCGGCCTCACAAATGCCCCAGCGACCTTCCAGTCCACCATGAACCACATCTTCCGCGATCTCCTCGAAGTTTGTGTCGTGATTCACCTCGACGACATCCTCGTCTTTAGTCCCACCTTCAACACATTGAGATGGTACTTCCCATCCTTCGCGAGCAGAAGTTCTACGCTAAGCTTAGCGAATGCACTTTAGCCGCCTCGAGCGTGGACTATCCCTCCAATGAGAAGGAACTCCTTGCCGTCATCTATGCCCTTAAGTCTGGCGCCCTTACCTCCATGACCAGTACTTTACCATTCGCACCGACAACACCGTTGGTATCCTCACCAAAAAGGATATCACTCCTCGTCAGGCCCGCAAGTTGGACTTTCTCGCCCAGTTTACCTTCACCATCTGCCATACTCCCGGTAAGACCAATTGTGTTGTCGATGCCCTCTCTCGCCGACCCGATCACAAGCCCCCTAAGAAAGTCTTTGCTGCAATGAGTCCATGACGCATGTCAACCTCCCCCAATCTCTCCAACATCGCTTCATCCATGGCTACACCTCCTTCCCCGACTTCGCCCCTACCTACACCAAACTCCGCGACCTCGACACTGTCCTCATCGACCATCTCCTCTACATCGACACCAAAGGAACTCGCCGCCTTTGCATCCCTTCCGTCCGTCGTCTCCGTACGCAGTTTTTGGTTGAACACCATGACGCCAAGACTGTCGGACACCTCGATTTCCAGAAAACCTTTGACAATATCTCCCGTTACCTCTACAGGCCCTCACTCCTTGCCGACGTCAACGCCTACATCCATTCTTGCCCTACTTGCCAAGCTGTCAATCCCTCCAACCAAGATAAGGTAGGCAAACTTCAGTCTCTCCCCATACCCACACACTGTTGGCAATCCATCTCCATGGACTTCGTTTGTGGTCTCCCCACGACCGACCATGGTCACGATTGCACCTATGTCGTTGTTTGCCGCCTTACCAAGTGCACCCATTTCATCCCTTGCACCACCACCTGCCAAGCCAAGGACGTCGCCAAACTCTTCTTCGACCACGTCACCCGTCATCATGGTCTCCCAAAAAACATCATCTGCGATCGCGACTCCCGACTCCTCTCACAGTTTTGGAGATCAAGGAATACAGGACCACCCTCAAGTACAACACTGCCTTTCAACCCCAGACTAATCGCCAAACAGAGAAGATGAACGATACTCTCCAGCGCATCCTCCGAAAGTATTGTCATCCCCATCAGCACGATTAGGACCAGCTCCTCTCTGCTGCCGGGATAGCCTACAACAAAGTTGTTTGCCCCATGTCTCCTTTCTACCTCGACCTTGGCTACCATCCTCGCCTTCCCTCTGACTTCTTGCTCCCCTCGCAGCTCAACCCATCTACTTTGTCCCTCTCTCATGAATGGGTTGAGAGAAGCCACTGAATCTATTCAACGAACTCACGGACAACAAGCCAAGCAAACGAACAAACACTGTCGTGATGTGACTTTCCATGTTGGGAACGAAGTCTGCCTCTCCACCAAACGCTTTGATCTCGAACAAGGCTTGTCCAAGAAACTCTCGAACAAGTGGCTCGGTCCATTTCCCATCATTGAAAAACCATCCGCTAAATTACAAGCTCCAACTCCCATATGACATGAACCGCGTAAATCCTATCTTTTGGGAACGAAGTCTGCCTCTCCGCCAAACGCTTTGATCCCGAACAAGGCTTGTCCAAGAAACTTTCGAACAAGTGGCTCGGTATATTCCCCATCATTGAAAAAACATCCGCTGTACATTACAAGCTCCAACTCCCATCTGACATGAACCGCGTAAATCCTGTCTTCCATCACCTCCTCAGTTCTCTGATCGCCCTCATCCTCGTCCAGCACCTATCATGCTCCCCACCAGTCCTGAATTCTATGTGGAGTCTATCATCGGCCATAGAAATCAAGTATCCAACCAACCCGAGTCTATCACAGAAGACAAAGTAAAATGGAAATGATACCCAAACGAAGAATCAACTTGGGAACCCCTTGCAAATCTATGATCGTACCTATGATCGTGCCTATGATCATACCCACCCTTGCAAATCAACTTGGAAAGAACACCATGAAACTCATTCGTGCCTATGATCGTACCCACCCTGTCTCATAGCTAGCTACTTGCCTATGCCTCGACCTGTACATACCGACTCTACACACACCACCCCTGAACCCAGCCTAACCCCTACCCTTTATCTTGATTTCTCGTTGTCTGATCCGCCCTTGCCTCAGCCTAAGTCCTTCCCATTTGTCCTCTACCACACTCTCTGTCTCTCTTGACCAATGGTTGTGGACCTGTGTCACGCCGGCGATAAAGGATCTAATGGCAAGCGCACGAGGACAATGGCCTGCTGCCACATGATCATGAAGATAACGCAGCTGGTTTGGCCACCATGCTGTTTCCTTGGCCGGCATCTGGACTCGTGGACTTACTGGAGCAGCAATGTGTGATCTGGACCTTTTCATCAGTCTGCGATTTCCTTGCTCCAGGATCAGACCTCCTTGCAGTTCATGAACCAGACGTACTCCAGCACTTGGACTTTGGACACTCGTACTCCTACTTCGTTTTTCCCCAGCTTGGACATTCGACAACTACCTGTTGCAGCCGCTGAAGACCGGTTCTCTCACCTATCCTGGATATGATCAAGAGCTCTGAAGACCTTCCTCAAGACATTTCTCACATTTTAACACTTTGTTACAGACCTGAGACTTTGTTCTCCCCAGATTCCTCAGACCCCAGCCCTTGAGCATTGAACAAACTATTTTTCTTTTTCTTTTTCTTAAACCTGACAACCTATAACCTTGTAGAACATCAATAGGGCTGCCATGTTACTTGTAGAACCTCAGTAGGATCACCCTGTTACTTGAACATTGCTACCCTCAACCTTGTAGAACTTCAATAGGACTACCCTGTTACCTAAACATTGCTACCCTCACCCTTGTAGAACCTCAATAGGATTACCCTGTTACTTGGGCATTGATTCCCTCATCCCCGTAGAACATCAATAGTATGCCCTGTCACCTGTTACTTCAACCTTGTAGCGCCTCAATTACCCTGTTACCTGAACACTGATACCTTCCCACTTGTAGAACATCAGTAAGATTACCCTGTACTTGCATCACTCCCCCTTTCCTTTCTGACCAGCGATCGGCCCCATCCCATCCTTCACGGTTGTTCATCAGGTCTTTGGCAGCTGGGACGTTGCCTTCCAGAGGGCGGAAAGAGTGTTACGGACTCAGCCAGGGCTCGACCCCTGGTCCGCAGGTTACCACCCGCCAGGCTGCTATTTCATTTTTGGGTCTCTGTTCTCAGGCCCCTGACTCTTGGCGCCCGTTCTCAAATTCCTCTTTTGGCACTTTTGGAATTCGATACTTGGCATCATCCGGCATTCTGGCGCCCAGACTCAGACCTTCGATTTTCAGTTCAGCCCTGAGGCAATTTGCACTTCTGCCCTCAGGACTGAACTTGAGTCCGGTACTTAAGACCGGACTCAAGCCCAGTACGGGCAACCAGGTTTCAGCCTCGTTGCTTGTGTTCATTGTGACTATCCTTCGACATTGTGTTCAGGAATCCAAGACTGCGACTTCGCTACTCTGCCACTTCGTGTCTGTGTCTGTTGAGTCGTGTCGAGTCTGCGTTGAGTGTGTATGCTCTCACTCTCCCTCCCTCTCCTAGCCTCGCTGCCCTGTCTCCGCCTTGTTACACTAAGCCTACAGAGATCTTGCCTTGAGGAGCTGTGCCCAAAACTCGCTACCAGCAAACCACAAAACTCCTGCAAAGCATGAGACGGATTGGAGCAGGTTATCGTTTTGAATCCCACTGACCCAAAAACACCTTTCAGGCCTGTCTAGTATAGTTGACATTGAATCAATTTTAAGGACCCTGCCCTTCCATGCACTTGCATCATATTGCGTACTGGACACATAAATGAAGTGCACACACACACACACACACACACACACACACACACACACACATGGGAAAATACAGAAAAGAAAAAGGAAAGAAGGTACCTCAGTTGATGCCCTCATAAGCACACCGGCAGCTTCCCGGAACATTCCCTTTGACTTCTGGACCTCAGCAAGCCAAATTGCTGCCCTTGTTGCATACCTCACACTGGTGAGACCGCTCCTCTGTTTGCAATACACGACAACCATCGAAGCAAAAGCCATAACCGAAGTGCAGTGAGGCAGGTGTGCAACAATCAACTTTTGAGAGCTAGCCACACCCACAGATGAATGCATGCAGTCCTCAGCGCCAGACAAAGTGTGTGCAACTGTCTCCAGCAATGATGAACGACACACAAGAACACAAAGCTCCAGTGAGGCAGGTGTCTCTTAACCCATTGGAGGGGGAGGGCTAGGGATTGTATTGGAAGGGTCTATTATGCCCAATCCTCCTGCCACCTTTGGTTCGATAATTGAGTCCCATGCCACCCTGCTGATGACACTTGTGTGTTCCTCATCCCCTCTCCATATGAATGCTGCCACGTTGGCATTCAACGTCCTTAGTGCTTCCTTACGCAGCCAGATTAAGGATTTGTACCATAGGGAAGCAAAAATCACATTGTTGACGACCAAGGCCCTACCAAAAATAGAGGTGGGTTTGCTTCGCCAATTGCTCAATTTTGCTAGGGCCGGGGCACGTATCCATTCATCATTTGTGATTTGGGGGCCGGGGCACGTATCCATTCGTCATTGAGACCCCTAGAACCCTCAGTGGAGGCTCCTGTTGGTTATTTTTCTGCCTCAACTTATGAGAGCCGGCCACACCCGCAAGCTATTTTTGTCTGATGCGGATGGAGATATTATTCATTCTTGAGGTCACATCTTTGTCTAAGTGGCGTTCTGGTTTTCTCACTGGAGCTTTGTGTTCTTGTGTGTCGCTCATCTTTGCTGGAGATAGCTTAAGGTCAATTGCACACACTTTGTTTCGCGCTGAGGGCTAGAACTTAGAATTGGAATGGTACAGAGAAGATTAGCATGGCCCCTGTGCAAAGATGACACATATATCGAGAAATGGTCCAATTCTTTTGGGGGGGACTTGTAGCTTCTAAAAGAAAAAGAAAAAGAAAAAACACATCAGTCCCAGCTGACCTAGATTGAGCAAAGTCTCCAAATTCAGACCTCGTACTCTCTTCCCTTCTCCAGTCTATCAGGTCCCCCATCTCTGATATCTGCCAAGTGCACATGCTCCGCCTCAAGGCTGACCTGCAACGCTTGAAAATATCACCAACCTTGGGCACTGGTCTCTCAAGCAGCTTCCCTGCGGTGTCCACCACCAAGTAGGCCCTCAGCAGGGCAACACCAAACCCTTCTCCAAATCAATCAGCTACAGCGGCTACGGGAAAAGAACACACGTCACGGTTAGCTCCATCTGCTGGTACACAGTCCCACCTTGGGCACTGGTCTCTCGAGCAGCTTCCCTGGGGTGTCCGCCACCGAGTAGGCCCTCAGCACGGCAACACCCAACCCTTCTCCGAATCACTCAGCTATGCAGCTACAGCAACACCTCGAGATAAGCTCCATCTGCTCGTCCACAGTGCCAATCATCCCTACAGAATAGCCGAGAATATGTGATTTACTAGGAGAAGGTTTATGACTATAGCCATCGGAAATTCATTAATATTCTCCTCAATTCTCATATTAAAAAATTGATATTTCTTCCTATTTTGATATTTCTTCATATTATATTCTATTTTAGATTCATTTTTCAAAATACTACTTAAAGTTCAAGTT
>BFEA01000081.1:1246572-1265800 GCA_003427395.1 Chara braunii
CTCTCTCTCTCTCTCTCTCTCTCTCTCTCACACACACACACACACACACACACACACACACACACACACACACACACACACACACGCACACACACTCGGGCATCCAACACAGCGATTCTCACTCACTCTGCTCCCATCCAGCACGACTGTCTTTACAACGAAGCTTCACCTATAGGCCACCACAAACCAGGTCTGATTTCCAGGCTGGTTACCAGAGTGGTGCATAAGTAGTGCACTGGAAAGAAGGCAAGGAAAATGAGCGATAGCGAGTTCCAGAAAACCAAGCAGCATCATACAGATGAAACCAGATAGTCTTGACCTCGAACCAAAGCAGAATTGCAACTCGAGTTCCACCAAATAAGAGTACAGCAAAAGCTCACAAGTGGCAATGTTGGAATAGTCTCACCATCATCAACAATGAATCAAGGTCGAACCCCTATCTGGCGCTCAACGCCCAGACTTAGAATGGAAGATCCTATCTACTCTATCTACAATCCCGCTGGTGACGTCAACAGCTTCCCCAAGTACGAGCAGGTCTTGGCCAATGCCGTTCGCATCAAGCACCAGGTATGCCCCTCGCTTCCCTCACAACCTTGATCCTCCACACAGATGCCGCATGCACCCAGGGACCACCATGCGCCCCATCCAGCAATGCGCTGGCCAGCTCGGCTATGGCTGCCTGCTTCTTCCCTGCTCGCCCGTGAGGGCATAGGCACTCGCTCCAGCAGCTGGCGCAGTAGCGCTTGGGCATAAGCAGCGAGTGCCCGAATGTCCAGCCAGCAGACAGGCCCTTTCCTTTATGGAATGAGGCTGCCAGTCGTGGGCTGCCTGGCTGGCCTGGGCCTCCCCACGGAAGCTTCCGGTATGCCCCAAGTGGCTGAGCCCCTCTTCCAGGGAATCTTGGGGTGGTTAACCATGTCCAACTGTCAGCGGCCTGTGTTCACTTCATGCCCCATGTCTGGCCCAAGGCCTTCCCCGGATACATTTGAAAAAGGCAGGCAGGGCCTGGGCTCACTCAACCAACTGGAGCTGTGCAACTGCCTGAATTTCCCAGCTGCGTCAAAACCCAAAATAGGCCTCTCATCACTTGTCAGGCCTGCCTTCACTTAGGGCAGCCGTTCTTGCTGAAACAGGGCCCAGTAGGCCTTACCGAGGCCTTGAGCCCCTCATTCCCTCCTCCATACTTCGACAGTCTTCTGAGAAGTTCACTGAATCTAGTGCTTTCCTTTCTGCAGCAACTTCTCACAGTGAGCGACAACCTGCGGAGGGGTCTGCATCAGTTCCTCCCTTGTAAACCAACTGTCCTCCTTTGGATCAATGTGATGTCTGAACCGAACGCAATATTGCAGCTTCGGCTTCGGAGGCCGGCCTCTGCCTGTTGGTCTTGGAACTGGCATTTCCCTGTGGTCCACTATGTCGTCGATGTCGACCTCTCCATCCATGGTTGGGGGCAGCATTGACCGACGAGAGGGAAACTGGTCAGTTTCCTTGAAAGGTGTGAGTTTGGAGGCATGAAAGACAGGGTAAGTGTGAAGGTGACCAGGGATTTGCACCAAATAGGAAGGCCCATCGAGATCGTCTCCGACCACGTCTAAAACCTCCCATAGCCCAAAATACTGGGGCATGAGCTTACGAGAGATTCCGTACTCTTGCCCAAGTTTAGACGACTTCACCCAGACTCTATCCCCAACCTGAAATGCAGACGGGCGGCGATGTTTGTTCTCAGACTCTATCATAGCCGCCTGCGCTTTGTGCATCTGCTCCACGGCTTGCTGCATAAGGCCTTCATACCGGTAAGCAAATTCTAATGTACCAGGCACAGCAGTGGATTGGTTCTCAGGTAGTAAGAAATCTAGAGGCAGTCGAGGCTTGAAAGTTGGTAGCAGACTGTTGGGGGTCACCCCTGTTGCACTGTGCACAGCGTTGTTGTACAGACTGGCGATGAAGGCAAGCTTCTCATCCCAGTCCACCTGATTAGCATTGATATACTGCCTCAGCGGGTGTTGTACAGAGTGGTTCAGCTGCTATGCTTGCCCGTTTGCCTTTGGGTGGCTCCCGGAGGTCATCTGCAGCTGTGTTCCTTGTTCAGCAGCTGCAGCCTTCCACAGCTCACTCGTAAATCATACATCCCGATCACTAACAATAGACTTTAGCAGACCAAAGTCCCTGACCCAGTTTTCTTTGAACAGTTGAATCACGTACTCGGTCTTGGCTATTTCAGGCATCGCAACTAACGTAGCATACTTACTAAACCTATCCACAATGACAAAAATATATCTCATTAGCGCTCTTGCCGGTGACCGGCGTATCCATCAAATCCATGGACATGCTCTCACCGGGCCGGCTTGAGAAGCCCAAGAGGGGCCTGTGTACGTGGCTTGTCTCTCTGACAGACCTGACAAGTTTCCACGTACAGCTTGGCGTCTTTCATCATTGTGGGCCACCAGAACTGCTGCAACAAGTTTGCTGCAGTTTTCTTATAGCCAAAATGTCATGTGGCATCATGACACTCGCCTAAAAATAAACTACACAAAGACTCCTGGTTCAACACACAAAAACATTTATTCCCGGCCTTCTCTAGAAACAGCAGGCCATCGCCCAACACAAACTCGTCAGAAGTCACCTTGTCCTTTGCCTCGAGTCTGTGTATGATCTCTGCCATTAACGGATCCCCGTGATAGGCTTCCACCAAGGACCGAGTAACATCGTGCGCAAGCCCAAAGTCAGTGATCAGTGCACCAAGGAAGTCTGGCCTACGCGGCAGCGCATCAGCAACCTTGTTGCACTCCCCTTTGATGTATTGTTCTATGATTTGATCCAGCGTTACAAAGCATTGGAGAGTACAGGCTGTGTCCTCATCCACCTCAGGGTCTGATGATCAGTCCTGACGTACAAGAATCTCCCAAGGAGATAGTGCCTCCAATGGGTCAGAGCTTTATAGATCGCATAGAGGTCCTTCTCACAGGTGGACTTAGCCAACTTCTGAGAGGGCATCTTTTTGGACATGTACTCTATAGGCCTCAATTTCTTCCCCTCCTGCTGCGCAAGCACGGAACCAATGCCATATTGGCTGGCATCCGTGGTTACAACGAATGGTTTATCAGGATCAGGGAGTTTCAAGACCTCATGGTCTGTAAGAGAATGCTTCTGATGTCTAAAACCTGCCTCACACCTGTCTGTCCACTCCCAGGGGGCGTCAATGCTATAATTCTTCACGAAATTGCGATAGCATCCAGTCATCCCCAAGAAGGACCTCACCTCATTCACAGACTGAGGACGCGGTCAGTCACGAATGCTGGCCACCTTCGCATCATCGGGCTTCAATTCCTCCGCAGAAATTTCATGACCCAGATACAAGATCCAAGTGTGGCCAAACTCGCACTTTTCTGGGTTGATCTTGAACTGGTGTTGTCGAACGAGACTAAGAACTTTGTCTAGATGGGATACATGCTCCTCGACAGTCCTACTAAAGATAAGTATGTCATCGAGGTACACGATGACAAACTTGTCTAAGTAGTCATGAAAAATCCGGTTCATAGCGTGTTGAAAGGTGCCAGGAGCATTGCAAAGGCGGAAAGGCATCACCACAAACTCGTACAGACCGTACCTGGTCTCAAAAGCAGGTTTGTGTTCATCCTCTGGCCAGATTGCAATCTGATGCCACCCGGACTTCAGATCTATTTTACTGAAGTACCGGCACCCTTGCACTCGGTCCAACAAGTCATCGATGCACAGTAAGGGCTATGCGTTCTTCACGGTGATGGCATTGAGGCCCCTATAGTCAATGCACATCCTCAATTTCCCCCCCTTCTTTGGTACGAATAGGACAGGAGACCCATAAGGAGAGACACTCGGCCCGATCCAACCCTTCTCTATCAGATCCTTGAGTTGCCGACGAAGCTCATCAAGCTCCGTTGGAGACATCCGATAGATCCGACCCTTCGGAATACTAGACCCTGGGATAATCTCTATTGCATGGACTACCTCCCTCTAAACAACCCCTTTCGGCTCTTCAAATAGATCAGGATACTTAGCGACCACTCCCTCTATCTCTGGAGGTATTTTCACCGGCTCACCCTCTGCAAAGACATATACTAAGTGCATACCCTCCTCCGGATTTTGCTTATAATAATTATACTAAGTGCATACCCGCGTCCGCACACATGCATCCGTAGGACTCAATCAGACTACTAGCTTTATACTTTCGAAAACTGGCGGTCCCCCCTCCGGGCAAAGTGTGTTTGACCAGTTTTCGGTCCCAATCAAACTGGGTTGTTGAACCAAAAGATAGTACATACCTAGCAAGATATCCATAGGGATCATCACTGACTAGGAACGAGACTCTATGTCTTAGTTCCCCTCCCGCGTACAGGAAATGACACTCAAATGTCTCTCAGGTAGTCATTGACTACCATGCGTTGTTTGTAGGCACAGATCCACTCCACGGGTCAACTGAGGCGCTGCACTTGCCCCTTTCAACGCATGCGCGACTGATAAAGTTCCTCGTCGAACAGGTATCGAAGAAGGCCCCAGCCTTACGGCCGCCTGTATCCACTTCGTCGACGAACAACTCTCACCCTTAGGAGCTTTTGCCATTGCCATCCAAGAAGCTAGTGGGTCTGACCTAGACCACCCCTCCTCTAGCTCCTCGAAGAACTCAAACACATTCATCGAGCAGAGGATCGACTGGTCCAAATGTGTTTGCGGGACGACGTCAGAGTCAATAGCTTGGGCCATCTCTCGAGATGGTGAGGGTGTTTCCACCACCTAAACCGTAGCAGGAACAACTATAATTCCTACTGGCCCGACGTGTTTCCCAAAATAGTGCTAGAACTGCTGGCAACGTTGCTACCCTGGGAAGCAGAGGAGACCAGCGCCTGCCCCATCGTAGGCGGGGTCTTTTCTGTTACTTTCCTATTCCGACGCTTAAACTGGTTATGACCATATCGGCCACAACGAATACAAGTTGCACGAAAGTAACGATCTCTCCACACGTCCTCGGTAAGCCGCGCTTTCTCCCATGGAGGAGCATTGGTGTCTACTTGACTCCTTGACTCCTTGACCGGGAACCTCCACGGCGTTTACTGGCCGCCTTACCTTTCTGAACTGAGGCAGCGACTGCTCCACCCCCTGAAGCTTATGCCCTACCCGCCTCTAAGCCTACTCCCACCTGGAAGTCGTTGTCTAACTCTATGGTAGAACCATCGTTATCGACGAACATAATGTGCCCCTTAGCCTTCCAGTTAGGAGAGAGTATCTTCTTCCTACCATCCATAGTGGGTTGGTGCCCATACACAATCTTTGCTTCTAGATCTAGGGCCTTCTTGTTGAACGAGGGGAAGTTGTGGACCGTGATCATGGCCTCACTTGCCAACTGATTTCTGATCTCCATAGGGAGACACCTCAGGTAAGTGATAAGTAAGACCAGGGAATCGTAGCGCACTCCAGAAACACAAATCGGACGCTCTACGGCGTCTGTAGCATCCCTTACTGACCTGAACTTTCTTGAGCTCAAGGTCAATATCCCGTCGGTGGCCTTTTGAGCCTCCTGCAGGTCATGCCACCTTTCCTCCACCAGCTTGATGAAATAATCCAGCTTCTAGGTAACTGCCCAAGCGCGGAGGTCATGACCGTATCCCTGTAGCCGAACGTACCCACTGAACCACCTCGCTGCACTCCCTTCCAGATAGGAGGCAACCACAAGTACTTCCTCGCGAGGCAAGGTTAACTTGCACTTCACATAGACTGGCACCGTCCTCAACCATGTGTCGAGGTCCTCACCCTTCTCATCTTCTGAGAAGGGTTTTGGTGATGCAATGGCAGTTTTTGGAACCCACTGTCCTTGTCTAAGTACCTGCACTAATCCAGGTTGTGGGACCTGGGCTGCAGGCTGCTGCACTAGCTGCTGTTGGGGTTGTGTGCCCTGTGGCTATGCTGGCTGCAAGACGGCAGGCTGCCATGTTACGACAGTCTGCAACGGAGGTTGGGAGAACACTGTCTAAACAAGAATCTGCACACTAGGACTTGTTGAGAACCCGCCTGTCGAAGGCATGACCAAATGGGAAGCGGCCTGTACCGAAGTTGGAGAAACTGTAAATGGGGCTACTCCTGTTACCGATGGGACAAAAGGAGGAGGCTGTACCACGGGCCAGGCACCTGGCCCAGATGGTGATGGTGTGACCTGAGCTCGCCCGACCAGCATGGCTAGGCTCCTCTGAATGTCCTGCAAGAGAGACGCATGGTAGTCCTACATCTCCACTACATCTAGCAGGGCTGTCCTAACGGTCCTTACATCGTCATCCACGTTGGTCAGATCCATCTCCTCTAACTCCCTAATGTCCGCTTCTCTCCGCTGCATCCTAGACCTACGTTTGATCACTCGCTCTTACTCTGCTTGTATCTTATCTAATGCCTGCTGCAGCTGTACCTCGCGAGCTCTTGCTCCCGGGATGGAGACCTCCTCGCGAGTTAAGATTGTTTGCTGGCATGCCATAACACCGCGGACCGACTTTGGGTCAGTGCGACCATCGTCCCGACAATCCCCGAACTACTGGCCTGGGAGCTCTGCTGCACAGAGGTGGCCATGGTGGCTGCTGAGGTAGCTACCTCACTTGCGAAGGCTCTGCTTGCCTCTGCCTCCCTTGCCCTCCTTTGCTGCTGCCTCTCCCGAGCCTGGCGGGACAGAAGACGGTCACCCTCGGGTCCTAACGCTCTGTGGACCAACGGGCGTCTACAGCTTGACGAAGCAGGATCCAATCGTCCGGGTCAGGGTCCTCCCTGTCGCTCATATGCTACAGAATTGTACACTGTCTGCACATCATAGTGCTCAAACTGATTTAAAATAATAAAAATAATTAATCAGCGGCATTGTCAGAGGATACACAATTGGGTTCAATAGGTAAGTCCAGATTCCTACAAATGCAGCTATTTTATTTGACTAGTTCGCAAACAGAAAGCAGATAAGGAGAAACAGTAAGTTTCTACCTATGTTGTCCGTCAGATGTGTTAATGGCTGTAACATCTAACTAATCAAAATAAAAATAGAATCATTTGCATGGCAGTTTGCAGAGTGGAATTGCTCCCGAACTTATAACCTGAAATCTACCCCTCCCTCAATTCTTCTTGATGTCACTTGACGTCGACGTTCCTGAGCAATCCAGAAAGCATGCGTGTCTAAAGGTGTGCACACGACCCACCCCTTCATCAGTGGCATTGTCAGAGGATACACAATTGGGTTCAACAGGTAAGTCCACATTCCTACAAATGAAGCTATTTTATTTGACTAGTTCGCAAGTCCACATTCCTACAAATGAAGCTATTTTATTTGACTAGTTCGCAAACAGAAAGCAGACAAGGCGAAACAGTAAGTTCTACCTATGTTGTCTGTCAGATGTGTTAATGGCTGTAACATCTAACTAATCAAAATAAAAATAGAATCATTTGCATGGCAGTTTGCAGAGTGGAATTGCTCCCGAACCACCTGAAATTTACCCCTCCCTCAATTCTTCTTGATGTCACTTGACGTCAGCGTTGCTGAGCAATCCAGAATGCATGAGTGTCTAAAGGTGTGCACACGACCCACCCCTGTGCCCCGTCAATGCTGAGCTGGCCAGCCCTGCACAATGTTTACCCTCGCGTGCAGCAAGTCTTACACCGACTGATTGGCTGATCAAGAGGCAGTTTAAGGACGGCCACCGAGGTCCTCAGGCATTATTTAACGTCGCAAACAGGACAACGATCACACCTAATGGAAGGTCACCCGCCGGTATTTATTATGGACGTCCTGTTCTCGTCTCCCCTGTAGGGATGGCCTGTCCCTCATGACCTATCTATAGCACAGCTCGCAGACAAAGGACAAAGCAGCAAAGCATGCGTGCTCTACCCCCGGTGGGTTGGCATGGTGACCGTGACCCAGTGCTTCGTCCAGGGCCCCTTCAGAAGGCAACGCCCTCTCCTTCCAGATGCTCCACGTGAACAATGTTGACTCTCAAGGTTGAGCACACTCGACTCCTCGCATCAGAGGACTCTCAAGACAGAACACACATCCTCACGGTAAGAAGTGTCGAAGAGGGTAGATAAGGTTAAGAGCAACGTACCTCACAATAGCTGCCCCCAACAACAGATATTCTCACTAGATGACCTGACGTCGATTGTGATGACCAATCGTTCCCTTGGCACAACCAGTATTATACCGCCGTTCCACTTCAGCATCAATCGTACATAAGATAGTTCTCATCACATTGTGAGACACCCTAATATCACCACTCAGCCTTCCTGGCGATACGCCTGTCCACCTGGGTCGCCTGCTTGCCTTCGCCCTCCTCACTGCACACTACCCACGGTCGCTCACCCAGCTACCCGCGTGCATGCACCGTATAAGCAGAAGACAAGCGCCAGATTAGCACAACGTACCACACCTCCGATACCAAAATGCAAGGAAAATGAGCGATAGCGAATTCCAGAAAACCAAGCAGCATCGTACACATGAAACCAGATAGTCTTGACCTCGAACCAAAAGCAGAATTGCAACTCGAGTTCCACCAAATAAGAGCACAGCAAAAGCTAACATGTGGCAATGCTGGAATAGTCTCAGCATCATCAACAATGAACCAAGGTCGAACACCTATCTGGAGCTCAGCACCCAGACTACGAAGGGCAAATCCTATCTACCCTATCTACGATGCTGCTGGTGACGTCAACAGCTTCCCCAAGTACGAGCAGGTTTTGGCCAATGCCGCTCGCATCAAGCACCAGGTATGTCCCTCGACAATCTCGATTCTCCACACAGATGCCACATGCACCCAAGGACCACCATGCGCCCCATCCAGAAATGTGCAGGGCAGCTCGGCTTTGGCTGCCTGCTTCTTCCCTGCTCGCCCGTGAGGGCGTAGGCACTCGCTCCAGCAGCTGGCGCAGTAGTGCTTGCGCATAAGCAGCGAGTGCCCGAATGTCCAGCCAGAAGCCAGGCCCTTTCCTTTATGGAATGAGGCTGCCAGTCGTGGGCTGCCTGGCTGGCCTGGGCCTCCCCACGGAAGCTTTCAGTAGGCCCCAAGTGGCTGAGCCCCTCTCCCCCCAGGGAATCTTCAACAGGGCCTGGGGTGGTTACCTGTGTCCAACTGCTAGCGGCCTGTGTTGAGTTCATGCCCGGTGTCTGGCCCAGGGCCTGCCCCGGATACGTTTGAAAAAGGCAGGCAGGGCCTGGGCTCACTCAACCAACTGAAGCTGCGCAACTGCCTGAATTTCCCAGCTGCGTCAAAACCCAAAATAAGCCTCTCATCACTTGTCAGGCCTGCCTTCACTTAGGGTGGCCGTTCTTGCTGAAACAGGGCCCAGTAGGGCTTACCGAGGCCTTAAGCCTTGCACACTGCACAGTGTTTGAAAGTGGATCCATTCTGGTCGTGATATCCACCTCACCCCTGCATGGCTTCACGGCTGTAGTATCCTTGAACTCTCTCTCTCTCTTTTTCTCTCTCTCTCTCTCACACACACACACACACACACACACTCAGGCATCCAACACAGCGATTCTGGCTCACTCTGCTCCCATCCAGCACAGCTGTGTTTACAACGAATTTTCACGCATAGGCCACCACAAACCTGGTCTGATTTCCAGGCTGGTTACCAGAGTGGTGCAGAAGTAGTGCACTGGAAAGAAGGCATCTCCAAGCTAACAGCTGATGGTCGAATAACCAGGATCTGGATGATGTAGAGAAAGGTTGAAGGCTATGTTTCCTTCACCTGTGTTCCGCCCGCTGGCCATCATCAAACGATTTGGAAGAACAAATGGCGTGGATAAGCTCGCAACCCTCTAGCCAGAATGTGAACAGCCCAACCACTGAGCTGAGCAAGGTAAAGAAACAGTCATCTAGGAAGACTACGTGCAAATAAACTATCATCTTGGGAGAGTCCACACGCATACGCATTTAACACCTCTGATTTTTTTTTTCTTTTTTGACTTGGCTGAAATCTAGGCCGGCTCGAGCCAAGCCAAGGCACAGGCAAGGTACACGAGGTATTCCAAACAAAGTTTGGCTGAGGGTCACCTCCAAATTCCTTTTTTTTTTTCCGGAAAGCCCTCCTACAAGGCCACTATCCTTGTGGTGGTAACAGAACCACCGGAATTGAGGCTTTGCCTGTCGGGCTGCTCCATCTATTAGCCGGGTAGCAACACCTGCTGGAAACCGGGTCCAGCGTCCCTTGGATACATCATATCAGTTTAGTGTTTGTCAGGATGAGATCATTTCAGTTCCAAACCTTGAGCCCCATCTTTCCGTTGGGGCTGCATAAGTCACCCTTCCAACTTCTGGAGCTCCTATGTCGCCGGGTCAGTTCCAAACCTTGAGCACCATCTTTCCGTTGGGGCTGCATAAGTCACCCTTCCAACTTCTGGAGCTCCTATGTCGCCGGGTCACCTCCAAATTCACTCCATTTCAAGATTTCAAAAAAAAGAGGAAAAGAAGAGGGAATACACCCCGTTAAACCCCGTTACACATAATTTAAATCCCCCAAACCCTCTGGGTGGGTAACCCATACAATTTTGACGGCACAGGAGGCAGTCATTCTCTCACTTTCCGACTCCACGCTAACCCTTACAGTTCATCCAGATCTCATCCATCTATCCAGAGATGACCCCCCACCTCAACATTGCAGGCACAACTTGAAATCCCTGATTGCAACACAACCAAGCTGATCATTTGTCTCATTTGGGACATGTCTCGACCATCCATTTCTCAGGCCAATACCAACAAGCTCTCCAGGACATGCAACCGTCTTCAGCCGAATAGAACACCTGGTCACTCTAACCGTACTTTTGTCAACTTTCAGTCCAGATGGCGCCATCATGATCGGGTGTTCTTCTTGGGTGAAGACAGTAGCCGCAACAACCATTTTCACACACAAGTTGGCTGGGAAACGCATGTCAGGCTGTTCGCTGAGGGGTAGGAGAGCTGCCTGGCTGTGCGTGTGTGTGTTGTCTTGTTCGCTATGCACAACTCCACGGAAGAAGGATGACTGTGCCAGACTGTTTCGTCGGAGTTTCACGAACTTGTCGGGGAGGTTGATCATCAAAAGTCTGCCAAGCATACATTTGACTGATGGATGAGGACTCACCAAGCCACCCAGAGTTAGTGATACCCCTGAGAAAGCGGTCAACTTTACTTACAACAACGGTCAGCAACGTGTGTGCCTGAAGAGAGAGAGAGAGAGGGCGGGGGGGGTGGCATGCTGGGCTTTAGCATTTTCTTTGAGACAAAGCTATGACAGGCTGCAGTAACATACCTGATAATGGTTGTATGCAGTATCCAGACACTGCTCCATTTCTCTTCGCGAATGGTCAAGAAAATAAAGGCAGAGGCCTATCATTTCCTGCAAAGAACCACCAAGAAATCAACCTACCTCCAAAACAATTGACAGCATCAACAGTCCTCCAAAATGTTGACGTCATCAACTTTCAGCTGAGAAACAAACATCGCTGTTTCATTTCTCTCTCCCCTCGTGAGAATGTTGGAGGGATAATCCAATGCTATGTCAGAGCAAAGAAATAACCATCCACTTGGGATTAAAAAAATAAGAAGGAAAAAATTCCGAAAAATCATAGAATCATAAAAAGTGTACACCAAAACAAAAAACGATATTGGACTTTTCATTACGGTCCATTTACGAGCACAAAAGTTTCCAACATGTACGAGTCATGCCCTACATTTCTAGAACACCACTAACTGCCCAACCTCGTCCATGACAAACCCACTAGCACCATAGGCCCTTGCTCCGCTACTCACCAAATGTGTAAAATGGGAATGGATCGACCGCTAGAACATGGTAAGATGCACTGCCATATTTTTTGTCTTTTGTGCATTTGGGAAGCAGTGAAGCGAGGCCCATAGGTATTCCATTATTTTCCACTACATGGTACATCCACAAACTTTGCGCTACGGAACAAAACACAGATTTATAATCAAGGTCCGACTTTGCCACGTATGCCGTGTGGATGCTTGGTCGTGGGTTCAATCCACATTGCCCCCAGGTCGATGCCTGCGGCATACTTGGTGTATTACCGTCCAGGTTACTACCAGTCGTTGGTACACAGTGGGACAAGAAGGTGGTAGCTCAGTTGGTAAAGCTCTGGTGTTGCAGGTTCTATTCTTTCTTCAGGCACGCAGTCTCCCTACAGTAGCGCTCTATGTAACTTTGAAAACAAAATTCACACTTCCATTGCCACATGGGGCACACGAGTGTTTTGTTTGCCGTCACATTCGGTATACACAACTTCACAGAGAAAGCATCGCTGCACAAGACTGTTCAATCAGGAGGTTGGATCCCGGCCCAGGATGCATTTGACTCGGGGAGAAGGACTCACCACATCGCCCAGAGTTAGCGACACCCCTGAGAAAAGTGGTTGACTTTACTCACACCAACCCTGCAATCCTAGCAGACAGCCGGTTCGAACCACTGACAAGAATGGCAGTAATTTTGACAAATCCACCTGTCACAGCCATAAACCCCGCTCTGTTTGGTCTGTGGTTGATGTTCACCACAACAGCCACCTTTCCACCCAGTTGAGTAGATCCAAAATTGATGCAGCTTTACATCTATTGCAAACGATGAAGCACACTTGAGATGAGTTATTCCAACAATGAAACAGTTTTACGGTTTTACCTCTTTAGCAACCAACATGTGTGTGTGTGTGTTGTCACCTTCACTGTACACAACTCCACAAAAGAAACCACGACTGTACCAGACTGTTTCGTTGGACTTTCACCGACTCATCAGGAGGTTGAACCCCGACTGTCTGTTGTAAATTCAGAGAACAAAATTATTCATCAAGCAGATCCCAAGTCATGCTTTATTTCCTTTCCGAGTGTTCTTTTCCTAAAGACAGTAGAGCTACTAGAGAATGATTTTCAAGAATTTTTTTTATTTATTCTTCGTTTATCCTATTAAATACAAGGTAATATTTCTTTGTATTTTTGTGACATCTATCGCTGATAAAAGTGGTAAAACTGCTATCAGTTGCATCAAATAAAACAAGTTACCTCCCTGTCAGGCAATTGCTTGGAATAGCCTCATGAGATCGAGGGAACACAGACACTGACTCCTTCCTTGCTAGCTTTTCCTTTCGTTTTTCTGTATTTTTCCATCCGCGTATGAACAATTATGAACTAATCATTATTATTATTTCTTTGTCCTGAACAATATGTCCCAACTACACTGCCAATCAACCCAAGGTAAAGTTCTCCCTAGCACCACATTCTGACTCTAAACTGCACGTCGATCCGTTTGGCTTCAATCATCATCCACAGAAAGACCTTTGCCACTGACCACCCACAAACAACATGTGTACATGGACAGCAGACGCGGTTCACTCCTCTCGGGTAAAACTTTTGCAGCTCACCACCCACGAACTCACCAACAACACGTGAATCGTCATCATCAAACAGTCCGTTGCTGCTGACCATCCACAAACAATACGTGTGTGCAGTCAGCATCAATCCTCTTGGCTTACACATTCTCTGCTGAACATCCATGTGTCCGTTCTTAGCAACAACACCTAAATCATCACCGTCAGACAGACTGTTGCTGCTGATCATCCGCAGACAATATGTGTGTGCAGTGAACATCAATCCTCTTGGCTTAAACATTCACTGCTGAATATCCACAGACATCACTTCTCCACCGTCCCCAGCAACACGTCAATCCCCTTGACTGAAACCTTTACTACTGACCACCCACAAACACCAAGTGCAAGCGGTCAGCAATAAGGCATCAATCCTCTTGGCCACCGGACCTCTCCCCCTCATAATAACTGCCTGTCACTTTGGGAATTGCCTACTGCAGTGCGTACTCCATCCACCCCCAACCCCCCTCCGTCTGCATATAACTGCACACACTTATTACCCTTGGCTTAAATTTTTGCTGCTGACCATCCACAAACAACACGTGTCCGCTGTCAGCAGCAATGCATCAATACTCGTGGCTTAAACCACCACCAGCTCCTAGCCTCTTTTTTTGCCGAGGCGGAAAAGAACTGTGGGCCACCATTTGCCAAAGCGCCAGTGAGGCATTTTTGGTTTCCCTTTTGACTGGCCAGCCATTCGGGTCCAGTAGCACTGTTCATCTAAAGAACCCAGGCTGTTAGTCCAAACAAAAAACAGAGTCAATTCGCATTCTGTACTATGATATCAATCAACACTGATCATGTACAGTTACAATGGCGGGCACACAAAGTGCAGAACGACATGTTGGACACGAAAGCATGACGCAAAGAAGTGGGCGTCCGGTCTCCTTCTTGTATTTATTATGGAGTAAATCAACCAAGAGTAGCATCGCCAACTTTTGCCGCCTTTTAGTGCTGCGCAAATGGCATGGCAAGAGCCGTAGTAATCTGCCTGTTCAAAAAGTAGCAAAAAAAAATGTATACTTATTTAGACAAACAAAAAAGTTTGTTATTATTAATCAATGGAGAAAAGATTGGACATTCCTCTTGTACGTATGGTCAGTGGTCAGAAGCACGGCATCAATCCTCTTAGATCCTACCATTATGCACAAGCAAACCATTGCTGCCAACCCACAAACATTGCGTCAAAGCTCATCAGCAACGAGTACCACAAACCATACTTGCAAGCAGAGGCCATCCGCGCCGTTCCGCACATGCGGCGGACCGGCGGACCGGACCCGCGCGGCGCACGAATGTGCACCCGACGACCAGTTACCCCCCAACCCCCCAACCCCCCCCCCAAAAAAAAAAAACGACCCCGTCCCGTCCGGTCCGGTCCGGTCCGGTCTGGGTCCGTCCGGTCCGGGGGGAGGGCGACGCACGTGGCAAAGCGGACGACCGGACGAGCCGCTTGCAAGTATGCCACAAACCCTCCGCCCGCTGCCCCCCCCACTCTCTCTTCCACAAGCAATGAGAGCACGTGGTCAGCAGCAAGGATCATCAGCAACCATACTTGCGGCGCATCGATGCGCTGCGCGATGCGGTGCGGTGCGCAGCGCGCCGTGCGCCCGTCGGGGATGAGCGCATTGATGCACGATGCGCGCGCATCGATGCGCAGTGCGGGATGCGGGATGTGCTGCACAGCACTTGGATGCGCAGTGCACCAGTGTGCCGGAGCGTGCGCGTGCCGCGCGCATTTGCGCGCATGGTGCACTCGGGTATATAGGGAAGGGGAGCACAACGACGGAGGGAGGAGGAGATGGGTGACGAGGGAGGGAATGGAGGAGCGAGGAGGAGATCAATAGCGACGGAGGGGGGGGAAGGGAGAAGGGCAGAGGGAGGACGACACCGTTGATGGAGGGAAGGGGAGGAGAACGACGAAGGGAGGAGGAGATCGATAGTGAGGGAGGAGGGGGAAGGGACAAGTGTGGAGGGAGGGCGACGCCGATGATGAAGGAGGGAAGGGGAGCAGTGGTGCACTAAAAATTTCATATATGGAAAAAAAAAAAAAAAAGGACAACATGATGAAGGAGGGAGGGGGACGATAGGGATGGAGGGAGGAGGAGATCGATGACAAGAGAGGCAATGGAGGAGGGAGGAGGAGATCGATAACGAGGGAGGAGGGGGAAGGGAGAAGGGCGGAGGGAGGACGACGCCGATGATGCATGAGGGAGGGGGAGGACAACGACGGAGGGAGGAGATCGATGACGAGGGAGGGAATGGAGGATGGAGGAGTTCAATAGTGAGGGAGGAGCGGGAAGGGAGAAGGGCGGAGGGAGGACGACACCAATGATGGAGGGAAGGGGAGGACAATGACGGAGGGAGGAGGAGATCGATGACGAGGGAGGAATGGAGGATGGAGGAGGAGTTCAATAGCGAGGAAGGAGCGGGAAGGGAGAAGGGCGGAGGGAGTACGACGCCAGTGATGGAGGGAAGGGAGGACAACGACGGAGGGAGGAGGAGATCGATGATGAGGGAGGGAATGGAGGAGGGAGAAGTAGATCGATAGCGAGGGAGGAGGGGGAAGGGAGAAGGGCGGAGGGAGGACGACACCGATGATGGAGGGAAGGGGAGGACAACGGCGGATGGACAAGGAGATCGATGACAAGGGAGGAGGGAGGAAGAGAACTTGACGAAGAAGGGAGGAGGGGGGAGGTGGAGAAGACCGATGGCAAGGGAGAAACGGGGAGGAGGAGGAGCTGCACAGTTTCCACACACACACAGAGAGAGAGAGAGAGAGGGAGAGAGAGAGAGGGGCTGGTGGTAACCCACCTGGATATGGAAGCCGCTTCCTTCGCTTCCTACCAGTGCTGCAACCCTTGGCTCCTTCATGCTGCTGTTCGCAGCTGCACAGGATGTGGCTGAACGATGAAGTGGGGAGCTGCTTCCTGTTGCAGTGAACACGAGAAGAGGAGTACGAGACGACGACGACGGCGACGGCGACGACAAGACACAGCGACCGTGAAGGACTGCGTGGCGTCGGGGCACCAAGGTCGACTGCCAGGCTGGGGGCCGACGTGGGGCAGATTCGAGCAGTACAAAAAATGAACTGCTTGGATCTCCCCACTCTTTTTTTTTTTTGCGGGGGCATTCGCGGCCTCCAAAAAAAATTCTTTTTTTTCTGTAGCCGGCGGCGCGAAGTCCCTACCGGGCATACAACCCCCCCCCCCCCAACTTTGGTTTTTTTTTTTGGACCCCTCGATTTGCCTGTGCACCGCAAGGCATGCGCGCACATCATGCGCGCTGCGCGGTGCGGCGCATGTGCGCGCTGCAGCGCATGCCGATGCGCCGCATGTATGTCAGCAACATATGTACCACCAACTTCCCTCCACCACCCCCCACCCCCCTTAATAACTGCCTATCACGCATGCACCCTGAGTGCCTCTTGCATGCCTGGGTGCCTCTTGCATGCAACCCCTACCCCTTCCCCTCCTTACAACTGCATGCAGGTTATTCCATCGCGAAAGTACGACGTTTCTTTCTTTTTTTTTCAGATGGCGATTTTTTTTTTTGCGGGATAGCAATTTCGAACTTTCTTTTGTAGCCTTTGGTTGGCAGTAGCATTTTTGAATGAGTTTTCCTTTTGTTACCGTTGGCGGACAGAAATCAATCAGAGTGGGAAAAGAGCAGGTACCCACCTGTGTTCCGGCATAATGCTTCCAAGCCTTGTCAGTTTTGTAATCTCCTGCCAGCAACCGGTAATTGGAGAGAGCGAGATCGTAGTCCCGAAGCATAAAGGCCAAATCAGCAAGCAACCTTATCTGGGACTCCACAGAGTTATGTGTGTATCTTCACAATCACAAACCAACCACAAAATTAATCAATGCCAGTAAATAAAAACTTTTATTCGCTGATTTCACTCATTCATCCCTCTCGTGAATTGAACATACAGTCGCCCAGAGTGAAATATTCCGTTACAAGAAGCACAGGATCCTTTTAGGAAGTTTTAGGGCATACTTACACTAGCACTTTCCGAGCTGTATCTGACTGTAATTATATTCAGACGCCGATAAAAATGACTGCAACTGCGGCCAGATTTTAGGACAAAAAGTCCTACTGTATGTCCTTAGAGTTTAGCGTTTTGAGGCAACAGTGAAACCGCGTTCTAGACTCTGAGTGCTTTGAGGCAAAACTGTACTATGTACAGTGGCCGGCTATGTATGCAACACAAAACATGTCTTCTTTGAAGTTCTTTGAACTTCTTTCATTATTTTCATTTTTACGCAGCTTTTTCAATGTGCGAGGCATAGGGCCTCAACATGCCCTACAGGGCCTATTTTTCACACTGTCGGCCGCCCTAAGTGAAGGCAGGCACGATTGAGGCCCTACAGGCCATATTTGGGGTCACCACGCAACAGAGGAAATTCAGGCAGTTGCACAGCGCCAGTTGGTTGGAAGCGCCCAGGCCCAGGCTGCCTTCCATTGCATGTAATGAGGCAGGCCCTGGGCCGGATACACAAAGTGGACCGCACAAAGGCTGAGGCCAGTTGGGTGCTGGTAACCGACACAGGCCCTGGGCCTGTTACTTCGGACTGAGGCTCAACCTCGTGGGGCCTACCAGAAACTTCTGGTACAGGGCCCAGTACCTCACGAATGCACGCAGCAGCAGGCCACTTCGATATAGGGAAGGGCCTGCCTCCGCATTGGACATTCGGGCACTGGCTGCTTTGTGTGCAAGCGCTACTGCGCTATCGCCTGCCAGGCTCACTCGCTCATGGGCCAGCTGGAAGGAGCAGGCAGCCATAGCCGAGCTGGATGGGCCGCATGGTGGTCCTTGGGTGAAGTGGCATCTGTGAGTTGGGGAACGAGGTTGTGAGTGATACGAGAGACATACCTGGTGCTTGAAGCGTGTGGCATCAGCCGAGATCTGCTCGTACTTCGGGGAGCTGTTGACGTCATCAGCGGCATTGAAGAGTAGGCTAGATAGGATCTGCCATCTGTAGTCTGGGCGCCGAGCGCCAGATAGGATATCAACATTGGTTCTTCATTGATGATGATGATGCGACTATTCCAGCATTGTCAATTATGAGCTTTTGGTGTGCTCTTATTTGGTGAAACTCATGATGCAATTCTGCTTTTGGTTTGAGGTCACGACTATCTGGTCTCATGTGTATGATGCTGTTTGATTGCTGAAGTTCGCTATTGCTCATCTACCTTGCAAATGTCTTTTAACTTATTCTCCCCTTCCACAAGATTTCTCCGACTCACACTCCGATTTCCTTGAACCACCACTACCTTTCACAGGCAAACTCAAAACCTCCTTAAGAATGCCGTATAACCTATACCGCATTCTCCGGAGGCCAGGCACCACCGGACCAAAATGGCTGGTAGTGCTGGTGAGGGAAACAAAAGAAAGGTCGCATTGGCGCTTCGCCAACGCTTGGCACGTGGTTGTTCTCTTCAGAAAATGAACACAAGTAAACCGAAGAAAAAAATTGAAAACGATGTGGGCTTCATCGATATCCAATCCAAACAGCTCGGGATGAGGACCAAGAACGAGATTTCATCGACTTCTTTTCAAAAAAGGGTGACAGCCTTGAAAATTGAAATTTGACTCAGAGTTCTTTTCCTAATCTGATCCCCACAGGATTCTGTTTATCCATACTTGAGGGGTGTACCATTCAGCCATATGGGGTAATTTTTCACTAATTTACTAATTGGCTTCCTTTCTGAGTGAGGACGCCGTCCGGCCGGGCTGGGCCCAGCCGGTTGGGCCCAGCGGGGGCGCCCAGGTAAACCGGGCAGGACAAAAACTGGTCAGAATTGTTTTTTTTTTTTTTTTTTGAAACTGGGGTC
>BFEA01000081.1:1267835-1280990 GCA_003427395.1 Chara braunii
CCCAGCACCCCCCACCCAGACCAACCCCGCCATCCCCCCACCAAAACCAAAATTTTATTGCAGATTCGGGGTCCTCTTGCCGAGTGCAGAACGACCCTGGTTTCAAAAAAAAAAAAAAAAAAAAATTCTGGGCATTTTCTTGTCCCGCCCGGTTTACCCGGATGTCCGCCCCGGTCCCAACCGGCTGGGCCCAGCCCGGCAGGGCAGGCCCGGCCGGGCGGCGTCCTCACTCAGAAGAAAAGGTAATTGTTATTACAGTATTACTACTTATTAGCAAACAATTGTAACAAGTCAGAGGCCAGGAATCCTCCACAACCAACCCGGAAATTGTGGCCAAGACCCAGCTTAGGTGGGGGCGTTAGAGAGACTCCAGCTGCAGAAATGGCCAACTCCAGACCGCTGCACTGAGTTTCTAACCCCAAAAAATGAAACCATCCCACAGGGCAACTAAACCAAACAAACCAAAAGCAGACAACCCACCTAACAAACCAACCCTTATTAATTTCAATAAACCCTTCTCGGAACTTCTGGGCAAAACCATGCCAAAAAAGCCACAGACTAGAAAAAGAAAGGTGAAGCCATTGTACCTATCAGCAAACTAACTCATTATCCTATGAACTAAAGGAAAACAAAAGAAAACAATCAAGCATGCCAACAACACACTTCTAATAGAGGGGAGGGAGAAAGGACATGGTTTTCACCATTTCATCCCACTCGATCTAGTAGTGGACGTAGTCACCTTTCGCCGCCAATCTGCCAAAATTGCGGTCCTCAGACCTCTAAGGAAAGTGGCCCTCAACTGGTTGTTCGACCAATCTTTGTCCCACCAAAGGCGGATAGTGGACTCAAAGGCCCAGTTACACCTTCATGTTAGCTCAATCTGAAGACCATGCTCAGCAAGCCATACTGCCGACGAAGTGGCCATTAGTGATAAAAGCCACNGGCCCAGTTACACCTTCATGTTAGCTCAATCTGAAGACCATGCTCAGCAAGCCATACTGCCGACGAAGTGGCCATTAGTGATAAAAGCCACAAAGAAGCTGCCTGTCATTGACAGCCAATAAGCTTTAACTGTTCCAAGCATGTAACCAGTGATTTTCCCACTCCTCCTCCTTCCAAGCTCAACAGACGAGTCCGGCGTGATCTGGCTGTTACTTCTGCCTCTTTAGTGGGATGACCAGGTGGTATCCGATTCTTTGATGATAGTCCAACAGTCTTAAGTTTTCCCCGTGTGATGACCCGGTTTGATGATTGTCCAACGGTCTCAAGTTTTCCCCCTGTGTGATGACCCGGCCAAACACGGACTGAGACAGTTCATTTCTGAGTTTTGCTCACGGACTAAATGCCTTGCTGACTTTCCCGCTTGCTAGTAAGTTCTGCATGTCTGTGTGTGTGTGCACGCTTCCTGGTCTGCAGGTCTGTCTGAGTGCTGGTTGGTTTGAGTGTGTGTGTGACCCGCAAGGGCACTTGTTCATTTGTTGGGCCCTCAGGGCCTGTACTTACCTGTGCCCGTGACATTGAGGATTGTAGCGGGGGAAAACACTCAAGTAGCAGGTAGGCCAGTACCGCACCCTGAAGAGGTAGATGTGCGGGTACTGGAGGCCGAGTCAAAGAAAACAAAAGAGGCATTTTGAGAGGCCCAGTAGTTGTAGGCTAGGTCTAGGCGGGTACCAGTCCAACCAGTCTGAGTCTAGGGCCTGTGCGGGCAATATCAAAGTCCGCAATTATGTTTCCTTGCGAAAGGGAAGAGGTGCCGGTTGCTGGGAAGGCCGGGCGGCCTGGAAGTCACCGCCCAAGAGGCAAGCAGGCCGCTATATCTCCACGCCAGGCGAAGAGCCCAGCCTCATTGTCGGTGTGCAAGTTTGGCGACACACTGGTTGGAGAGCTGGCTGCAGCAGCGCTGCTGGGGAAGGAGCAAGGACACGGAGGAGGAAGAAGAGCAGGAAGAAGGGGGAGCGCCAGAGGTACTTACCTGGCTATGGTGGCAGCCATCTTCATCACCTTGGTGGCCCTGCAGCAGGAAGACCCCAGCTGGGGTAGAGTTACACCAAGAAGCTTCGAGGCAGAGCTAGGCATGACGGCCTGAGCTAGAGCAGCCATAGCTGCTTTAGGTTGTTCTTTGGGCATCAGGGCAAGGGCCAGTAGTCCGCCATAGCCTCGGCCTATGAGAGAGAAGAGTGAGGGAGGCGGCCATGGCTATGGTGGACCTCAAGTGATACCTGCAGTAGAAGAGGGATTCGGACATTGATTCTGGTTCAGCCATTCAACATTGTACTATTATTTCTTGTGTGAAAAAGAGAGGAGGGGTAAAGGAGGAGAAGAGTGTTTGGCGAAGAAGAAGAGCTTTATCATTTGTCTATGATGGTGTACATCATATTCTTCTTCTTTCTTTCTTCTTCTTCTTCTTCTTACCCTCTCTCTCCTCTCAAGTTCATTCGTTTCATTCTCCAATTGACGCCATTGTACCATCTGATGAATGTGTACTTCAAAATCTGTCTCTTATACACATCTAGATGTGTATAAGAGACAGATTATTTCTTGTGTGAAAAAGAGAGGAGGGGTAAAGGAGGAGAAGAGTGTTTGGCGAAGAAGAAGAGCTTTATCATTTGTCTATGATGGTGTACATCATATTCTTCTTCTTTCTTTCTTCTTCTTCTTCTTCTTACCCTCTCTCTCCTCTCAAGTTCATTCGTTTCATTCTCCAATTGACGCCATTGTACCATCTGATGAATGTGTACTTCGAAATTGGCCAGGACCATAACATTGGTATCAAAGCAGATTCTAGTTGCTGGAAAGAGTTGACTTATCCACCCTAACCCTAACCTAAGTGTTAAGGGCTAACCACTTAGGGTTAGGGTTGGTCCGAAGTGGGAAGTGGGGCAACGTGTCTTAGGGAAGCTGCCCCACCTGGTTAGGTCATGCTGGGTTGGCATTGAACCTGACCAGGTTGTTTGAGAGTAAGTATGTGGTGGCGACACACATCAAGAGGACTTCGTGCAACAAGTTGAGAGAGGCGACAGTGAGAGGCACTCGCACCTGGAATCTGACCTAAGGGAGACACCTGGTGACTTAAGGGCCTCCGTCAAGTAGGCGATCTTGAGGGAGAAAGCCATTCTGCATCTGAGGACTGCAAGTTACTACTTCAGCATCGGCGGGGGAACCGGTGTTGCACTTTGGTGTTGGAAGTGAGACCCCCCTCCATTATAGGACACTAGTGTAGAGGGAGCGAATAAGGTTAGGAAGACCACATGAGGAAGGGGGGTGAGTTATATTTCATCTCAAAGTCCAGGCCACTGAGGTAAGTGTTGTGCACCTAAGGGTTGACCACGTATGTGTGCATGGTATTGTTCGTCCTGCTGGGGTACTTCTGGGTCTCTGTCCTACTACTCTGAAGTCTTGGTTGTGTGCACTAGTGTGCGTACTTACTAACCGGATGGATGTGGAAATGAAGTATCTTGCTTTGAAAGCCACATCTTTCTACAGTGCCTTTATCTTTTCATCTGTGACTGGATGTAGTCTGTAGGTTCTCTCTCGAAGCTGAAATTCATTTTTCAGTACGGTAGAGGCAAAAAGCAGGACCTTGAGGTACTCTCCTTGGTTGGGACTTGGTCGCGACCTATTTGGGACCATTGGGACCCAATGGGACCGGGCCAAACAAGAAGGGCCCCTTGGACCCAAATATGTTGACACAGTGTCACTCCCTGTTTTATCTGAGATACGACATTCTTCTTTTTTATTAGAGCCCTCGCTACCGAGGGGATCTCGGCTGAGATGCTTTGTCACACGGATGACACACAATCCAATGCTTGACCTGCACCTTATACACCACTCAATTCTCCATTGCTGTATGATGTTACTTGTAGTTTGGTTTGTCGTACTTTTACGGTGCCAATTGGATTAGGCTCAAGGGGATCTTGTACTTGGTCTGACCGGACTCGAACGTGGAATCGGAACTCCCTTCTCAATGTATTGTATTCTTTGATTTGTTTTGGTTGCTCTCTAGTTCCAAATATTTGCCGCTCAGGCTAGGAGTTCTATCTTCTTGTTTGTACTATCAGTTTGTTTATTTTCTGAAATCCACCACATGCCCGTTGAGACGCGCGGACAAGAGAGAAGGGCAGGAGAAGCCATGGCAACCCAAGGAGCTAATGGTTCCAACATGGCACCAGCCAAGCTTTCTGATATGTTAAAGGCTCGCATGGATGCAGCGGTTAAGGCTGATAAACCACTGTGTGAGGCCCTCTATCAGAAAGAGTTGGCTGAGGAGGAAAGGTGGAAGAGGCGAAATGGAAAACAATCGTTGAGGAACTTGAGGCTATTCTGAAAACAGTTCCGAATGTGTCTGATGCAGACTTTAAAAGAGATCTCGCTGTGTATGTACGGACACATGTGAATTCCCATTTTCTCGGTCAACTCCCGAGTGTGAAATCTCAATTACTCAAGGAGATGAGTCAGATGCGTGCTCAAATGGCTGAGATGGTCAAAGAGCATCGCGACCAGTTACACAGTTACAGCAAATAACCAGCCTGCATCAAGCCCAAATCGCTAGTTCTTTTCCTTGTTCTACCTTTACACTCCTCCATTCTTCTCCTTCTTAGTCTTCTTCGTTGAGTTTGGTCACACAGTCATGACCTGCGACAGGTGCGGTTTCCAGCCGCTACAAGCGGCAGTGAGGGAAGTTCTACAACCACCGCAGCCCTAGGATCGGATCAAGGCAGCAATAGCTGGACCTAGCTATGGCAGTCCATAGATGGACAGGAAGGCGGTGATGATACCATCTAGATTTGACGGCAAGGAGGACGTTGAGTCCTGGATCAGCTCCATGAGAGCATACTTTGAGATACAGGGCACTCAAGGAGTGAACCTGTCCTTGATCCTGGGAACGAACGTCGAGCCTGTCCTAAGGGGCTTCCTTGAAGTCCAAGCCATGCAAGCTGGGTACTCCAAGATCAACCTATCCAAGTGGCTTAAAGTCACTCTGGTCGCCACTCTCGAGGACATACTGGTAGTGCAATATGAAGACCCGCATGCTGCTGCAAGAGTAAGGATACAACTTGATGAACTCAAGCGCAGCAAGTGGCACGGCACCATGCATAAATTGCGATTGCATGTCAGCAAGCTCTTTGCAACGCCAAGATTACAGATGACTGCACAATCATGTTTGGATGTAGTCAAAGGTACGGTTCCCACTCACTTAACCAATCGCCTAGGTAGGGATTTCTCCGATTACCTGACTGGTTCTCCGAAGGATGTAATCAGTCTGGAGGCAGGAGACCTCCTTACCGCAACAGGCAACAAAAAGACCTTTGTTCGTTGGCGATTTTGTGGCAGCAATCGCTTAGCTTCGCTAGACTTGCTGGAAGGGGAAGGGGAGGCCGAAGCATACGACCCCACTTTTGGCGACGACCAAGAGCAGGACGCTGATACAGCCTACTCTTCAACTCAAGAATTTGATATGAATAATGATGATGATAAATTTTGTGTCTTTAAAAAGACTGCCCATGGGAAGGGAAACCAAAACAGAAATTCAGTAAGGAGCTTTGTCACACTTCCAAAGGGAGCCAAAATCCCAGCCAAACCGGCGGACGCAAGCACTAAACCTTGGGTGGACCTCCGGATGAGTGAGGCTGAATGAAAGGCTAGAATGAAGAGGGGGGGTTGCCTGCATTGCCTGAAAACGAACCATAAGGTACAAGATTGCTATAGGATGCAGGGAAACCTGAATCGAGCGTAGAGTTGGCATCAACACCCTCTACGGCAAGGGAGACTGAATCTGATGCAGTTCAATAGTCTTCTCTTGAAGCCCCGTCATCTGCTGATTCCCAGGCTGAAGTTTTCCATGCTTTCTATGTTGAGCCTTGGGATGAGTCAAAGACGGTTGACTTCCACTATCACTGGGCTGAGATGAAACATCAGCGTGCTCAAGGGACAGTGAAGTTAATCTTCTTCAAGCTTCTCATAAACCACCGCTATTTCCATGTCTTAATTGATTGTGGTGCGATAACTAACTTTATGTCACCACACGGGATACGCAAAGTGGGCTTGGGTATGAAGCAAGTGGCTTTGTAGAACCCTTGCCGAACTCAGGTAGGCAACAAGGAAGTTGTCTCATGTACGCATGTAGTCAAAGGTGTGTGCACTACCTTTGACAAGGACAAGACAATCACCCACGCACTGAACTTCAATGTCCTCCACAAGTGTCCCTTCGACGCAGTCCTTGGTTTGGGCTGGGTGTGGTCCCAATGCGAATGGACCAGGTGGAAGGAGCCCAGTTTCACGCTCAAAGATGCTCCAGGGAACGAGCTTCCCGTATTCTCGGATGAGAAGCCCGAGTCCCCAACGACTTTTCTCGATACCATGCAGTTCTGCAAAAAGTGAAGCAAGCACAAAGAGGATGAACAGATGTATGTTGCCTATGTTCGCCCTACTCATGTGCCATCTACTTTTGCGGCTAGTACCAATCCAACTTCATCTAACGAGTCCACTTCTAATACTTCTCTACCTTCTACTAGTCCAAATGATTCTACTTCATATTCGATCGCTTCCATTCGTAATCTGCGACCTAATCTAGGTGACCCGTTTGCTGATCCTTCGCCCCCACCAATCCCAACAAACAACCCAAACCTACTTGACCGATTCACGAAAGTTCTCGTCGAACCACGTGGAGTCCCCACGCAATCGGTCCGACACACAAGCGAGATGGTTGAAGGTGTTGTTCCTCCGAAGGGCTGCGTATGCCGAATGTGCCATCTACTTTTGCGGCTAGTACCAATCCTACTTCATCTAATGAGTCTACTTCTAATACTTCTACTTCTCTACCTTCTACTAGTCCAAACCAATATACTTCAGATTCGGTCGCTTCCATTCGTAATTTGCGACCTGATCTAGGTGACCCGTTTGCTGATCCTTCGCCCCCACCAGTCCCAACAAGCATCCAAAACCTACTTGACCGATTCCTGGAAGTTCTGGTCGAACCACGTGGAGTCCTCACGCGATCGGTCCAATACACAATCAAGTTGGTCGAAGGTGTTGTTCCTCCAAAGGGCTGCGTATACCGAATGGGATCTAGCGAGTTGGAGGAACTCCGACAAATCGACGAACTGATCGACAAGGGTTGGATGAAACCTAGCGAGTCTGAATTTGGTACACCTGTTTTGTTCGTCCCTTAGAAAGGAGGCAAGCTTCGTATGTGTATCGACTATCGCGCTCTAAGCCGCATCACGAGAAAGAATGCATACCCATTGCCACTCATAGATGGCTTGCTTGATGCGGCTGGTGGGTGCAAGGTCTTCTCCAAGATCGATCTCAAGTCTGGAAACCACCAGATTGAAGTCGATCCTCGGGACCAGCCCAAGACTACATTCAAGACACCCGATGGGCTTTACGAATTTACCGTAATGCCCTTCGGCCTCAAGAACACACCAGCCACCTTTCGAAGCCTTGTGGATAAGGTCCTCCGCGAACAGATTGGTTGGTTTGTGGTAGTGTATCTCGATGATATTATGATCTTTAGCAAATACATCGTGGAACACATGAGGCACCTTGAGGAAGTGTTTACCATCTTCGAGAAAACGCAACTCCATCTCAACTTAGAGAAATCTGAGTTTGGGAGGGATAGCGTCATCTATCTTGGGCATCAGTTGTCTGCTGCAGGCCTCGAGCCTGAGGCAACCGAGGTTGAGGTCGTGACTGGCCTCAACCCGCGAACATTCGTGAACTGCGTTCTTTTCTTGGTCTCGCATCGTACTATCGAAAGTTTGTGCCCCGATTCTCTATCGTTGCTTGCCCTTTGTCTCAACTAACAAGTAATAATGTACATTACACATGGGATGCAACATATGAAACCGCATTTCAAGCCTTGAAAGAGGACTTGGTAAGTTACCATGTACTCCGCATTGCAAATTCCAAACTAACATTCGTAGTCACTACTAATGCTAGCCAATATAGGATTAGCGCAGTGCTGCAACAAGATGACGGTGATGGCTTGCAGCCGCTCGAATACTAGAGCAAACACATGCCCAGTGAAAGGTAGCCACTTCCACCTACATGCGCGAGCTCTATGCTTTGCGTACGACTTTCGATCACTGGAAGCACTATCTTTTGGGACGCCACTTCAAAGTGTTCTCAAATCATGAGACCTTGAAGTGGATCAAGGAGCAAAACACCATATCCCCTACTTTACTGCGCTGGTTCCATGAGATTGAGATTTTTTACTTCGAGCTAAGACATAAAAAGCGTTGTTATAATCGGGTTGCTGATGCGTTGTCTCGCCACCCGAGTACATGACTTGCCTTGTGAATTCCGACAACCTCCAAAAAAATCTGAAGGAGGAGATCGTAAAACACACAGCCAACGGAGGACTCGTTTTTCGATGCTATGGGAATCACGACCGTTTGTGTGTGCCTAACCATGAGCCTCTCCGCACACACTTCTTGGATTTGGCTCATGGCCGGAGTGGACACTTCGGCATGGCAAAGACGTAAGGAAACCTATTAAGACGGTTTGATTGGCCTGGTATGAAGGGATCTGCTGAAAAGTTTGTGGTTGAGTGTCAAATTTGTCAATGAATCAAACCATGTAGACAAAAGTCTATGGGGCTACTTACACCCCTTCTCCATCGACTTTGCCGACATGTGAAAGGTAAGTAAGAACGGCTATTCGCAAGTCATGGTGATTATTGACTGCTTCTCTAAATTCCTCAATCTGATTCCTTTGCTATCTCACGCCCTAACTGAATTGGTGATTGGTGAGTTCGAACAGAAGTACTTCAGTTCGGAACCCCAACAACTCTTGTGAGTGATCTGGACCCGCGCTTCATAAGTACCGAATGGAAGGACTTCACGTCCCAACTCCTGGCCTCAGACTATGCATGACATCTGGGAGACATCCCGAAGCCAATGGTTTGGCTGAGGAAATCAACCAAACTGTGTTCCAACTTCTTCGTGCTTTAATTATTCCGGATCAGGACACGTGGGATGAAGAGTTGTATTCCGTCAAAGGGTTGTACCACAAAACCATTCACTCTTTCACCGGCATGACGCCCAATAGGCTACATTACGATTGGCAGATTCGAAATTCGCTCTCCTACCTGTTCCCCGAACAGCCAGCTGGTTTAACACCCGGCAGGCCTGGCTTCAGGGCCAAGTACGATCGCTTGCTTAAAGTTGCAATTGCAGCAATGACCAAGCAACAACACCCTATGATCCATCATGTGAACAAGAAGCACCGACCTTCGGATATCGAAGTAGGAAGCTATGTCTAGGTCAAAATGTTTGAATTCTCTGAGGAAGAGGGAATCTCCTGCTAACTACTTTCGTTCTACTATGGTCCGTGGGAAGTTTCTTGATGTGATTGGCAAGGATGGGTTTGGCCACTCGTACACAATTGCTATGCCACCTCATCTGCGCACATACCCCGTCTTTCATGCATCAAAACTGTACATCCACCGTCATGCTAAATCCTTTGATTACCGTGAAGACATGATTCCTCGTGCAATTGATGGCAGTCATGAGATCGATAGAATCAAACAACACGTAGGGAAGGGACGTAACAGACAGTACCAAGTTCACTTCATGTATCACCCATTGGACAATGCATACTGGATCTCCAAAAAGGAACTGTTGCACAACACACCTCGCGTTGTTAAAGCCTACGAACGACAAATTGCCTCTAATGTTGTTCCCAAAATCTCTGCAAAGCTCATTGATGGCGGTCATAAGATCGATAGATCAAACAACACGTAGGGAAGGGACGTAACAGAAAGTACCAGGTTCACTTAATTTATCACCCATTGGACGATATATACTGGATCTCCAAAAAAGAACTGTTGTGCAGCGCACCTCACGTTGTTAAAGACTACGAATGAAAAATCGCCTCTAATGCTGTTCCCGACCAAACGCGGATTGAGACACACAGTTCATTTCTGAGTTTTGCTCACGAATTGAATGCCTTGCTGAGTTTCCCGCTTGCTACTAAATTTTGCATGTCTGTGTGTCTGCATGCTTGCTGGTCTGCATGTCTGTCAGAGTGTTGGTTGGTTTGAGTGTGTGTGACCCGCAAGGGCACTTGTTCATTTGTTAGGCCCTCATGGCCGGTACTTGTGCCCGTGACATTGAGGATTGTAACGGGGGAAAACACTCAAGTGGCAGGTAGGCCGGTACCGCACCCTGAAGAAGTAGATGTGCGGGTACTGGAGGCCGAGCAGAAGAAAACAAAAGTGGCATTTTGAGAGGCCCAGTAGTTGTAGGCTAGGTTTAGGTGGGTACCAGTCCAACCAGTCTAAGTCTAGGTCCTGTACAGGCAATATCAGAGTCTGTAATGAAGTTTCCCTCCGAAAGGGAGGAGGTACCGGTTGCTGGGAAGGCCGAGCGGCCTGGAAGTCACCGCCCAAGAGGCAAGCAGGCCGCTATATCTCCAGGTCGCGCGAAGAGCCCAGCCAAATTGTCGAAGTGCAAGTTTGGCGACACACTGGTTGAAGCGCTGGCTGGAGCAGCGCTAGCAAGAGCAGCACTGCTGGGGAAGGAGGAAGAATGGTAGGAGGAAGGCGGAGCACCAAAGGTACTTACTTGGCTATGTTGGCAGCAATCTTCATCACCTTGGTGGGCGCTGCAGCAGGAAGACCTCGGCTAGGGTAGAGTTACACCAAGAAGCTTCGAGGCAGAGCTAGGCATGGCGGCCTGAGCTAGAGCAGCCATAGTTGCTTTAGGTTGTCCTTTGGGCATCAGGTCAAGGCCCAGTAGTCCGCCATAGCCTCGGCCTATGAGAGTGAAGAGTGAGGGAGGCGGCCATGGCTATGGTGGACCTCAAGTGATACCTTCGGTAATAGAGGGATTCGGACATTGATTCTGGTTCAGCCATTCGACATTGTTCTACAAGAGAGGATTAAAGGAGGAGGAGAGTGTTTGGCGAAGAAGAAGAGCTTTATCATTTGTCTATGCCGGTGCCGGTGTACATCATCTTCTTCTTCTTTCTTTCTTCTTCTTCTTCTTACCCTCTCTCTCCTCTCAAGTTCATTCATTTCATTCTGCAATTGGAGAGGATATTGTAGTATCTGATGAATGTGTACTTCAAAATTGGCCAGGATCATAACACCTGTTTCCCCCTGGCCCAGCCAATCGGTTAGGATCCAAACGTAATTGGGACACTGGTTTACAGTTGTCAAATATGACAATTGAAGTATTTCCAAAAACGTAGTTTTCAACTACTCTTACTTGTGTAAGTTCCAGCCCCACAAAGGAGTGGATGTTTTCCTCATTTGGTTTCGAGGTGTTGATCAGCCAGCTCTGGAAAATCCTTTTCTCATCAGCCTGTGTTTGTACTAGCTTCCAAATGCGGCCCTCATTCGCCGCTTTGCTCACAAACCAAGTAACTGGGGGATCAGTTCCCTCAGGTTCGATCAATGACTTCCAACTAAGAGGAATTGCATTGATGATTAGAGTTCTGCGTGTTTCTATATACCACAACTTCCCCAATTTCTCTTTCAATTTCTCCTTTGAGATCCATTGCCCCGCCCAGTCGTTCCAAATGTCCTTAATTATGAGGACACCCTTCTCAATCCAAGAGCGGCCAAAACTGGAAGGGCCAGGGTCAGCCTTAAACCAATCGCCATCGTGAGATCGAATATGGGAGTTCTCAAAGATTGGCTGCGCAAGTATATCAGCCTTGGATACTGGCTAGACCCAAACATCCAGCTGTAGTTTCCTCCATGCCTGGATAATGGTAAACCCAAAGGGAGATTCTATCATCCTGCGTTGATAGGAATACAAAAAAAGGCATGTCCACACATCTTCTACTATAGTGAGGTGCCATTCCCGAGCCAAAATGCTTTCGGCCAGATAGACCCACTGTGGTACTGGGGATTCCAGGCAAGTGTGAATAATCCATCTCACTCGGGGTTGCCTCATTTTGCTTCTTAGGGTCAGGGATACCAAGTCCTCCATCCTCTCTTGGTAAGCAGAGCATTTCCCAGGCTACTTTTGACAGAAAGTTGACGTCCTCATCGAAGTATGGTTTCCAAATAAACCTTGCCGCCCATCGTTTGAATAGTGTCTACAAATGGGAGCCAAAGGCCCTCATTGTTCCCACAAACCATAATACGGCAAACAGAGCCCGATTCAAGACCAAGGCCTGTCCAACAAGGAAAGGTGGGGGGCTTTCCCCACGTTGTCAGCCGGTGCATCATGCATTTTTGTAACAGGATGTCATCCTGTGACTCAAGAGCATTCTCCAAGGAGATTCGTACCCCTAGGAAGCGTTCTGAATCCTGCTCCGAGATACGCTTCATTCCCCATTGTACTACTAGACCGTATTCCTCGCGTAGGAAACTGTACCGATTTGTGCCAATTGATGGCAGCTTCAGACATGTAAGCATACTCGTCTAAGCAGGATTTGAGGGCCAGAAGAGAATTAGGAGAGTTCTTTGACACATCGAACAGGTCATCGGCTAAGGCTTTGACCTTGTAGGATGTGGGACATGTATGCATACCCTGGATTTGAGGATGAGAGCGAATATTGTTTAGCACTACTTCAAACTGCAATGCAAATGATAACGGCACTAGTGGACAGCCCTGCCGCAATGAACGAGTCAGCACAAATTCTCTTGAAAGTTTTCCATTCACCATCACGCATGCTGTGGATAGAGAGTAGAGGGCTACAACCCAGCGGATGAAGTTCTCTCCGAAGTCTAACCGCTCTAGTGTAGTCACAACATAAGACCACTTGACTCGATCGTATGCTTTCTCCAAGTCATCCAGGAGGACTGCGATGTTGCTTTGCTCATTATGGGTACAAGTGGACCCGCACCAGCCACGCTGCGGCCGAGGAGAGGGACGAACAGGGGGGCAGGCCTGTTGTTGTCACACTGCTTGGGCTTTTTTTCTTTTTTTGTCATCCTATTCGCTATACACAAAAAAAACATGATTGTTCCCGACTGATCAGGAGGTTTGTGTGTGTGTGTGAGAGAGAGAGAGACTCTCTCTCTCTCTCTCTCTCTCTCTCTCTCTCTCTCTCTTTGACACACACACACAGCTGTAGAATGAGCAAAATCGGAATGAATCTTCAGCCAGAACATGGAAATATACTAGTCTCATGGTACATGGTTGATTTGATTGATTGAAAAACAAAAACAAAAAAGGAGAACCGGGCGTTCATTTTTTT
>BFEA01000081.1:1290930-1317133 GCA_003427395.1 Chara braunii
CTCTCTCTCTCTCTCTCTCTCTCTCTCTCTCTCTCTCTCTCTCTCTCTCTCTCTCTCTCTCTCTCTATTATCACGCGCCTACGCTTCCAGACAACGTAAGAAGAAGAAGAAGAAGAAGAAGAAGAAGAAGAAGAAGAAGAAGAAGACAGACCTGTGGCGCGCTGGCGGGCGAGGGGGCTGGCTTCGCTGCACGACGATGAAGATGACAACGGCGACACTCGACGACAACGGGGGCGTTGGCTTGTCGACGGAACAGCTGGTGAGTCGGGGGGAGGCGAGAAGTCGTACGTGGGAGGGAACGGCAGCTCCTCCAAGTTTTGAAAAGGAGGCCTCATTTGGGCCACCGATCTTTCGAGATCAGCGGTCCAGAGAGGCAGCCCTTTTCGAAACTTGGAGCCTTCCCTACCGGACCCGTTTCAATTTTTTTTAGGGCCAGGACGCCCCCACAACCTGCGTGGGGGCCTCCGGGCCCAAAAAAAAATTGAATCGGCGAGTATTCGCCTATGCGCTATAGCCAACCTGAGGGCAACCGGCCTGGTGGACCACTCGGTCCCACTGGCCTGGTTCCGGTTGGGGGTGGACCCATACATTCTCCCCAAAGAGAACTCGTGGCCACCCGTAAACATCCAAACATCCCATGCTCTAAAGCAGGGCAAAGACTTAGGCCGTGTATAATCAAAAAAACCAACAAGACGTGTGTGTGTGTGTGTGTGTGTGTGTGTGTGTGTGTGTGTGTGTGTGTGTGTGTGTGTGTGGAAGAGTGTTTTAAATTTGCACCACTACAGCCTCTATTCCACCCAGACGAGTAGATTCGAGTTGCGCCAGCTGAACAATTAAAGAATTTCACCTCTTTGGCAAGCAACATGGATCATAATAGTGTTATGTGCCTGATTGAAACGAGATCCAACATGGCATCCACACGTTCCCATAAACGTGCAATAACGAGTGACCTTTGGGGGGAGCAATCCACACGACACTGGATTATAAGAACACACAGTGGAAGCACACAAACACCAAAAATAGAATTGAAATGAAAATCAATTCTAATCATCGTCCCTCCCCAAGTCAATCAACAGCACAAATTTCCAAGGATCCCAACCAAGTTGTCAACACCCACGGACCAATTATTTACAAGCTTTCATCGAAGTATCCAGGAGTCTTCTTCTTCCTCCCTCTTCGTCAAGCTCTAGCTATTGTGCTTGCAAGCACCCAAATTATAAAGATATTGTGGACATCTACGCAGGACATCTTCTCCACATGCTGCTGGCGGCCATAGCAGGGGCCGGCCAGCTCCATTGGTGACAGCGCTGGGTTTGGCACCCAAGTGCTGATGAGTGCTTCCTCATATTTGTGTGCTTGTTGGGGTTTGGTCAGCTGCCCCCAAAGCTGCGCTTTCAGCGGTTCTTCTTCGACGTGGCAGATCTTCGACTTCATTGAATTGCTGTTCTCCTTCATCATCCTGGAAGTTGTGCTCCCCTGCTGAGTGGACATTCATCTGCAGTGGGCTTCTTGAGTGGTGCAAAGAGGGGTGTTGGAACAAAAAGACCCAAACCAAATTTCCTGCCCGCTACTTCTACCCTCTCCCTAGACCTATGACATACTCCAAAGGCAACAACCCAATACTTGTCTACATCTAGATGGAAACGGGGAAAGGGGGACCTAGACCAGTAACAAGGCAAAAGGAAAAGGCCGAATGGCCTAAGGCTACCAAACAGAGACTACTAGTGACAGACTCAGGGATCAAGTCCCATAGGGCGCAGCACTCACAAACAAAACACGCGAGTTACAGGTCACGGAATCAAGTCTCGCAAGGCTCAAAACAAGAAAAAAAAAACTACAAAGCCAAACACTTGGTGTACAGCCCCACTGGGAAACTGTGATTTATTGCAACAGAACCGTTTAGAACTGTGTTCAGCTGAGGTTTCTTCGGGGCAACAGCTCCTCTTTTACTATGCTGCACGAGTACAAGTCTGCCCACGTTGGTGGTGCTTAGCGCCAGCTGCCCACATCCCCATATGCCTTAACGGCCCACTTGGACACGTGTGTGTGTGTGTGTGTGTGTGTGTGTGTGTGTGTGTGTGTGTGTGTGTGTGTGTGTGGTGGTGCCTTACATATAGTTGGGAGGGCCAGCAGCCCCTGCATGTGCGGTTTGGACAACCGGCCGTCGCAATTTCATTTCTGGATGTAAAACAAATGAGGTCAAGCAGCCCCTATACTGTGTGTGCAATGGCCCTACCCACCCCTTCAATTTTCTTGGGTGGAATGCAGAAAACTTCGGGAGGGCTGGCAGGCCTTTTCGCAGCTGGAAGGCACACGCCTTTTTTCGAGATTGAAGCAGTTTGTACAGACATATCTGCAACAGCCCAAAAACACACCTTCCAAACAGAGTGACAGAAATAATTCAAATGCGAGGCACAGGGCCTCGATATGCCCTACAGGGCCTATTTTCCACACAGTCGGCCGCCCTAAGTGAAGGCAGGCCCGACCGAGGCCTACAGGCCATTTTGGGGTCACCATGCAACTGGGGAAATTCAGGCAGTTGCGCAGCGCCAGTTGGTTGAAAGCGCCCAGGCCCAGGCTGCCTTTTATTGCATGTAACTGAGGCAGGCCCTGGGCCAGATACACCAAGTGGACCGAACAAAGGCTGACGGCAGTTGGTTCCTGGTAACCACCACAGGCCCTGGGCCTGTTTACTTCGGACTGAGGCTCAGCCTCGTGGGGCCTACCAGAAGCTTCTGGGCCAGGGCCCAGTACCGCATTACTGCACGCAGCAGCAGGCCACTTCAATATAGAGAAGGGCCTGCCTACGCATTGCGCATTCGGCCACTGGCTGCATTCTGCGCAAGCGCTGCTGCGCTATCACTGGTCAGCGCTCACGCGCTCACAGGCGAGCTGGAAGGAGCAGGCAGCCATAGCCGAGCTGCGCTGCTGTATGCTGGATGGGGCGCATGGTGGCATCTGTGAGTTGGGGAACGAGGTTGTCAGTGATACGAGAGACATACCTGGTGCTTGAGGCGTGCGGCATTTGCCGAGATCGGCTCGTACTTCGGGGAGCTGTTGACGTCATCAGCGGCATTGTAGTCTACGCTAGATAGGATCTGCCATTCGTAGTCTCGGCGTCGAGTGCCAGATAGGATATCGACATTGGTTCTTCGTTGATGATGATGAGACTATTCCAGCGTTGTCAATTATGAGCTTTTGCTGTGCTCTTATTTGGTAAAACTCGTGATGCAATTCTTCTACTGGTTCGAGGTCACGACTATCTGGTCTCACGGGTATGATGCTGTTTGAGTTTTGAAGTTCGCTATCGCTCATCTTCCTTGCAATTTGGTATCGGAGCTGTGGTACGGTGCGCTAATCTGGCGCTTGTCTTCTGGCTAATGCGGTACATGCACGCGGTGTGTGTGGCGAGCAACCATGCCGTGGGACATGTGTAGTGAGGAGGGCGAAGGCAAGATTAGGCGCCCCAGGCGGAGAGGGGATCGCCAGGAAGGCTATGAGGTGATTATTGGGTTTTCGCAGTGTGATGAGAACTATCCGATGTGTGATTGATGCTGAGGTGGAACGGCGGTGCAATGCTGGTTGTGCCAAAGCAGCGATTGTTCATCACAATCAACATCGGGTCATCTGGTGAGAATATCTGTGGTTGGGGAAAGCAATTTTGAGGTACGTTGCACCTAACCTTATCTACCCTCTTCGACAATTCTTACCGTGAGGATGTGTGTTCTGTCTTGAGAGTCCTCTCATGTGAGGAGTCGTGTGCACTCAACCTTGAGAGTCGTCAGTCTTCACGTGGAGCATCTGGGAGGAGAGTGAGGTGTTATCTGAAGGGCCCTGGACGAAGCACTGGGTCACGGTCACCATGCCCACCCACCGGGAGTAGAGCACGCATGCTTTGCTGCTTTGTCCTTTGTCTGCTCGCTGCGCTATTGAGGGGTTCTGAGGGGCAGGCCAGCCCTATGGGACAGACGAGACCGGGCGTGTATAAATAAGCACCGGCGGGGTGCCTTCCATTGGTTGTGATTGTCGTCCTGTTTGCAACGTTAAATAATTCCTGAGGACTTCGGGGTCCGTCCTTAAAAAACGCCTCCTGATCAGCCAATCGGTCGGTGTAAGGCTCGCTGCACGCGAGGATAAAGACTGTGCAGGGCTGGCCAGCTCAGCAGGACTTGGGGCACAGGGGTAGGCCATGTGCACACCTTAAGACACGCACGCTGTCCGGATTGCGCAGGGACATTGACGACAAGAGACATTCAAGAAGAACTGAGGGAGGGGTAGATTCCAGGTGACAAGTTTGGGCAAGATTCCATTCTGCAAACAGACCCGACAAATGAATCTATTTTTATTTTGATTAGTTAGATGTACAGCCATTAACATCTCACAGACAGTATAGTTAGAACTGTTATCTGTTTATTGTGCTTTCTGTTTGCAAACTAGTCAAAATCAAAGTTGTTTTCATTTGTAGGAATCTGAACTTACCTGTTGGACCCAATGCATCTACTCTGAAGCAGCCACCGATTAATTAAATCTGTCTGTGCACTACGCTGCGGTAGGCATCAAAGAGTGACCTAGTGCAAATTGTGCACAAGCTCTGTAGCTTATGAGCAATAGGGATACCACTAGTGAGGACGACCGGATCTTGCAATCGGCCAGACGCCCGATTGCCCACGTGGCATTAGGACCCGAGAGTGATAGGTTACTGTTCCGCCAGCTTAGGGAGAGACAGCAGCAGCAACGGAGAGCTAGGGCAGCAGAGGCCAGCAGAGCATTCGCAAGCGAAGCCGCAGCTTCAGCAGAGTTCCCAGTCCAGCAGTTTAGGGGCCGTAGGGTCAACGGTCGCGCAGACCTTGAGTCATTCCACTGGCGTCATGGCAAGCCAGCCAATAGTGTTGACTTCCGATGAGATCGCCATACAGCAGGCAGCACTGCAGGAGGCACAGCTACAAAAGGCTCTAGGAGAGATCAAGGAAGAAAAGGAAAGAATGATTAAAAGAAGAGCCAGGTTGCAGCGGAGACAAGCGGACATTAGCGAGTTAGAGGAGATGGACCCAGCAGAGTTGGATGATGATGTGAGGACCCTAAGAGCGGTCTTGCTAGGTGTAGTAGAGATGCAAAATCACCAGACGGCGATTTTACAGGACATCCAGCAGAGTGTGGCCGTGTTGGTCGGGCAAGCGCTGGCAGCGCAATCACTGTCTGGGCCCGGTGTCCGGCCCGTTGTACATCGTCCTCCTTTTGTCCCACCGGTGACTGGGGTATCCCCATATGTCTCCCCAGCATCGGTCCACACCGTTTCCCTAGGTATGTCGTTAGCAGCAGCGTTCTCAGCAGGTCCTAGTGTACAGATTCCTGTAGAGACAGTGTTTTCCCAACCTCCGTCGCAGGTTGCCGTAAGCGGGCAGCCTGCTGTCTCGCAGCCTACACAGCCGCAGGGTACACAGCCCCAGCAATAGATAGTGCAGCAGCCTGCTACTCAGGGTCCACAGCCCGGAATGGTGTAGGTACCGGGACAAAGTCAGTGGGTTCCGAAGAAGGCCATCGTCGCTCCTAAACCCTTCACAGGGGACAAGAGGGGCGAAGACGTCGACACATGGTTGAGGGCAGTACCAGTCTATGTTAAGTGTAAACTTACCTTGCCGCACGAGGAAGTGCTTGTGGCTGCCTCCTATCTAGAGGGGAGTGCAGCAAGATGGTTGAGTGGTTTGGTGCAGTTGCAAGGATACGGTTACGACTTCCACACTTGGGCAGTCAACCAGAAATTGGACGACTTCCTCAAGATGGTGGAGGACAGGTGGCATGATCCTCGGGAGGCTCAAAAGGCCACTGATGCGATCTCGACTCTGCATACTAGGCAGTTTAAGTCAGTAAGGGAGGCCACAAACGCAGTAGAGCGTCTGATCTGTGTCCCTGTGGTGCGCTATGACCCCCTGGTTTTACTTACCTCCTACCTGAGATGCTTTCCTATGTGACACATGCCCAATGGGACAATGCGTAGGGAGCCAAGGATCCACAATGTGATTAGAAGGACTGGAATGGACAATGCAAGGTCAGCGTAGCATCAACAAGCAATGTACATTCTGATACATACAAAATGGCACAAAGTGGCGCAGCGGAAAACTTCAAAGAGAAGATCTGATCTGATCTGGACTGACCCGACATCCATCATACATCACACCGGTGAGAGGGGAGGAGGGACCGCAATCCCAGAAGAAAGGTCCCTCCTTCACACATACATGGGGAGATGTCACGGATGAGAGATGGGGGAAATAGGACGAGACGAAGGAGAAGGAGGCGAGGGAGCAGGCCAAGATCGTGATAGCAAAGTCCCCAAAATAATCCCTTGCCAAGTGTCCAATCAGTGTCTGTCCCAGAAATGTCGAATCAGATCCTGGGCAATGTGCCCAACATAACCTCTGCCTGTATCTCCTACCGACAACCCCTCTACGAGAAGTGAGGTACCCGAACTGTCCTTACCCAGCCGCTGCACAGCTATTTGTAGCGCTGGGCCGGCTGGGCCTACCTGATGCTGGCCTCAGAAAACGGCCCAGCTGGTCTGGGTCCCTACCGGACATCCAGACCATGATGCTGATGCAGCAAGGCGCAGAAATGCGCCTGGCCTAAAACGGCCCGATACCTTTGCACCTAGCCCAAAGCGTCGCCTTGGGACTTGCAGGACCGAATAGGGAAAGCTGTGCATGTTGATGTTGGCCTCACCTGCCAACTGATTCCTGAGAGACATATGGTGCATGTTGCGCCTGCAGACGGGCCCCATTTGAGGGGCCCAACGGTTGCTGAGGGGCCCCCAGGCCGCATACCATACAGCACGCACCCTGGAGGCCCACGGCGGCCCTTCAGGCCCTAGGTAGCACACTAGTTAGATAGGTTTAGTGTACTTACCTTTTTTTGTGCGTGGGCTGTCTTACTTTGTCTGTTCAGGTGCGTTTCGGACTTGCAGCCACGCACCCTGGAGGCCCACGGCGGCCCTTTAGGCCCTAGGTAGCACACTAGTTAGATAGGTTTAGTGTACTTACCTTTTTTTGTGCGTGGGCCGTCTTACTTTGTCTGTTCAGGTGCGTTTTGGACTTGCAGCCTGGGACTGGGTACACCGGAGGCAGGCCCGAAACGACGGCAGGCGCATTTTGGCGCCAAAGCGGCAGCCGCAAGGCCGGAGCCTATTATGACACTTGCTCGACACGGAATTTCATTAGTCGCGAGTGCCTTGAGAGGCTGCGCTTATAGGGGCAAGTGTAGCGCCTGAGTCGACCTGTGGAGTCGACCTGTGCCAACAAACAGCGCATGGTAGTCACCGACTACCTTTAGGACACTGAGTGTCTTTTCCCGTACGCAGGAGGGGAACTGAGACATCGCGTCTCGTTCCTAGTCAGCGATGATCTCCCAATGGATATCCTGTTGGGTATGTACTATCTTTCGATTGCACAGCCCCAGTTTGACTGGGACCGAAAAGTGGTCAAGCACACTTTGCCAGGTGGGGGGACCGCCAGATTACGTAAGTTTAGGTTAGTAGTCTGATCGAGTCCTACAGATGCATATGTGCCGCCGCGTTTTATAACTATTATAAGCAAAATCCGGAGGAGGGTATGTACCTAGTTTATGTCTCTGCAGCAGGCGAGCCGGTGGAAATGCCGCCAGAGATAGAGGGAGTAGTCGCTAAGTACCCTGATCTATTTGAAGAGCCAACAGGGGTTGTTGAGAGGGAGGTCATCCATGCAATAGAGATTATTCCATGGTCTAGCATCCCGAAGGGTAGGATCTATCAGATGTCTCCAGGCGAGCTTGATGAGCTTCACCGGCAACTCAAGGAACTCGTAGAGAAGGGTTGGATTCGGGCAAGTGTTTCCCCTTACGGATCTCCAGTATTATTTGTGCCGAAGAAGGGGGGAACTCTGAGGATGCGCGCTGACTATAGGGGCCTCAATGCCATTATTGTCAAGAACTAGCCCCAACCGCGCATTGACGATTTGCTAGATAGAGTGCAAGGGTGCCAGTACTTCAATAAGATAGATCTGAAGTCCGAGTACCATCAGATCGCAATCCGGCCCGAGGATCGGCACAAAACCGCTTTTCAAACCAGGTACAGTCTATACGAGTTTGTGGTGATGCCTTTCGGCCTTTGCAATGCTCCTGGCACCTTTCAACACACTATGAATCTGGTTTTTCATGACTACCTGTATAAGTTTGTCATCGCGTACCTCAATGACATACTTATTTTTAGTAGGATTGTCGAGGAGCATGTTGCGCACTTAGATGAAGTCCTCAGTCTACTACGGCAGCACAAGTTCAAGATCAATGGGGAGAAATGCGAGTTTGGGTCATGAGATTTTCACAGAGGGTTTGAAACCCGATGACGCAAAGGTGGCCAGCATTCGTGCCTGGCCGCGTCCTCAGTCTGTGACTGAGATGAGGTCCCTCGTAGCGATGACCGACTACTATCGCAATTTTGTGAAGAACTATAGCATAGTTGGCGCCCCTTTGACGGACCTAACTTGCCTTGACACCCCATGGGAGTGGACAGACAGGTGTGAGGCTGCTTGCAGACAAACTTCCTGATCCTGACAAGCCGTTTATAGTTACCACGGATGCTGGCCAATATGGCATAGGCGTCGTGCTCGTGCAGCAGGAGGGGCCAAAGTTGAGGCCAATGGAGTACATGTCCAAAAAAATGCCCTCTCAAAAGTTGGCTAAGTCCACCTGTGAGAAGGAGCTGTACGCGATCTATAAAGCGCTAACCCATTGGAGGCACTATCTCCTTGGGAGGTTCCTCATCGTCAGGACTGATCATCAGACCCTGAAGTGGATGAGAACTCAGCTTGTGCTCTCCAATGCGCTGAAACGCTGGATCGAAGTCATTAAACAATATGACTTCGAGCCCCACTACCTCAAAGGTGAGTACAACAAAGTTGCTGACACGCGGTCGCATAGGCCAAACTTCTCCGGTGCGCTGATCACTGAGTTTGGGCTTGCGGACGATGTCACTCGCTCTTTGGTGGAAGCCTATCGCGAGGACCAGTTCATGTCCGAGATCGTACCCAGACTCGAGGCGAAGGACAAGGTGACTTCTGCAGAGTTTGAGTTGGTCAACGGCTTGCTGTTCCCTGAGAAGGATGGGAATAAACGTTTGTGTATTCCTAATAGAGAGTCTTTGCGTAGTTTATTTTTAGGTGAGAGTCACGATGCCACGGGACATTTTGGTTTCAAGAAGACTGCAGCCAATCTGCTGCAGCGGTTCTGGTGGTCCACGGTGATGAGAGATGCCAAACTGTATGTCGAGACTTGTCAAGTTTGTCAAAGTGACAAGCCCTGGACACAGGCTCCTCTTGGGCTGCTCAAGCCCCTTCCCATTCCGGAAAGGCCTGGTGAAAGCCTGTCCATGGACTTCATGGATACGCTAGTCACCAGCAAGAGTGGCATGACGTACATCTACGTCATCGTGGATAGATTCAGTAAGTATGCTAGGTTAGTGGCCATGCCGGAAAAATCAAAGACCGAGTACGTTGTCAAGCTATTTAAGGAAAACTGGGTCAGAGACTTTGGCGTACCAAAGTCTATAATCAGTGACAGGAAAGTCCGATTCACAAGTGAACTGTGGAAGGCCGCAGCCGCCGAACAAGGAACGCCACTGCAGATGACATCTGGAAACCATCCAGAGGCAAACGGACAGGCAGAGCAAATGAACCGCGCTGATCAACACTTGCTAAGGCACTACATTAAGCCTAATTAAGTGGACTGGGATGAGAAGCTTGCTCTCATCGCCAGCCTATACAACAACGCAGTTCATAGTGCCACGGGAGTAAGTCCTAACAGCCTACTTCTAACATTCAAACCCAGACTCCCCCTTGACTTTCTGCTACCTGAGAACCAGCCTACTGCTGCTCCAGGCACTTTGGAATTCGCTTATAGATATGAGTCATATGCAGCAGGCAGTAGAACACATGCACAAAGCACAGACGGCGATGATCGAATCTGAGAACAAGCACCGCCGCCCATCTATGTTTCAGGTAGGGGACAGGGTCTGGGTCAAGGGTTCAGAACTGGGACAGGAGCACGGGATTTCGTATAAGTTCATGCCACAGTACTTAGCACCATGGGAGGTTTTGGATGTAGTTGGGGATGAACCTGACGGGCCCTCATATGTCATTCGGATCCCTGGACACCTTCGCACTTACCCTGTTTTTCACGCCTCTAAGCTGGCACCGTTCAAGGAAACTGACCAGTTTCCTTCTCGTCGCTCTATGCTGCCCGCAACCATGGACGGAGAGGTCGACATCGACGACATCGTTGACCACAGGGAGATGCCAGTTCCAAGACCGACAGGCAGAGGACGTCCTCCAAAACCGGAGTTGCAGTACCAAGTTCAGTTCAGACATCACACTGATCCAAAGGAGGACAGATGGTTCACACGGGAGGAACTGATGCAGACCGCTTCACAGGTTGTCGCTCACTACGAGAAGTCTCTGCAGAAGGGAAAACGCCAGATTATCGAAGACTGAACTTCTCAGAGAACTATCGAAGTATGGAGGAGGGAATACGAGGCACAGGGCCTCGATATGCCCTACAGGGCCTATTTTCCACAAAGTTGGCCACACTAAGTGAAGACAGGCCCAACGAGGCCTACAGGCCATTTTGGGGTCACCACGCAACTGGGGAAATTCAGGCAGTTACGCAGCGCCAGTTGGTTGAAAGCGCCCAGGCCCAGGCTGCCTTTCATTGCATGTAACTGAGGAAGGCCCTGGGCCGGATACACCAAGTGGACCGAACAAAGGCTGAGGGCAGTTGGGTGCTGGTAACCACCACAGGCCCTGGGCCTGTTTACTTCGGACTGAGGCTCAGCCTCGTGGGCCCTACCGGAAGCTTCTGGGCCAGGGCCCAGTACCGCATTACTGCACGCAGCAGCAGGCCACTTCCATATAGAGAAGGGGCTGCCTACGCATTGCGCATTTGGGCACTGGCTGCATTGTGCGCAAGCGCTGCTGCGCTATCTCTGGCCAGTGCTCACGCGCTCACGGGCGAGCTGGAAGGAGCAGGTAGCAATAGCCGAGCTGCGCTGCTGTATGCTGGATGGGGCACATGGTGGTCCTTGGGTGCAAGTGGCATCTGTGAGTTGGGGAACGAGGTTGTGAGTGATATGAGAGGCATACCTGGTGCTTGAGGTGTGCGGCATTGGCCGAGATCGGCTCGTACTTCGGGGAGCTGTTGACGTCATCTGCGGCATTGTAGTCTAGGCTAGATAGGATCTGCCATTCGTAGTCTGGGCGCCGAGCGCCAGATAGGATATCGACATTGGTTCTTCGTTGATGATGATGAGACTATTCCAGCATTGTCAATTATGAGCTTTTGCTGTGCTCTTATTTGGTGAAACTCGTGATGCAATTCTGCTATTGGTTCGAGGTCACGACTATCTGGTCTCATGTGTATCATGCTGTTTGATTTCTGAAGTTCGCTATCGCTCATCTTCCTTGCACAAACTAAATTCAGGGAACAATTCATTAAAAGTTGTAACTGGATTCCAACTTCTCCAACCATGAAAACAACTCATGTAGCACAATAACTTTGGAAAACACATGTACGGACATATCTGCAACAGCCCAAAAACACTCCTTCCAAACAGAGTGACAGAAATAATTCAAACTAAATTCAGGGAAGAATTCATTAAAAGTTGTAATTGGACTTCTCCAACCATAAACACAACTCCTGTAGCACAATAACTTTGGAAAACACATTCTACTTCGAGTTGAAACACATGAAACAATCCCTTGGACACTGGAGTTCAAACATGGCTAGTACTAATCCACAGCCCTCAACTCATATGTTGTTGTTTTTTTTCTTTCTTAATATGTATCTTCAAACAGAGCTGCCCGGTAAACCGCATCGAGTTGAAACACATGAAAGAGTCCCTTGGACACTGGAGTTTAAACATGGCTAGTACTAATCCACAGCCCTCAATTCCTATGTTTTTTTTTTTTTTTTTCATATACATCGTCAAACAGAGCTTCCCAGTAAACCGTCTGCAGAGAGGGAGAAGAGGACGACAAATGAGGGGCTGTGACCATCTGTTTCGTCGGAGTTTCACAGACTCATCAGGTATATATCGTCACAAACAGAACTGCCCGGTAAAACCGTAGGCAGAGAGAGAGAAGAGGACAACAAACGAGGGGCTGTGACAAACTGTTTCGTCGGAGTTTCACCGACTCGTCAGGATGCTAATATATACCGTTGTGTTCTCCTCATATGGGGGACAGTTGTATTTTTTACCTACCCTATTTTCTTCTCTATTCCCTCGCAATAGCTACCCATATCTATGATGTACCCACAAGCCCTACAAGGCAGATACTGAACCACAACTAGTCAGGGAGAGCAGCTACTACCCCAGACAAGCAAGTCCGCACATCAAGGGAACCAGGATCTAGGACTAGAGTCCCCAGCTAGGATCCAGGGCTAGGGTCTAAGGCTAGTATACAAAGTGATTCAATGAAAATTAAATTCTACTTGCCAAATAAGGCAAAAAACAAAAAACACAAGCATGTAGTTCAGCAATGGAGTACACAGAGGCGCAAACATTAAATTCAAACAGATAAAATTGCACTGAAAGGGTGGGTATATCAGTTGAACTCACGTTGCCCCATCTCTGCTGCTCTCCTGAAATTCATCCTTCCCTTTCCGCCACCACAAGTTGCGCAGCTGGTTCTTCAGTCCCTTGCGTGTTGCAGAAATCTGAATCGTCATGCAACAGGAGGGTTTGAAATACTTTCCTGTTTGACATTTGCTCTTTTTAAATCCACAATGAATGCTTAAATGCGAACTGGTTTTGCCAGGAAAGCGACCAAAAGGATAATAGAAGTGCAGTAAGGCATGGCGAGGAAAGAAGTGTCAGAGAAAGAGGGACATCCGCCATTGTCGAAACCCGTCTTGTGTTCTGAAATGGAGGAAAATCATGTCGTTTTCCAGAAGAGGTATGTGCGACTGTTCCATTTTCCGAAGCTGCAAACTACATGGAGTCTCGGTCCAATTGGTGCTCTTCATTCAAAAATCCTTAAACTGAAAAGACGTCAGGATGTTGCGTACGGCCATTGCACTTCAGATCAAACTGACGACGGAGCTACAACTTAGTTCATGCGATCTCTAGTATCTACTTTTGATTTTCTTTTGCTATGCTATTCTTGTATTCAATACTTCACGAACACAACCAGTCGATAGCACAATAACACATTTTGCGTAAATGTTACGGATGGAGACAGATTCCAACCCCCGACATGTTGCAATTCTTTTGCCCCGAACAGAATGCACCAAGATCATGGCAAGAGTGTGATCTGCTGAGGGGAATACACTAGGGCTGAAAGAGGGTTTCCTGGAGTCAGTCGATGACAACGCATAAAAGCTGTGAGCTCACTTGCAGTTCTATTGCCACAATATACAATACCAGAACAAAGTCTCAATATCCAATGCCGCGTGCCAATGTCGTTTGAGAACTGGGTTTCCTAACAAAGCTCCTGTCATTTCACACAGATGTGCTGAGAAGTCTGAGCATGTGTGTTTACTGGTCTCCCTGCATTTTGGGGGTATGCCAGATGCACGCCGAGTATTGGTCTCTGCGAGGTAACTCCGTTCTCATGCTTTCTTTTGTAACCTGGGGAGGAGTAGATTTAAAAATAGATGTAGTTGTAGGGACAGACCAGCTGCATGCTGATTCTTAGTCTGTCTGCGGTCTGTTCTCATCATGGTGACCGGCTGGACATCCGGACTGGGATCCACACAGATCGGATGTCTGGGGACGGGACTGGTGTCCCCGCCAATAGGTCCGGTAGCAGCCCTTCCCCACGAAATTCCTAAAAAAAAAAGGGGCACCTACGGACATTTTGTTTTTTGCTGTGTTTGTAGATACAGAATACAGATCATGTTCAAGTACAGTCATACAGTTGTTTTTTATGTCCCATTGGGCATGAGAAAAAGCCTCAAAGAGGTCTTCGGGACATCGTCTTAACCGTCAGGTGCCAGACTACTCTCCCGAGTCCCGACTCTATTTTTTTCCCACAACAAATTTTCGAACGGGGTGCGAGTGACTACTTATCCATGCCCGGGAACCCTTCTTTTGTGATTACCTATTTCCCCTGTCCACCGCATGGCGTGTGCAGCATACGCGCATAATTGTCCCCACGGCATGCACTTGCAAGTCTGCTTCATACACAACCTGATAGCTTGAACACAAAGCCTGAACTACTGGCAGCACTACCGTCTTCAACCAAATAGAACGCCGGGACATTATCGCTGTATCTGGTCTGAAAATTGCCTAAGTATAGCCATAATTACCAGGCTTTCTATTCGGGTGAAGATGGTAGTCATTAGGGCAGAGGACCTCTCTCAATAACAGAATGCCAGCCACATATATCCCAAAAATCGTAGTGTGAGTAATCCCTGATCCTCTTTGTTATGATTCTTCTCCGGCCCATATCCTGCACAGCCCACCTTGTTTTCCAGGCAGCTACCCAGCTCTGCCTGCACATGCCCCTACCTTTTTCGGTTACATACACGCTCGAGGATCAATTACGCACCTGATGATTAAGCATACGGATCTTTTGCTCCATATGAGGAATGACCGCTTTCACTGCCAGATCTGTCACAAACTCTTCGACCTGAAAACCAAAGTGATTCCCTGTGAGACACACATAGAACATGTTCTCGACCTTTGGCTTGACTTAAACATAGATTCAACATTCGATTAACATTCTGTTAGCCTTTGACTTATCTTAAACATGACATCAGCATGTGATCCCCAGGAGCTTTGACCTTCGCTTGACAGAGAGAACAAAAGACATTTTAAGTACGCACAGGATTGTATGACATGGCTCGACTCGTTCAAAACAAACAAAAGAAGATAAAAACAAAGCGAAGGCCTCTCTTCAACCCAAAAGTTCAAAAGAAAAACAAAAAAGAAACATTCATCTGGATGATTGCCAAGGACAGAGGGAACCATGAGGCCCAGGCACCAGGTACAGTGCAGGGTAGGTGGGCAATGCCACGTGAGCCGGCCGTACAAATGAGCCCTCTCCACCCACCAGAAACACACACAGAATTACCTGGTTGGTTCTGGATTTGAAATGGGGTCCCTGTTTCCGAAGTTCTTAATACTGCGCCAGGTCGGCACAAAGGTTACCTCGAAAAGGTCGATGCAAAGGTTATCTCGGCGAGGCTGTCGCCGTCTTTTTCTTTTCTTTTTTTTTCCTTTTCTTTTTGTTTCTTCTTTCTTTTCTTTTTAAACCAACGTATTTCATTGCTGGGAAACGGGCCCAGCCTTCCTTACATAGTATGCGTGCGACCTTGGGCAGGAGATCGGCATCTCCGGCCAGGCCCAGTCTCAGGATAATCGGCTTTTCTGAGGAAAACAAGATACAAACCAGAGAACAAAATACACAAGAACCGAAAAAAAAAACACAAACCAAAAACAAAAGTGACTGTGTGAGCATGCCCCCACAAACGATTGAGTGATTGTGAGCAATGCCCTAAGAAACAACTATGTGTGAGCTAAGAAACGACTATCCATGCCCTAAGAAATGGATATTTGTCAGCATGCCCTAAGAATAGTAAGAAACAACTGTGTGAGCATGTCCTAGTAAACAACTCTGTGAGAGCATACCCTAAGAAACGACCACATCCCAGATTCGAGCATTGACCACAATCCCATCCAAAATAAGCAAAATATCCCTTTGTATTTTTTCGAACATCCCAGATTCAAGCGGGATGTATCTGACCACAATCACGTCCAGAAATAAGCCAAAAAGTCCTGGTGTGAGCATGCCCTAAGATAGCTAGCTGCAAAATACAAATGGGGCTCTTTGCAACCAGAATGTTATGTGCTTGCAAACCTCCAAAACGGACTGCAAACTTCGAAACCGCGGTGCTATGACCTTGTATTCAAACATTCACTGCTGCAGGGCAAGCCTCCAAATCAAACCGCGATGCTCTGGGGGGGGGGAGGAAACAGCACAACCTCGCCCACCCTGAATCCCGCAACGCAGGAAAACGAAAAAGAAATTGGGGCCCATGGGAAGTGCCTCACAAAGCCCGGTCCTTCCTTTATATAGACAAGTTCAGTCACGCCGTGCGCGATGCTCGCAGCCAACAGCCAGGGGCGAAGATGGCCCTGATTGAAAGGAGCCGCAGGCCAAGACGGTCATGACTCAAAAGAGAGGAGGGAGTTAAAACCTCCGTTGACAGCACTGAAGTATTCGAACATCGTGGAGGAGAGCACGAACTGCACGACAACCCACATGACAATGAAACCCAAAAAATGAAACCCCAGCTCTGGATGTGATAGCAGTTAGATGCATCCACGTCCGGCCGGACTTAGGCCACAGTCAAATTGTGGAGCTGAACCCCCCCCCAAAAAAACACCCTTGGCCAGGGGATACAAACAAGAACCCCCCCGCCCTGGCCTCCCCCCACGACTCCGTTCCTTAAGTGTCCTGTGTTTTTCGGGGCTGCTATGTACTTCTATTTGAACATGCCACAGCCCGCATCCTCCATGAATTAAAAAAAACGCACTCCGTTCCTAAAGTGCCATGTCCTCTTCAGGGCTGGTATGTCCTTGTATTCACACGTGCCGCAACCCGACTCGAGCCCTGCTCACGCATGGGCCTGTCTCCGCTCAGCTCCAGATGTGATTCCATTTGCACGCATCCGAGGCCCATCGCCATTAGGTCACCCCATATGTTTGTCAGCATTGGCCTCGCCCCGCTACTCCCAACATGAACAAAAGACAAAAAATATTGCAGTCTTTCCACGTTCTTCTCGCAAGCAAAACAAGGATGAATATTAACACAGAAAATGGGAAGATTTCTTAGATTTGCCTTTTGTGCATGTGGAGCAAAATGAGAATGAATCTCCCACTACATGGAAAGATACACCGCCATATTTTGTGTCTTTTGCACATGTGGAGAGTACTGGAGCGAAGCCCTGTGTCCTTGAAAGTCGCGCAAATGCAAAACTCACGCCAGACAGCCTCAACCCCATGACAACGGGGCAAAAAAACTTCCAACGGCCACACAGGAAAGTCGTGCTAGACAACCCCAACCCGACCACAGCGGGTCAAAAAAAAAACCTCCAACCCCAAATCACACACCACAAAAAATAATTTGTTACAATTGAAAAAAATTCAAAAAGTTGATCGTGTGAATGGCATTGGAAATGCAAATTCTGGTACAAGGTTGCAGGTTCAAAACTCCACAGCCTTGCTCGCAGGCATTGACCAACAAACGGCCATTCACACACTCCCTTTGGGCTGATGCATGGTAATTATTACAGACACTGCCTGCGCACCACCCAAGGGGTTTAGTCCATGGCTGTAGTATGCTGGTGGCAGGCCATGGGGGAGGGCTTTTTGAGTGGTTGGACTTGGGGTGGCTCAACAACTGTGTGTGTGTGCGTGTGTGTGTGTGTGTGTGTGTGTGTGTGTGTGTGTTGTGTGTGTGTGTTGTGTGTGATCCAATGATCTCTGGGTCATGTCTCGTGCACTCACCATGGGCGCGGTAGAGTTAGGTTGGGTAGAGGTCTTAGGTCTAGACTTGGTTAGGTAGGAATTTGGGTAGAGATTGTGGGGCTGTCTGTATGCGCCGCCTCATTCGTATGCACTGCTGTGTGGGTGTGTCATGGGTGTGTTTGGGTACTGTAGTAGTTTCCCAGCCTCATGGTAGACCTGCAAGGGTCCATACTTACATTGTATGATCCTGCTCTCTGTCCGGCTCTGTTCTCTACACCCCCACTTGAGTAGTGGCAAGGGTTGGGTGTTAGGCATATACAATTCCCAAGGGCGGGCCTCATGTCTATCTTACGATGCTTGTGGGCTGGCATTTATCCACGCTGGTTTCTGTCTGCACTCCCATTGATTTGGGCATGAATCTGGGGAAGGGTCGTGGTAGACACCCATAGAGTCTACCACACCCATAGAGACTGCTAGATGTGATGCAGGTGGGGAATGACCACATATCTGTGACCCCTCCTGTGTCCGGGTCGTCCTCAACAGTTCGGGGTGTCCGTATGGTAGCGGCCCAGGGGGGACTCATCTGAGACCTCGGAAGGCAGGGTTGGTGTATCTCTAGGTCTAGAGACAAGTCTGGGTCGCACCACTGCAGGGCTCGACTTGCGATCTGATCAGGACAACAAAGAATGTTCACAAAAGATGCCCCTGGAAGAGACTGTCCTTGGGGCTGTCACAAGCCATCTGATCTCCCCACTGGTCGACTACAACGACAGGCACCTCCCGAGGCCAAGCATCCAGCCTCTTCTACGATCTGGACTTTTATATGGGAAAAAAGAACGATCGTACAAAAACAATGGTTCGAGAAAAACTGGAATGTCGGCAAAAAAAACAATAAAATCTCTCTCGATGGTGGAAGATAGACATTCAAAGTGGACAGACATTCAGAGTAATGCGACAACAGACCCTGGTACTCGTGACAAACACTTAACCGCTCGGTTCCTTGGCACTGGGCAGAACCAGATTCCAGACGACAACCAAAACAAGAGTTGCACATTCATCCTGCCGGACATCACAGGGATGACTATCCCCCTGATCAAACTAATGTAAAAACTGCAGGGTTATCTAACTCGATGCCATATGATTGCATATCCCTCCGTTCAGACTAAAATAAAAACTGCACTTTCACCAGAACTCTATCTCATACGATTGACCCTCCCTCAGGTCAAGCCAGCACTGAACTGGCGCACTTTCTTTTTTCTGATTTATTAAATTCAAACCTGGGCTACTGTTGCATACTCGTGAAACACAGTCATAAGTATGGCGCAGATTCCCAGAACCAACCAGATCATACAGAGTAAATACAAATACAGCGGAAGACTTGAGATACATTGATTGACTCGGACCTGACTCAGTGTTGCATACTGTAACGGTGCAGACCAGAACAAGAACCGACCTCTCAATACAAAGTATAAGATAGCACAGCGGAAGACTTAGATCCAATGATCCGAACAATCAATATTGCAATGCAGCCCTGAACATACATCATCATCATCGTTACACGGTGTGAATGGGGTCTGGCGCTTCACACAGGAAGACTGCGCCAGCCCCTACCATACACAGACGAAGAAGAAGGGGGTTAGACGAAGAGGACGGGAAGATGGGAATGTCGTCAACACCAAGTCTTCGGCACAGCCCAAATAGTCCCTCTTCCAAATGTCTGAATCCCAAATGTCAAGTCTGGATCCAATGTCGTCAAGTCCCAAGTCACAACTCTCTCTCTGTAGTAGTCCGCTGATACTGAGAAGTCAGGTGGTGAGAGGGGAAGAAGAGATGGTGGACTTAGAAGAGGAAGAAGAAGAACTCTCTCTCTCTCTGTAGTAGTCCGCTGATACTGAGAAGTCAGGTGGTGAGAGGGGAAGAAGAGATGGTGGACTTAGAAGAAGAGGAAGAACCTCTGAAGTTGGCGCCTTGATGCAGGTCCCTCGAAGATGGAGCTGGAGCTATGGCGCCACAGGTAAGTCTCGCTGGCCACCGCCAGCCATCTCTCCCAACTCTACTATCTACCACCTACTAGCGCCCAGCGCTGAAGACTACTGCTATGGCTACTAGCGCCCAGCGCTGAAGACTACTGCTAGCGCTAAGCTACTCCCTGCAGCACTCCTCCTGGGTGCTGCGCGGAATCCTGAAGACTACTCGTGCCTACTGCCCAACTACCTACCCGTGAAGTGCATGGGAACTTCCTATGTACTACCAGGTGCCTCCTAACTGCAGGCAAGGCAGTCCAGGAGGCTGCTCTTGCCAACGCTGAAGGGAGGCAGGGGCTGCAGCTGCAGCTCCTGCTCGAGCTGTCGTGGGGAACAGGCTAAAGATAGCCTGTTCCGAAAACCCTGTTTTTGTGCCTGAGTCTTAGGCAGGTCGAACACAATGAGGGCCTGAAAATGGCCCTCCGTTTCAGGCTGAAAAGCCTCTGGGCCTGAAAGGCCCAGAAATAGCCTGAAAACGGAACAGGGCCTGCAGGCCCTCGTTTTTCAGTTTCAGGCTGAAACGACCGGGGCCTGTAAGCCCTATTTTCTAGGCTTTTAGGCTGAAGGTGCGGGACGGGCCCTGCAGGGCCCGTGTGGCTACGCAGTATGCCGCACCCGCCCTCCTTGAAAGACCGGCCTTACCTGAGAGGGCGAAGCTGTCTGTCTGAGGGAGGGACCACAGTCCAGGTGGGAGGGGCCGGTCGTGAAGCTTCCTGAGCTAACCTTTGCTTCTCATAATGCGCGTAGATCAGCGGGCGGATGCTTTCAAATTTGCTCCTGAAATCCACCGAGTGTCGTCGCGATCGCAGGCTTTGAATGTCACTTTGTACTGTCGCGGCTTGCTGCCGTACTTGCGATCGGTGATGACGCGGTCAACTTCCTGATGACCATCCATAGAAGGAGGGTCCTGCGATCGTCGGCCCGGAAAGTCGTCGCTCTTAGCTGGCGTGTATGTTGCCAGCTTTGAGGCTTGAAAGACTGGATGGACCGTCAGATGCGGGGGGATGTTGATCACAAATGAAGGGCCATGGGGCTCATCGCCCGCGGCCGATGTTACAGGCCATGGTCCAAACCACTTGGGAAGCAGTTTGCGTGAGACATCCTGTTCCAGTGCAAACTCTTCCCCGGAAACCCAAACCAGGTCGCCGGGGCGGATGGGACATGGCACGCGATGCCTGTTGGCTTGCTGCTGCATGCGGACTTGAGCCTTTTGCATATTTGCGCAGGCTTGAGCGAGCAATTCCCTGTACTTCCGAATGGAAGCGGGAGAGCAAGCGGCATCGATGTCGGCTGGACGTGGGAGGAGAAGGTCGGCGAAGATACGGCCTTTCCATCCACCGTGGTGCAACTCGAATGGAGTCACGCCGATCGCCGGGTGCACCGAAGTGTTGTAGGCGAACTCGATGTCGGGGAGGCGGTCAACCCAATCTTTCTGGTCCGGACGGATGAGCGTACGAAGCATCATTTGAGCGGTTTGATGTGCCCGCTCCGTCTCCCCGTCTGTCTGTGGATGCCGAGCCGAACTTGGCTTCATCTTCGTGCCGGACTCCTACATGACTGCAGTCCAAAATGCCGACATGAAGCGAGTGTCGCGGTCGCTGACTGTCTGCCTATACACCATGGCCGCAAATCCAGCCGGTGTGCAGGAGGCGTGCCAGCTAGGGAGCCGTGGAGTAGTACTTGCAAGGGAGAAAACGCGCATACTTACTCAAACGGTCCACAACCGTGAGGACGCCGTCGTGTCCGAGGCGGTCGCGGGGGAATGGTCCGGTGTCATCCATGGCAATGGAGAGACCGGGTTCCTGCAGGATCTGCATCGGGCGCAGCTCGCCGTAGGGGTTGCGGTTGCGGGGTTTGCTTCGTCGGCAAACTTCGCAAGAGTCGCAATACCTCATGACGTCGGTGATGAGGTCGGGCCAGCGGAATCGTTGTCGAAGCCGTGCAATAGTGCGGTTGACTCCGAGATGGCCGGCGAGTCGCGAATCATGATACTCGCCGAGGAGGCGAGTCCCAAGACGGCGGTCGCGTGGGACACATAGTAAGTCCTTGCCCCGTGAGTGCAGGAGCAAGTACCCATCGGCGATGCGATAGTGGCTGGCTGGTGGGTAATCCGAAGATAGCTGGGCATATAGCGTGGCGAAATCTGTATCGGACTCGTAGCCCTGGATGAAGTGTCGCTGAAGCTCCTCCTCAAATGTGAAGGCATGATGTGTCATAGCGCAAAGTACGTCTTCGCGAGAGCGCATCTGCTGCGCAATTTGAGAGGCCGGGAAGATGTTTCGGTGTGAAGTCAAATTGTTCGATGAAGTACATCCATCGTCCGATCGTGCTGATCACCGTATCCTGCGTCTTGTAGTAGGTCAATGGATTGTTGTTCGTAACCCGTGTGAACCTACGGCGCCCAAAGAGGAAGTGCCGCCAGCGCTTGAGAGCCATGACGAATGCGAGCAGCTCCTTCCTTGCATCATCAAGCGAGTTGATGGGAGGCACTTTGTGGCTAATATACTCCATAGGGTGCCAGTCGTCGCCGTCGTGTTGTTCCAAGACTGCCCCAACGCCATAGCCGGAAGCGTCCGTGGTCACTCTCGTCGGCAGGGTGGGGTCATAGATGCTAAGGACGGGTGCCATGAGCATAGCCGTCTTAAGTGCTTGGAATGACCGGCGTGCGTCGTCATCGAATATGAATGGCACCTTTGGCGATTGTAATCTCGTCATAGGTGCAGCAATCCCCGAGTATCCGGTGATGAATCGCTGATAGTAGCCCGCCAATCCCATGAATGAACGAACTTCCGTGGTGTTGGTGGGCTCGGGCCATACTCGTAGGGCCTCGATCTTGTCCGCAAGCGGTCGGATGCCTTGTGGCGTCACATAATGTCCCAAGTACTCCAGCTCCTGCCGCGCAAATTCGCACTTGTCGCGGTTGGCTTTGTACTTGGCTTGTCCTAGCCGCTCCAAAACGGTACGCACGTGTTCCACATGCTCCTCCAAACTCCGGCTGTACACCAGGATGTCGTCGAGGTAGATAAGTACATATCAATCCAGCATGTGTCGGAACTACGTTGTCATAGCCGCTTGGAAAGTGGTCGGGGCATTTGTAAGGCCAAATGGCATAACCAGCCATTCAAAATGCCCATATCGCGTCCTAAACGCGGTCTTGTAGCGATCCTCCTTCCGAATCTCGAGTTGTTGATATCCAGATTTGAGGTCCAGCTTGGAGAAGAACTTAGCGCCGCCCAGTCGCTCGAGAAGATCGTCGATGCGTGGGAGAGGGCCGGCATTCATGATCGCCTGCACGTTGAGCTGGCGATAATCGATGCACAACCGCAAATCCTTGTTCTTCTTCCGGACGAAGAGAACAGGAGCACCGTATGGCGATGAGCTAGGCCGAATCCAGACTTCTCCAGAAGGTCGTCGAGTTGTGCCCGAAGCACAATTAACTCTTCCTCGCTCATTCGGTAGATGCAACCGCGCAGAGGTACGGCCCCGTCCTCGAGGATGATCTCGTGGCGGATGGGCCGATCCAGTACTACTCCGTGCGGGCCTTCGAACACTTCGCTGTAGGCGGCGAGAAGTTCGGTAATGCGTGGATCCAAAGAACAGTCCGTCGATGAAGCGTCATGGGGTGGGAGGGCATGGAGAAAACACACCCCCATCCCCTCGATGTCGTCTCTGATGATGGAAGCTCGCATGCTTGCGGCGGATACCACGTGCCAGCTGACTGAAGGGTGAGGAGGAGCTACCGTGCATGGGACTAGTACTCCGTTCCGATCACGAATGTGAACGTTGCGACGGTAGAAGTTCTTAGGGTGATCCTCGCTTCGCAGCCATGACATGCCCAAGATCATGTCAAATTTGGTGTCCAGAATGTCAAAGGACACCGCCTCACTTGCGTGAGGGGCTAAGTACACTGGGACGCCATCAATGCACCGGTCGATTGACTTGTGCGTGTGACCATCTGCCAACGTGACTTGCGTGGGCTTAGACTTCCTTCGGACTCGTGGGCCAAGGACGGAGCGTACCATGAAGTCCTGACTCATGTAGTTTAAAGATGCTCCGCAGTCGATCAAAGCGTTGCAAGTCGCCTCTCCGATCTGAATGCGTACATATAGCAATGGTACGCCAATGTCGTCGTACCGTTGCGTCTTGAACTCCAGTCGATCTTCGCAATGTAGGTGTGAAGGTCGACAACCTCTACTCCGGCGTCCATCAACGGAGTCGGTACTGCAGTGTGCAAGTAATCCCGCAATTGTGCCTTGAGCACATTGCAATGCGGACTGCAGTGTGCAAGTAATCCCGCAATTGTGCCTTGAGCACGTTGCAATGCGGTTTCGGCAATCAACCCGACCGGGGAAGGGGCATCCATTGGAAGTCCGCAAATGTCAACAGGTCGAGCTCTTCAAGTCTTGACCATGACGTTGAATCCCCGGCGGTAGATGGCGGCGAAACTGCCGAATCGGTTGCCGATGGTGATGAAACCGTGCATGCGGTAGATTGTTGCACGTGGAGCGGTTGGTCCAACGGTGGGACCAAGTGGACAGCATAGTCCTCGTAAGAATACCGAGAACTTACGACATTCGCATTCTCCCAAGATGTGTAGGAGGCCGCTAGCAAGGCGGCCGAATCTGGCGGAGTGGGGGGTGGAGTCGCCTCACCTCCCACGAAACTCAGTTTCCCGAGTTAAGACGAGGCCGCACATCCTCCTTGGCCTGATCCTCGCAAAGGGAGGTCTTGTGCTTGGTGTTGTTGCACCAGTAACAGCAGCCGTAACGGTTGTGGTACTTGTACTCGGCCTCGGTCAAGATGAACTTGACCCATGGTGGTGCTGGCTCTCCGTTTCCGGCCTGCGATGCTGGTTTCGCCTTCCCGTTCACTCGGGGTTTGTTCTTGCTTCGCGGCTGGACAGCAAACAATTGATCTTCATCATGTGACGCTTGGGTGGCTGCCAGGTCTTCCACAGTGTTGTCCGATTGGACTGCAGCGAACTGCTGCTGTCGCGGACCAGTTCTCACCTTCTCCACATAGGTTGGCTGCCACGTTAACTTCTCGTGTGCAGCCGCCCTGTTGGTCTTGATGATCTCCCTTGCCTTGTCAATGATCTCGGCGAAGGTTGCATACTGCTCGCGATCACCAAGTGCCTAGCTCAATGCAGCGCATGACCTGTTATAGAACTCACGGCGCAGATGCGAAAATGGTAAGTCAAGATCGGGCGTTGCCGCGATCTTCTGCCATTCCGTGCGCTAGTCACGTGTTGCTGTGTTGCCTTGAGTCATGGTGAAGGGACGGTTGATGGCAAGTGTTGGAGCGTCGTCGACGACGAACCGCTTCTTCCACAGCCGTCTAAACTCTTCCCATGTGATCTTGTCCTTCAGATCTGAGACGTCGACGCCGTGGGTGGCTGCCAGGTGGGTTAACGAGATCAGGCATCCGCCCTTTGAGTTCATGAGCAAGGCGCCGATGTACGCGTGCTTGGCGATAGGCAGAATCCGAAGTTGCGTCGTGAAAGCTTCCCACCAGAGCACCGGATCCTGATGCGTGTAGTCGTCGAACTTCTCCAGTTGAAAGGTTGGCATCTTGTATTGCTTTGGATTGTTGCCATCCGTGTTCGTCGACTGTAGTTGCTGGACCTCGGTCTTCAAAGTATCCAGCTGATTGCTGATGGTGGTCGGCGCAGCGAAGGTGCTGATGTCGCCGAGCATTGCGACGACGTGGTCGACGCGTTGCTCTAGTTGGAGGTGAGAGGGTGCACTGCTAGACTCACCAGCATCTGGTCCTAGTACGGCTTGCTCCAAGTCCAAAACACGGGAATTGAGTGCCCGTGTCGCATCCTCGTGGCTCTGCACTATACGGCGGAGGTTTGCCAACTCCTGGTGTTGTGTCTTCAGATCCTGGTACTGTTGCTGCAGTTCCTGGTTCTCTCTCTCTAACTCGGACCGTTGGTAGTTGCAAGCGTACAACAACCGTGTCACGAGTTTGGAGAGGAAATCCTTATGCTGCTCTTCCTGAGTAGCGTCGTCGCCGTTGGACGGTTCAAAGTGCCAGAACTTGAATCTTTCGATGCTGGCAGCTTCATGCCGCTGCAGCAGATCCTGGGCCTCCTTGCGGCGTGCCTGGGTATCTGCGTCTGCTTCGGCCTGTAGCCGCTGCTGCTCAGCTGTTGCCGCTGCTTCAGCCTGTGGGCGGGCAGCCTGGGCTGCCAGCTGGCGCTGTTCCTCAGCCTCGATCAGAGCGATCTGAGCCTGGAACCGCTGTTTGTAGTCGGCAAGTGACTCGTTGGCCAGTTGGCCTGGCATGCCCAGAGCTGTGCCCGTCATGGTGGCGGGGCACTGCTGGCGTGGCACTGTCACGTGGCACTGTTGCTTACATGGCACTGCTGACGTGGCACTGTGACCGACATGGCACTGCTGATGTGGCACTGCCAACGTGGCACTGTTGCCGTGGCACTGTGACCGACGTGGCACTGCTAATGTGGCACTGCTGATGTGGCACTGCTGACGTGGCACTGTTGCTGACATGGCACTGCTGATGTGGCACTGCTGTAGTGGCACTGTTGCTGACGTGGCACTGCTGACGTGGCACTGTACCAACTCAGAAATGCATGCAAAGGGTGGGTTGGGAGGGAAAACGCACGTAGGGAACCAACCCAACAATACTTTCCTCCCGGCCCTAATCGACAGATAAAATAATAAAAAAA
>BFEA01000081.1:1354546-1373343 GCA_003427395.1 Chara braunii
CAAAAGACTTACCTGTTCACCAGGAGATGTGTATGTCATGTCTGTTCGAGTAAGGGTGTGTCTGTACGTGTAGGCAGTGTACCTGTTCGTGCAATGGAAAGTGCCTGTTCAAGTAGTAAATGTGTCTGTTCGTTTAGAGTTGTGCCTGTCCGAAAGTGAAGTCAGTAGGCACAGTCCCAGTTCTGGTCTAAGTCAAGGGGTCAGTCCAGATCCAGACTTTCAAGTCCAAATCCAGGCCGAAGTGCCTCAGCAGCACTTGAATCTCATTGGGACTGTACTGGGACACATGCAATGCAGGGTCTGGGACAAAGGGAGAGGCTGATTTGAGCCAATGCAGACCCAGCGAGGAGTGGCCAGCACTATAAAAAGAGCTGCCTGCCTCATTCTTCGCCAGATCTCCACTGGCTGCAATGCGTGGAAGTGCTGGTGCACTTGTGCGCTGAGTCAGGAGGAGCAGCGCTGGAGGAGAAGACGCGCTGGAGGGAGGAAGATGCCTGTACGCTGGAMGTGATGCAGCCATAGCTGCCCAGCGAGTTAGCATTAGTAGTAGAGGGTTAGTACGTAGCTATGAGTAGTATCCAGAGTAGATCCTCATGAGTATTGAAGTGTGTGTACGCATCATAGGAGGAAGGGATTGAGGCTGAGAGTGTTCATTCAAGGTTTGGCTATGGAAGGTACTTACCTGAGTTGGTTGTGACCTGCAGAGGTGGCGCTGATGAGTAGTGACCACGTTGATGATTTGGAGACTATCTGCAAGGGTAGCACTGATTCACTGGAAGGCATATTGATGAGTTGGCAAGATATTGGTGTTGCGCTGATGAGCCCTGGACTCAGGGGAATTTTGAAACACTTTGTATTCATATTTATGATAATATAAACTGTGAAACTCGGTCCTCATCTTCTCTATCTTTGTCTATTGTCAGACTACTGTTCATTGTGTGTGGGAGTACGATGCATGGCATGTACACACTTGCGTGAGATGGTCCCCAGGACCCATGCACTGTCAGACTGTCAGACTACTTGTTACGGACTCGGCCAGGGCTCGATCCCTGGTCCGCAGGTTACCACCTGCCAGGCTGCTATTTTATTTTTGAGTCTCTGATCTCCAGTTCCTGACTGTTGGCGCCCTCTGCAGTTGGCGTTCTCAAATCCCTCCTCAGTCACTTTCAGATTTCGATACTTGGCGCCATCCGGCATTCTGGCGCCCAGGCCCAGACCTTGGCTTTTCAGTTCAGCCCCGAGGCAAATTGCACTTCTGCCCTCGGAATCAACTTGAGTCCGGTACTTAAGACCAGCTCAAGCTGAGTTCAGGCATTCAGTTTTCGGCCTCAGTGTTTGTGCTTCAGTGCTGCGACATTGTGTTCCGAACCCGAGATTGCGACTTTGCGACTTTGCCACTTTGTCACTTTGTGTCTGCGTCCATATAGTCGTCTCGAGTCCGTGTCGAGTTGCGTGTGTGTGCTCTCGCTCCCCCCTCTCTCTCTTCCCCAACCTCGCTACTCTGCCTCGGCCCCGTCACACTGGTATCGGAGCGGCTTTGGCCCTCCCTCCCGCCCTGTTCCATCATCGTCGCCGCCGACATTGTCACTGTCGTTGCCACGTCATCATCGTCGCCACCGTTGCCACGTCATCATCATTGCCGTCCACCTCGTCGCCTTCGTTGCCACATCATCGCCATCGTTGCCACGTCATCATCGCCAACGTCGACCTCGTTGCCGCAGTTGCCACGTCATCATCATCGCCGTTGTCCTCGTTGTAGCCGTCACCACGCCGCCGAAACGACCCGCAGGTAAGATTTCTTCCCCCCCCCACCTTCTCCTTCTTCCCCCTCCTCTTCGTCGTCACATTTCCCCGCTTGACCCCCCTCGATTCTCTTCTCTCCTCCTGCGCTCTCCCGCCGCCGTTCCCCCACCCTTTTTCCCTCCCCCGCGTTTTCCCTCGTACGTGATCCCCCTTCCGACTTCCCCTCCCCAAGCACAACCCGCGCAATTTTTGGCGACTTTCTCCCAACCTTCCCTCCCATCATCATCATCATCAATCTACCCGTGCAACCCCCCTCATTAAACCCACCTACCACGCTACCACCCAGTCAATCATAGATAGGATCACTCCACCCTCGATTCACTTCAATACTCATTTACTCCTTTATTTATCTATTATTATTTTATTCTTTTTAGAATTCCTTACTTTATCTTTTTTCACATTTCTTTTTCAAAAATATTTTCTTTTTCGAAATTCTCAAAAAAACGTAAAATTAATCATTCTTTCTTGGCATTTCTTCTTCGAAATTAAAAAATAATTTTCATTAATTCTTTTTCACTTTTTCTGTAATTTAAAAATTTTCGAATTAATTAAATTCCTTTTCGACATTTCTTTTTCGTAATTTAAAAACGTTTCTAATTAATTATTTTCGGAAATTTTCAAAAATATGTATTTCTTCCTCGAACTACGAAAATAATTTTACTTAATTCTTTTCCGGAACTTTTGTAATTCGAAATATTTTAGAATTTTTTAATTCTTTTCATTCGAATTAATTAATTCTTTCTCAACATTGCTTTTTCGAAATTCAAAAACAATTTTAATTCATCCATTTTTTTCACACATTTTAATTCATAAAATTCCTTTTTGAAATTTTTCTTCGAATTCGAAAATACATCATAATCAATTAATTCTTTCTGCAATTTTTTTTCAAATTTCTTTTTCTAATTTGGAAGTATTTTTCATTTTGAAAACATTATTCTGAACTCCTCAATTAATTTCGACTAAATTCAATTAATTCACAACTGATTTAATCCCTTTACTCAAAATTAATCATCCCTTTTCAAAATTTCAACATCTTTCTTCATTATAAACCTACCCTGAACGTAAATCCGAATAAATTGAGTCAGAATTTATTTCTCTTCTCGAACTTAATTATTCTTTTTCTTTATTTGGAAACTCCTGAAAAATCCGTTTTCTCTCTCCAAACCTCTTTTTCGAATTTTCTTGAAAAACACACTCTCGAATTAATTTCGAATAAATTCAAATTAATTTATTCAAAATTCATTCTTGTTTTGCGATTTTTTTGACTTTCATCACTAAATCAGTTGACGTTACCCTAACTCCCCCCCGGGCATGACACGCACAACCAGGAACACTGAACACGCAGCTGCCGACGGCGCCAATGCTGCCACCACCTCCACCTCATCCGCTGCTAACTCCTCAGCCGCCACTACCACCGCTTCCTCCCCACCATGGCCCAATCATCCAGCATTGATACGTCAAGCATCCGCACCAACTCCGTCAACAGCATCGCCCGCAACCTCGCAGGCGAGCAAACACCAGCACCTGATGCCGGCACATCTCGCGACACTTCTCCGCATGCTGACATCCATCCAATCGTCCATCGCCAACATGAACACCACCATGTTGACCATCTCCGACCGTGTAGCCCCAATTATTGGAAACTCCCCCGCCATCACAGTCGTCACCACAATCACACCCTCCTCCTAAGCACCACAAACCACCTCGTCCTCCACCCCACAACCCACCTCCTCCTCCGAACAGGCCTCCGCTTCAACCTCCACACCGACACCTTCTACATCTAACCCCCCAACCAGCACAACCCCCACACACTCGTCATCATCCACCACTTCTGCCACCATTGTCACTCCCACTCCCCTCCTACTCAAGCCCTCAACCCCGCCATCACACAATCATCCAGCATCACCCTTCAAACCAACCCAACTGTCACTTCATCTACCATCATCTCCACCCATCCCACCTACACCCTGGTCACCTCCTTCTCCTCAATTCTCCACCCCGCTCCACCTATCTTGCCCCCAAACGTACTCATCCCCACCAACCCTACGATCGATTTCACGAAAGTCATGTCCTCCCCCTCTACCCTCGACTTCAACACCCTCGCCTCCTCGGCCCCAAGAAGGAAAGATCCCACCCTCCTTCCGCTCCAACGAGCTCCCAACCTTTTTCGACTCACCCCATGAGGACGTCTTCTTGTTCCCCACCCAACTCCACCAGGGGTTTTCTCTCCACGGCGTCCCCGTTATACACTAGCTCCACATCACCGGAACCAGACTCCTTGACACCGCCGCTCTATGGTGGTACACCGAAATGGCAAACCTCACCCAAGCCAGCCTCCCACCCAATTCCTTCCTTGAATGGGCTTCCTTGCTCACCTCTACCTTCCGACCACAGAATACCGTCAATGACTACATCGAATAATTCTTTCAGATGCACCAACAGACCATTTCGTACAATACGTCCTCGTCCTACGCCGACAATTAGGCCACCAGCAAACCAACTGCCCACTTGCTAGACGATTCACACGCCAGTCTGCGGCTCCGCGGCCCATGACCTCCTCATCACCCCCCTCGGCAAGAGCGGGTCCCTCCTCCCCCTGAACACTTCCCCCCGGTCTTCCCCCGGCATCGACGACTAGTCTGTCGACCATCCCATCGATAACGATCTCCATCCCACCAGTGGCCCATTTGGCATCGACAATACGTCTGCCTCCCCCCTCTCCGATACCGCACATCCAACCGGACGACCCCCAGGCGTCGCAACCCTCATCCCATGACACCCCCTCACTACCACATGTTCCTCAACCCTCCTGAATCCATCCATTGTCACGTTCTCTGATGTTGTTGAGGAACAAGCCCGACACGATCGGCTTGTCCGATTAAGCAATGAACAACGCCGCCTCAACACCATTATCTCCACCGCCAACTCATCACGTTTCCACCTCAAATTCATTGCCGCCACCCTTGGTGCATCTATGACTAAGTTTCGGGCCCTCCTCGACATTCGAGTCACCGATAACTTCATCACCAACTCGTGTGTCCAAAAAGGCGATCTTACCTCTACCGGTTACGACTCCGATTGCGATTCGTTTAGGGGACAAAGACACCATCGTCGTAGTAGACCTCATGGTTCCCGAGACCACCATGACCATCGGAACCCTTTGCAGTCATATCTCATTTGATGTCATGCACTTAATGTGCGATATCGTTTTGGGAACACAGTCGCTGGACCGCTACATGCCATACGCGTTCCACCCCAACTTCCTCCGCCCGACCAAACCCCCTGACACAACCATCGACATCTCCCCTATCCCACCTCCCCAAGCTCCGTCACCCCACACCAGTTCCTTCACATGGCTCTCACGAACCTTGACTCCACCTACTATTGCCTTATCCTTGATCGTGAGCATCCCGAGGACTTGCTCCCAACAGACAAACCCAACCAGGCCCCCCCTTCCGACCCCACCCTCACCTCCATCCTCGACGAATTCAAGGACGTATTCCCCGATTCCTTGTCTGTCGGATTACCTCCCGGTCGTGGCATATCCCACACCATCGATTTGGAGCCCGATCACTCTCCACCTTGCCACCCTCCGACGTTCCAAAAACCGAAGAAATGAAGCGGCAACTCAATGAACTCCTTGAAAAAGGATTCATTAAGCAGAGTTCATCCCCCTTCAACACAAGCTGCCTTTTCGGAAAGAAAGGCGAAATATTGGAACTTCGGATGTGCACAAACTACCGGGCCTTGAACCGGATCACAATCAAGAACAAGTACCCCCTACCTCGAGTCTCCGAGCTTCTCGATCGACTATGTGGAGCCAAGTATATTACCAAGATCGACCTCCGCAGTGCCTTCCACCAGATCCGCATCCGCAAGGAGGATACCCACAAGACCGTCTTCCGTTCCCGATTCATGCACTACCAATTCCTCGTGATGCCCTTCGGACTCACGAACGCCCCCGCCATATTCCAATCTACAATGAATTTGTGTCGTCGTTTACCTCAATGATGTCCTCGTCTATAGCCCCACCTTCGATTCCCACCTTCAGCATCTCCACCAAGTCCTCTCTATCCTCAGAGAGCAAAAATTATATGCCAAGCTCAAAAAATGCACCTTTGTCGCTTCCTGCGTTGAATACCTTGGCCACATCGTCTCCGTCGAAGGTATCCTCATGGACCGTTTGAAGGTCACCGCCCTCGTCGAGTATCCACCACCCAAGACCCTAATCCAACTTCGATCATTTATCGGCCTTGCCAACTACTACCACCCCTTTATCCGCAACTTCTCCGACATCACTTACCCACTCCACGAACTCATCCGCAAGGACGAACCCTTCACTTGGAACAACCGTTGCCAAAACGCCTTCGATGCCATCAAACAAATCATCACTACCGCCCCCGTCCTGAAGATCGCCGGCCCCACTTACCAATTCTACATCACCACCGACACCTCCAACTTCGCCATTGGAGTCGTCCTATCCCAACATTTTCCTCGTGACACCACCGAAACTCCAATCGCGCTTCCAACGAGGAGCTCCTCGTTGTAATCCACGCCCTCAAAGTCTGGCGCCCGTACCTCGGCGGGCAATATTTCACCATCGGCACGAATAACGCCATTGTCCCTTCTATCCTAACAAAGAAACACATTACCCCAACCTCGCTGGTTAGACTTTCTAGCCCAGTTCACCTTCACCATTTGCCATAAACCCAGCAAAAGCAACCGTGTTGTCGATGCCCTCTCCCAGCGCCCCGATCCCAAACCCCCTGAGAAAGTTTACGCGCCAATGACACATATCCAACTCCTCTCGTCTCTGCACCATCGCTACACCCAAGGCTATCTCTCCTGCCCAGACTTCGCAACCATCTACAACAAGCTTCGTGACCTCAACCATGTCCCCTCCTTTACATCAATACTAAAGGCACCTGCCGGCTTTGCATCCCTGACGCACATGGTGTCCGTACCCAGCTCTTGGCCGAACACCACGACGCCAAGACTGCCAACTATCTTGAGTTCCAAAAAACATTTGACACCATCTCCCTCTACTTTTATTGGCCTTCCCTACTCGCCGACGTCAAAGCATACATCCGCGCATGCCCCACTTGTCAAGACGTTAACCCCTCAAACCACACCAAGTCCGACAAGCTACAATCATTGTCGATCCCCACCCACATGTGGCAGTCCATCTCCATGGACTTCGTCTATGGTCTCCCCAAGATCTACCTCGGACACGATTGCATCTATGTCATTATTTGTCGCTTCACTAAACGCGCCCACTTCATCCCTTGCACCACATCGCACAACGCCAAGGACGTCGCCATTCTCTTCTTCGACCATGTCGCACGCCATCACGGTCTCCCTGATCAACGACTGTGACCCTCGCTTCCTTTCACAATTTTAGAAACACCTCTTTAAAGCCTACTCAACCACGCTTAAGTATAGCACCGTATTCCACACACAGACCGATCGACAAACCGAGAAGATAAACGATCCTCTCCAAAGAATTTTGCGAAAGTATTGTCATTCACATCAACACGACTACGATCAGTTGCTCACCGTCGCAGAGATCGCCTACAACAACGTTGTTTGTCCTTCCAATGGCATGTCTCCATTCTACCTTGACCTTGGCTATCACCCTTGCTTGCCCTCCGATTTCCTGCTCCCCTCGCAACTCAACCCCTCCACACCCTGCCCTTCCCTCAATGAATGGGTAGCAACAACGAGTCGACCCCTCATAGAAGCAACCGAAACCGTTGAAAGAACACAAGAACAAGCAGCACACAGGACTAAAAAACACATACATGACTTGCAATTAAGTAGGGGACAACAAAGTTTGCCTCTCTACCGAACGCTTTGAACCCGAACACGAATTGTCAAAGAAACTCTCGAACAAATGGCTCGGTCCCTTCCCAATCATTAAGCAAACCTCCCGTGTCAATTACAAGCTCCAACTCCCTCCTGACATGAAACGTGTCCACCTTGTCTTCCACGTAGAATACCTAAAAGAATATCATGAATCCCCACCCCAATTCGTTGACTGCCCTTACTCCACCTAGACCTCCACCAATCATGCTTCCCACAGGCCCAGAATTTGTAGTAGAGTCCATCATAACACGACGAACCACACAAGTATCAAACCATCCAGAACCAATCAAAAAATACAAAGTCAAATGGACTGAATACCCCGATGAAGAATCTACATGGGAACCTTTCTCTAATCTCAAGAACACCATGAAACTTGTTCGCGCCTCTGATCGTGCTCACCCTATATCCTACATACGTAATATAACTGAAACACTAAACCCTTGCATAGACCCCGCCTTGACCCCGCCAACCCCCCGCATTCCTGCTCTACACACACCCCTGTACCCAGCAAAGCCCTTGCCTTTTGAACCCCACCCTGTCTGATCCGCTCTTGCCTCTGTCTCATCCCGTTCTCTAATCTCAAGAACACCATGAAACTTGTTCGCGCCTATGATCATGCTCAACCCTATATCCTACATAAGTAATATAACTGAAACACTAAACCCTTGCATAGACCCCGCCTTGACCCCGCCAAAACCCCGCATTCCTGCTCTACACACACCCCTGTACCCAGCAAAGCCCTTGCCTCTTGAACCCCACCCTGTCTGATCCGCTCTTGCCTCTGTCTCATCCTGTCCTCCCCTCTGTCCCCCGCCACTTCTTTGCCCCTCTTGTCCAAGTCCTACACGTGGCCCCTGCGTGTCACCGGAGATAACGGATCTAATGGCAAGCGCACGAGGACGATGGCATGTGGCAGCTCAGTACAAGGAGATAAGACGGCTCGTTGGCCACCATGTTGTTCCCTTCGGCCGACACCTTGGACTCGCAGACTTCTAGAGCAGCACCTCTAACATGGACATCAAGATCAGTCTGCGACCTGCTATCCGGATCAGACCTCATCATTACATCATGTACCCGATGCAACCTGCAACTGGGACAATCAAGTTGAAAGCCCTCGTCGTCTATATCACAGAACTGTTGAAGAGTGCTTCCTCACGACCACTTCTGCGACACCCGCCAAGACCTTCCTCAATACTTTTTTTTCGCTTCTGACACTTTGTTACAGACCTGAGACGTTGTTTTCCCAGACCCCTCAAAACACCCCAGCACCCCCCACCCACCCATAACCAGACATTTTTATTTTATTTTTTCTCAAACCAGACAACCTATAACCCTGTAGAACACTAATAGGACTGCCCTGTTACTTGTAGAACCTCAATAGGATTACCCTGCTACTTAAACATTGCTACCCTCATCCCTGTAGAACCTCAACAGGATTACCCTGTTACTTGAGCATCGATTCCCTCATCCTAGTAGAACCTCAATAGGATTACACTGTTATTTCCGCATCGATTCCCTCACCCCTGTAGAACCTCCATAGGACTACTCTGCTACTTGCATTACTCCCCCTTTCCTTTACTAACTAGTGATCGGCCCCGTCCCGTCCTTCACATTTGTTCATTGGGTCTTTGGCAACCGAGACGTTGCCTTCCTGAGGGAGGGGATAGTGTTACGTACTCAGCTAGGGCTCGATCCCTGGTCCGCGGGTTACCACCCGCTAGGCTGTGATTTTAGTTTTGAATCTTTGATCTTCGGTTCCTGACTGTTGGCACCCTCTGCAGTTGGCACCCGTTCTCGAATCCCTCCTCGGGCACTTCCAAATTTCGATACTTGGCGCCATCCGGCATTCTGGCGCCCAAGCTCAGACCTTCGATTTTCAGTTCAGCCCCGAGGCAAATTGCACTTCTGCCCTCGCACTCAACTACTATTTGGTACTTGAGACCGGACTCGAGCTAAGTTCGGGCATTCAGTTATCGGCCTCAATGCTTGTGCTTCAGTGTGACTTGATGCGACATTGTGTTCCAAACCCAAGATTGGGATTTCGCCACTTTGTGTTTGTGTCCCTTGAGTCGTGTCGAGTCGATGTCGAGTTGAGTGAGTGTGTGTGTGTGTGCTCTCACTCCCTCCCTCTCTCTTACCCGACCTCGATGCTCTGCCTCAGCCCCGTCACGCTACTCGTTGTGTTGTTCATCACACTTTCCATCAGCCGCACTGTTCCCCTGTCAAACTTCCCGCCCATCAGACTTCCCGTCCATCAGATATGTCCGCCCGCCAGACATACATCGTCAAACTGTCCATCTGTGAGACTTTCCCATTGTCACACTGCCCCCCTGTAACACTGCCAATCCCTGACCCTGGCCATCCATCGTACATACTTCCATCAGATTGCCCATCCGTTGGACTACCAATCCCTCACACTGGCCATCCATCAGCCAATCTCATGTATCCGGAAAGGTTGACGTGTATCCTAAAAGGATAAATGAACAGATGGATGGATAGCAGGTATCATGACTGGCTCATGTCTATCCAGAATGGATAACGACAAATGGATGGACTGATGGATGCACGAATGGATGGATGGATGGATAGATGGATGGATGGACGCATGGACGGATGGATGAACAGATAAATGCGCGAACGGGACGGAGGGATGGATGGAAGGATGGATGAATGTCAATGGATAAACGACCAGATGGATGGACAGATGGATCCACGGATGGATGGATGGATGGATGGATGGATGGACATATGGATGGATGGACGGATGGACGGATGGACCGTACATCATGAATGGCAGACATGTATCCTGAACGGATAAATGAGCGGACAGAATAAAGGGGTGGAAGGGTGGCGGGATGGATAGATGGAAGCATGGATGAATGGCAATGATAAACGAACAGATGGATGGACAGATGGATGCATTGATGGATGGATGGGCGGATGGATGGATGGACCATATATAATAAATGGCTGACATGCATCCTGGACGGATAAATGAGCGGACAGGATGGAGGGGTTGAGGGATGGATGCGTGGAAGGATGGATGGATGGCTCACGTGTATCCTGAAAGGATGGATGGATGGCTGACGTGTATCCTGAAAGGATGGATGGGTGAATGAACCAATGAGATGCATGCTGATATGAATGATGTACGATGATGAAGACACATGAAGCCAACAACAAAAGCCGGAGTTGCTAAGAGGGACCGCACAGGCATCACCACGACAGAGGGCAGCAAACCTTGACACAGGCAAAAAAACATTATCCACGTCGCCGCGGACGGAAAAAGAAAAAGAAAATCCATAGAGGTCGGAACATATGTGCAAAAGGCCTTGGCAAAGGTTGGATTGTATGTGCAAACAAACGAGGGATTTGATCCACAGTTACAACTGCATAGAGAATTGCACAGCTTGGATTGGACGATTGGAGCGGAGGATGGATGGATGGATGGATGGATGAGGACAAACGGATTAGATGAGATGGATGGGATGGAAGTAAGTTTACAAATTCAATCCATACAATAGGTTCAATGAATGGGACTATCTTTCTAATATATGGAATGGACGAATTTGCATGAATTGGATGGATTGCATGGACTAAGATAAGATAAATATGGGTTATATTTAATCCATCGACTGCATTCCACTGATTAGATGCAATCATCTAATCCACCCATGCAACAATCCATCTCATCCACACATGCAACAGTCCGTCTACAGGTTTCCACAAATGGGATGGAGTGCATTGGACAAATTGTTTCATGTGGATAACTCGATGGATTGAATGGATTGAACGCATTCCTTGAGCTGGATGTGGATGAGTTGGACGAACTGGTTCCAAACGCACATAATAGTGCATTTAACAACGCTGTGGACATTTCCATACAGTGTCATGTGTTGGACAGATAGAGGATTCTATTGGACGGCTTGGGTAGAGCAGATCAGTTGGTCGCATTCCATTAAGGGATCCAAATATAGATCAGATTGTTTTTTATTGGATTACTTTCAATTGAATTGGTTTTGATTGGATTGGTTTCTATTGGATTTGATCTGATTGAAGTGGAGTGGATTGGATTCGCAGTGGCTTACTGTCCACGTATCGGCTCGGCGCCTGCTTGAGACGTGGACAATAAAGTATGGCCCGGAATGGGACCGACTTCACATATCAAGTCCGTTATCCTAACCTTACCTTCTGCTTCATCCAAGTCGTTCTTCGACTTTCACGTGTTGCTTTCAGGCATGACCTATCACTAGGCATACCACGCATGCATAGCTCACACCCTTGGCCTCGGCCAGCTTGAGATGGTGTGGCAGAGCTGGAACCAGCCTACAATCGAGATCTGCGACCTGGGCGCACTTAATAATTCCTTGCATCGAACTTGATTGGGGAGATGAAAACATGAACGGATCCAAATAGATCGCATTGGCTTCGATTGGACTGGTTTTCATCGGATTGGTTTTAAATGCATTGGTTGGATTTTATCTGATTGGATTGGATTGGATTGGATTGGATTGGATTTAAGTCGATTGGGGACATCAAAACATGAAGAGGTTTTTATTGGACTGGTTTTCATTGGATTGGTTTTGATTCCATTGGTTGGATTTGATATGATCTGATTGGACTGGATTGGACTCAAGTCGATTGGGGACATGAAAACATCTTGGATTGGATTGTAGTCGATTGGGAACATCATCTTGGATTGGATTAAAGTTGTGTTAAACTCCGGACCGTCCGGTGGCCTGGCCTTCGTCTGGCAGGGGTCCCGGGTGTCCCGGCCGGTTGGGTCCCCCGGTTTGGGGTCGGGCAAGGCCAGCACAATTTCGCGCAGGGGGGGGGGGAGGCCTTTTTTGCCTACTGGTCGCCTCCCCAGCCTCCGACGACACTGGGTAATTTTCTTTTTTTAATCTAAGACAATGTACAAGTAGTTTGAGGGGGCGGAGTGAGGTTTTCGGTTGAGATTAGCCGCCAAGAAATCGTTTCCCCCTCTCATGGGCTACGATGCCGCGTTCAAATTCCAATGCGTTATTCCCTGTTGCGAAGCCCGTCGTCGCTGCGATCGTGAAGCCCGCCCGTCTTCGTCGGGCTGCCCATCGTTGGCTCCATCGAGCCGCCTCGTCGAGAAGCCCTCCTCGTCGTCCCTGCCCGTGAAGCTGCTATTGCCATCGCCGTGAAGCCTCCACCTCTTTCCTTCCTCTTCTTCTTCTTCCTCTCCTCTTCCTCCTTTCCTATTCTTCTCCTCTCCTCCTCCTGTCTCTTATACACATCTAGATGTGTATAAGAGACAGCGCTCTCTCTCTCTCTCACACACACACACACACACACACACACACACACACACACACACTCACACACATTCTCCTGTCTATTGATGGGGAGTGCCACCTGMTGGAAACTGGGTCCAGCGTCCCATGAACATCGTGAATAAAGCACCAACCGGGACCCCACACACACTCTCTTCAAGTTGTGTATAGCGAATACAACAAAACATACATACAGCATAATCACTACCTTACCCTTCCCGAACCACATCAACAAACGAACTAAGTCAATTTTTTTAGTTTTGATTAAAAAGGCAACGGCCTTCAGATATTATCATTGAACTGACCGGCCACAGGCAATTCAGAATGATTTTATTTTGGTCATCTTATTGTAACTGGATTCGAACTTGGGTCTGTATTTCAATTTCAACGGTTCGTAGTGTACCAACTGCGTAATTCCTGAGTAATTCCTCCTTGGTAACCCAGACTCTTGCTGTGCTCATACCCAGGAGGGCATGCTGAGGGGTTTCTCCACCCCCCTCCACATTCGGCCAGTCTGTGGCATCCAACTCTTTGCTTCTCTAGAAGCTCAGTCTCCAGCCCTGTTTTCCTTGCTACTTCAAAACAAAAATAAACATGCCTGTGGATTGATGATGGTGCTACCATTCCGACCGGGGAGGCATCAGCATTTGAGGGGCCCTTTTCATAGACCACTTGAGGGAACCTTTTCATAGACCGAAGGAGCTCATGCTAGGAGCCAGACATCCTGAATCCAACAAGGGAAGGAGAGGAGGGGGAAGAGGGGGGGGGGGGGGGGGGGGGGGGGGGGGGGGGGGGGGGGGGGGGGGGGGGGGGGGGGGGGTTAAGGAAATGACGGGTTGGGGGTGGAGGGGATGGTACAGAATCAAAAGGAGAGCCATTCCATATCCACTGATTCTCCACACAAAACCACTTTCCTACTACTACTACTATTACTTTACATAGATCAAATTATTACTCAACAACAACAACGGAGGATTTGAAAAGAAGATCAAATTCATAATCCCCTTCCTGTCCACACTCTCCTCCTCCTCCACAGTCCAAATAAAGATTGGATTCAGTAAGGATTTGGGCAAAATCCCAATGGTGTGGTTTGGCTACATACCTCAACTGGTGCCTGTGCTACATCTTCTGCCCTGAAAATCCGTAACCGGAAGTCCTGAATTCTATAAGGCTGATCGCTCGCTGTCCGTACAGGGACTGCCACAACAATCAATGAAGGAAACAGGAGGACAAAAAAAAGATTGACAAATATGATTAGCCGCAAAGACAAGATCCGACAAATAAGGGTGCCGTAAAACAAATGTGCGTACAGAAACTTATTTAACACATCATGTTTGAATAAGTGACTGAAGGATGTTCTACACAACCCAAGCGCGTTGCATGAGATAAGAAATTTTAGTTCGTCTTTGGTTAGTGATCAAAAGACTTTGAAAAGCTATTTTACACAGCATGCTTAGAATAGTGATCGAACTTCATCGAAGGCTATTTCACACAAACTTGCATTCCTTTCCTATCTTGAAGAACCCAAGACGTGCTCGCACCTGTTGAAAATTATACAACCCATCTGCAGGCCCAGCAGTCCGCACCAAGATCCAACAAACAGGGCGGGAAACCAGCTATTTCGTATTCCAACACCAACCAGCAGCTCTGGTTGCACCCTCGCCTCACCATACATCCATCAACAAGCACCTCTGGCTACACCCTCGTCTCACCCTTCATTCGTAAATTTGTCAACTGTTTCTCAAAACGAACAAGTATCCATACTATGTCAGACTGTCAGATTCTGCCAGACTCTGTCAGACTGTGTCAGACTACTCGTTGAACTGTCCATCAGACTGTCCATCCGTCAGACTGTTCCCCTGCCAGACTGCCCGTCCATCACGCATGTTCGCCCGTCAGACGGACATCCGCATCTGTTTGTCAGACTGTCCATCCATCAGACTATCAATATGTCAGACTGCCCTTTCATCAGACTGCCACCCTGTCAGACTGCCCATCCGTTAGACTGCCAATCCCTGACACTGGCCAATCATCAGACATATGTCTCATCATACATTCATCAGACGTAAATCGGAAGCCTATTTCGCAAAACGAACGAGTATCCATACTCTCTCACACTCTGTCAGTAAAAGGGCCTTCACCCAATATAGGCCTCAGGCCTTGTAAAAATAGAGAAGCACGGGCCTTGTAAAAGTAAAGCATTGTGAAAAGGTATCTTGCCAGGGCTCAGAAACGTGAAAACAGGTCAAAAGTCAAGTTCTCTATCAACAGGCACATCTAAATCTAAGGCAAAGGGCATTGTCAAAAGACTTACCTGTTCACCNTACTTTTGCCATCTCCTTCTCTCCTCCTCCTCGTCCTCCTTCATCGTCCTGTTTTTTGTCTTTCGGCGTCCCCATACAGTACCGGCAGGTCCTCCTCCTGCTCTCATCTTCTTCTTCTTCTCTCCTCTTGCTCCTCCTCCTCCTCTCGTCTTCTTCTTCTCCTCCTCCTCCTTTCGTCTTATCCTCCTCTTCCTCCTTTCCTATTCTTCTTCTCCTTTCCTCCTCCTACTCCTCCTCCTTTTGTCTTCTTCTCTCCTCCCCCGCCTCCTCCTTTCTTCTCCCCCTCCACCTCCTCCTTTCTTCTCCCCCTCCTCCTCCTCCTTTCTCCTGCTCCTCCCCCTCCTCCTCCTTTCTTCCCCTTCTCCTCCTCCTCCTCCTCGTCCCGATTTCATTGGATTTGTGTATTCGACGAAGTGCCACGTGGCCACATCAGTGCGCTGAAAAGCGCCACGTGTAGGGATAGGCGAGCTGCGGTGAAATCCCGTCGCGATCTAACCTGCTGACGGGCGAGATTCCTCTCTCTCTCTCTCTCTCTCTCTCTCTCTCTCTCTCTCTCTCTCTCTCTCTCATCCTCTATTTTATTTTATTTTTTTTCATCGCCATACAAAACCCGCAGGTCCTCTTCCTCCTCCTCTTCTCCTCCTCGTCTCGTCTTCTCCTTATTCTCCTCCTCCTCCTCCTCTCATCTTCTTGTTCTTCTCTCCTCCTCCTCCTCCACGTACTTTTGCCTTTTCCTTCTCTCCTCCTCCTCCTCGTCCTCCTTCATCGTCCTGTTTTTTGTCTTTCGGCGCCCCCGTACAGTACCGGCAGGTCCTCCTCCTGCTCTCATCTTCTTCTTCTTCTCTCCTCCTCCTCCTCCTCCTCCTCCTCCTCTCGTCTTCTTCTTCTCCTCCTCCTTTCGTCTTATCCTCCTCCTTTTGTCTTGTCCTCCTCCTTTTGTCTTGTTCTCCTCCTCATTGTCCTCCTCCCCCTCCTCCTCCTTTCTTCTCCTCCTCCTCCTCCTCCTTTCTTCCCCTTCTCCTCCTCGTCCCGATTTCATTGGATTTGTTTATTCGGCGAAGTGCCACGTGGCCTCATCAGTGCGCTGAAAAGGGCCACGTGTCGGGATAGGCGAGCTGCGGTGAAATCCCGCTGCGAGTTAACCTACACACGGCGGGATTCCTCTCTCTCTCTCTCTCTCTCTCTCTCTCTCTTTCATCCTCTATTTTATTTTATTTTTCATCATCGCCATACAAAACCCGCAGGTCCTCTTTCTCCTCTTCTCCTCCTCCTCCTCGTCTCGTCTTCTTCTTATTCTCTCCTCCTCCTCCTTTCGCCTTGTCCTTCTCCTCCTCCTCCTCCTCCTCCTCTTGTCCTCTTGTTCTTCTCTCCTCCTCCTCCTCCACGTACTTTTGACTTCTCCTTCTCTCCTCCTCCTCCTCGTCCTCCTTCATCGTCCTTTTTTTTGTCCTTCGGTCGTCCCCATACAGTACCGGCAGGTCCTCCTGCTCTCATCTTCTTCTCTCCTCCTCCTCCTCTCGTCTTCTTCTCCTCCTCCTTTCGTCTTGTCCTCCCCCTCCTTTTGTCTCCTCCTCCTCCTCCTCCTCCTCCTCCTCCTCCTCCTCCTCCTCTCNTCTTCTTCTTCTTCTCTCCTCCTCCTCCACCTACTTATTCCTCTCCTTCTCTCCTCCTCCTCCTCCTCCTCAACCTCGTTCATCGTCTTTTTTTTTTCATCATCCACATACAGTACCGGCAGGTCCTCCTCCTCCCGCTCCTCCTCTCATCTTCTTCTCCTTCTCTCCTCCTCCTCCACCTCTCGTCTTCTTGTTCTTCTCTCCTCCTCCTCCTCCACCTAATTCTTCTCCTTCTCGACCTCCTTCCTCGTCGTCTTTCTTTTTTTTTTTCGTCATCCACACACTGTCCGCAGGTCCTCCTCCTCTTGCTCCTTCTCTTCCTCTTGTCTTCTTCTTCTTCTCTCCTCCTCCTCCTCTCGTTTTCTTCTTCTTATCTCCTCCTCCACCTCCTTTCGTCTTGTCCTTCTCTCCTCCTCTTCCTCCTCTCATCTTCTTCTTCTCTCCTCCTCCTCCAGCTACTAATTATTCTCCTTCTCTCCTCCTCGACCTCCGTCGTTGTCTATTTTTTTCCGTCATCCACATACACTACCCGTAGGTCCTCCTCCACCTCCTCCTCCTCCTCGGCCTCCTCCTTTCGTCTTGTCCTTCTCTCCTCCTCCTCCTCCTTCTCTTCCTCCTTTCGTCTCCTCATCATCATTCTTAGTTTGGCTTTTCTTCTTCTTCTCCTTTCTTCTCTTTTCATCTTCCTCTTCTTCTGCTTTCTTCTTTTTCTACTTTTGCTTCTGCTTCTTCTTCTTCTTCCTCCTCCTCCTCTTACCCCTCCCTTCAGCCGACTGGCTGCTGAAACACACTCTTTTAAAAACTTGTCAAACCCCCACCTCCCTCCTCCCCTCAAACTCCTTCCCCTCCCCCCCCACCACCCCTCCAACACACATCTTTCACAAGTTTCTCTGTGGATTTGGGCTCCTCTCAACGAGCGCAGTCCATCCACGTCTTCAAAAAAAAAAGAGTCCTCGGACATTTTTTAGCTCATCTGGTTTTGTCGGACGGACCCCCCCCGGTTCGTCTGGCCCGGTCCGTCAGGCCCGGTCCATGTGGACCGGGCGTCGGCCTAACCCAAGATTAAAGTCAACTGGGGATCCGAACAGATCGGATTGGTTTATATTGGATTGGTTGGATTTAATATGATCTAATTGGATAGGATTGGATTAAAGTCGATTGGAGACATGAAAACATGAACAGATCCGAAAAGATCGGATTGATTTTTTTTGGATTTGATCTGATTGGACTGGATTGGATGGATTAGATTGGATCTGATTGGATTGTTTTTTATTCGATAGGGTTGGATTGGAATGGATTGGACTGGTGACATGACAATAATTACTACTTGTAGGGCGACATCAAACTTACCTTTCCCTTTTCCCGATGAGGACCACATGAAATTCTTTTGTTTTTTTTTTCCAGAAGATTGTCTAGTTTATAAAAGATTTGACTCGGCATCTTGCCAGAACACACAGTATCCATCTTTTTTTTAATGCCTTTATTTTTTCCCATTTCCTAGCTTTTCAGTGTTTTCACATTGTCATCCACAATATCCATCCTTTTTTTAATCTCTACACAATATCCATTCTTTTTTTAATCTCTACACAATATCCATCTTTTCTTTGAATCGTTTTCAAATCGTTTTCTCTTAGCATCTTGCCCTCTACGAAATATCCAATAATGTGTATTTTTTATCTTCCTATAGCATATCAGGAAGTGAAATGCACTGAGAGCCTAGGATCTGGCAATGACGAAAGTGGCAACAACCAGCAGCATAGGTGCAACATTCACAAGATGCCAATGTGCACGATACAAGGAGTGAACCAACGAGAATTCAACAACAACACATTCGTATCATTATCATCATGGGCTGGGAAGCAGCGCAGCGGAAGATTTAGTAATCAAAGGAC
>BFEA01000081.1:1406154-1417199 GCA_003427395.1 Chara braunii
GAGAGAGAGAGAGAGAGAGAGAGAGAGAGAGAGAGAGAGAGAGAGAGAGAGAGAGAGAGAGAGAGAGAGCACGATGAGCACGTCGTGTGTCGTCGTGTGCCGTAGCGTGCCGTCTCGTGCCGTTGCGTACCGTAGCGGCCGAGACAATTGAGAGCCCGCCCCTTCGAAGTGCGATTTCAGGGCTGGGTGTGGGCGCGCGTTCAGAAGGGCCGTTTGGGCGGGCCGAACCGGTATCGCACGGCCCAGATTGCAGGCCGGTCACCACCTGCGGACAGTCCAGATCGCAGGCCGATGAGAAAAGTTTCTCATCGGCCTGCGATCTGGGCCATCCACGGGTGGTGACCGGGCCGCAACCTGGGCCAGTAGATATGACGTTAGCGATTCTTATAGTATTGTAGATGTAGATGTAGAAGCTGGATTCGTTCTCGCAAATCGCAGTGCTCCATCGGAACAAGGAAGAAGCAGCTCTTAAAGGCAGAGTAGAGGAGGCTGAGAGTATGTTGGGTAAGCACCCAGAGTCGAACATCTTTTGGGCGGAAGAACGCAAGGAAAGGCTTCAGGAGTGGGATAAACGGCAGGTGCAGAAGCGGGGCAAGTGGCTAAAGATCTTGGAGACAAAAGGCATCATTAACTCAGACCGCATGACAAAAGAGACCTTCAGGAAGCTGCTCCCAAAGATCAAGACAGTCCAGATGAGGGAGCTAAGACACCCGCATCAGCTGGGAAGGCCAGTGGCAAATACAAACGAGGACATGTGCAGCCACGCAGTGGACTACTACCAGGACATCACGACGACAAGAAAGACCTTATGATGACTTGGACGACAACATGGCGGAAGGCTCGGCACTGTGGAACAACCTGACAGTGCGTATCACAGAAGATACTATTTCGGCTGAACAGGCCAATAACGGAGGAGGAACTGGCCACAATCTTACACAACATGACTCGGTGAAAGGCGCCGGGTGACGATGGGCTGCCTGTGGAATTCTTTGAAATCTGCAGGAAGGTCTAAAGGCTGATCTGATAGAGATGTACAATGCTATTCCGGAAGGAGGAAGGCTGGGGAAATTATGACAAGCGGTATAATCTCTTTACTCTATAACAAGGGAGAGCGCAGCGAGCTTCAAAACTGGCGTCCGATCTCCCTGCTCAATGTACTTTACAAGATCTTGGCCAAAACATTGGCCATCAGACTCGCAAACTACCTCCCCAGTCTTGTCCACCGGGATCAGGGAGCTTTTGTACGAGGACGGTCAATTTTTGAGAACGTGGTGACTGCTATTGAGGCTCTAGAACTGATTGAGAGAAAAGAGATTAATGCAGCAGTCCTCCTCCTGGACCTCGAAAAAGCTTACAACAGGGTGAATTGGACGTTCGTCCTAACTACCCTGCGTCTGCTGGGCTTCGGGGAGGTTTTTCGTCAGTGGGTGAAGACTATACGGCTTTTCCTCAGCAGCGGTCTGTGTAAATGGGAAAATATCGGAAGAATTTCAACTTAGTTTCAACTTAGTCGTTCACTCTGCCAAAAATGCCCGCTGGCCCCACTGTTGTCCGTCCTCCACCTGGAGCCCCTTCTCTGCAACATTCGAAAGCACCCAGAATTTACTGGTCTCTGCCTGACTGATGGGAGGGAAAGCCGTGTGAAGGCCCTCGCAGACGACCTCTTCGCCATCTCAGCCAACGAGGCTCACTCTTTAGGTGCACTGACGAAATGCCTAACAGACTTCACCGAGTTATCTGAAGCCGCAGTGAACTGGAATAAATCACTTTTCTTCCTTCCTAAACAGTTCCCAATGGCGATACAGTGGGGGATGAAGCGAGTACAAGCTGATGCTGCAGAACGTTTTCTTGGAGTACAGATTGCATTGGGAGACTGCACATCCTCCCAGGAACTAATTTTGCAAGAGAAGGTAACCAAGAGGATCAAAAGCTGGGGGAAAGCTCAACATCTGTCTCTCATTGGGAGGGCGCTTGCCATCACAGTCTCCACATTCACACTTCTGTGGTACGTAGCAGCGGTCAGAAGAATCTCCCCCCCACACACACAGATGGGTGAAGAAAGCAGCAAGGAGGTTCATATGGAAACCAGAAGGTGACCCAGAGTATGGATGCATCTCCAAGGTGGCATGGGATACTATCTGCACCCCGAGAGAAGAAGGTGGCCGGTCCCTGATCGACCCAGCAGCACAGAACAAAGCCCTCTTGGCTAAATGGGTGATTCAGGTAGGCACAACTGAAGAGCAAGCTGACTGGATCTTCATGGCAGAGGCTCTGCTGGCGAGTGATTGGAAGCTGTCTCGGCCAGCGGATGTCTGGGTGGCGATCATGACGCACACTTACGCCCTCGAGCGCTCGCGCTCACAGTTCTGGAGTGGGTTCCTGCTGGCCTGGAAAAAGTGCAAACCATCTCTGAATGCCGGCCCGAGCTCCAAGGAAGATGTTCGCAGACAGATGCTGTTTGAGAATGACCACATCAGAGGTCGGGACCATAGATGGTTCACACTCGCCAGAGAGCCAGGGTCGTTTGGCCAAAGATGGCTGCAGAAAGGCATTTCTACCTATCGGTGACTTGTGGGACGACAATTCGAATCGCTGGAAAACCTCCGAACAACTGAAGCCAACCTTGGGACAGTTACCACAGCAAGAGGAACACCTGCAAACCATCTTGGAAGCCATCCCTGAGGCGTGGAAACTCCTCTTGGGCCTTGAGGGCGTTGATCCTCCTGGCGCTTGGTATGAATGGGAGAATGGGGATGCAGTGTGGTACTGCAGACTGGAGAGTTGGACAGCAGATGGAGTTGGCAAATGCTGGCTCGAAACCTACAGAAGGGTGCTCCCGAATCAGCCTGGATTAGAGAGGTACGGAATCCTTTCGGGCCTCAAGGAAGTCCGGGTGAAATGAAACCCCCTTCCCAGGAGGGTTTCCCTCCTGTCCCAATCCTGGTTGGTAATGGGACCCCCCTCTGCCAACTGAAAATCGACCCTGCAGTATGGGGCTGGCAGGTGGAAGGCGAGGTTATCAGTGGGTTGGAAAGCTGTCTGCTTCTCTGGTTTTGAAAAGGAGATCCTTGTCGGTTCCTGTGAGTACCAAAATAGCTAATCGTTGGGAGAGAGAGGCGCCAGGACAACGGCCCCCCTGGGTCTCAGAACTAAGAGACTGTGGGCCCAACTGAAGAAACTCCCATCTAAAAAACTTGCCTCATCATTATGGCTACAGTCCCATCTGGCAGTCCCAACTTCTCAGTGGTGAAGGGAAAAAGGAATGGATATTAATTCCACATGTGACAGATGCCTTGGGGCCCAGGAGTCTATGAGACACCTCTGGTGGGAATGCCCAAAATCGAAGAAGTGGTGGGGTTGGTGGGAGAGGTACTGGCGATGGATACTTGGGCTCTGACTGGACAGAGATGGGTCTTACTTGGAGGCCTTCCTCAGACTCAAAGTAGTGGTGAAGGACGGGGCTATGTGGCACAAGTGGCCAGGGCAGCGATGCTGTGGGTCATCTGGTTGGACAGAAATGGACTGAGATTCAGGTCACTAGTGGTTAAAGCAATCTGGGCCGATTGGACTCGGAAGACAGATCCGGGAAGGCAACGAGATGAGCTTGTCTGATTCCGGAACACCTGGGGTCCCAGCAATCGGCTGGCCTCAATCTCCATGGAAGGGAATTGGATCATCAGTAGGTCGTACATGCAACTGGACGTAGTCTTTTAGTCTGAGCCAGGACACTCGGTTCCGGTTGACGGTCCCTGTAGTCCGTAAGGGTTGGACGGGGGGGAGAGTGTCGTGGTATCAATAGAGAAAAAGGTTCCCCTCGGTCGAAGTTGGGCTGAGTTCAGACCGTTTGTATGTCTGTGTAGTAGTGTAGGCTGGGCTAGGACAGTAGCTAGCTTAGTGGGTTTGCGTAGGAGAGTGTTTTTCGGAAGTAAAGAATGTCACAGATATTGCAAAATCTTGATTTGTTAACAATTTCGGATCTCCAGCCCTGACGGCTGCAAGCGAAACCGGCTAATGCTGCCGGGATAACTCCGGGTGGAATTGTGAGGTTCCCGGCCTCATGTTGAGATTTTATAATGAATGAAGTTGATTGTTTCAAAAACAAAAAAAAAAAACGTTATCTGCTTTCCATAGCCATGAATGAAGTTGTTCCTCTTTTTTTCCGTGTAAGCATGCCCACCCAGATCATCTGACGTATAAACAAGACACCGAATGAGAAGTCAAATAAGGTCAAACAAAGCCAAAAAAAAAAAGTCAAACAAAGCCCAAAAAAAGACAAATCAAGCATCCTACCCGCTGACCAAGCATTCTAAGTCTACGTAGAAGTCGAAGTCAAAGCAAAGTTTAAGTCTCAATCTAAGTCTAAGTGTAAGTGCAAGTCTAAGTGGAGGTCTAAGTGGAGGTCTAAGTGTAAGTCTCAGGCATACTAACACTAGGGCTTTTTCCACTTCATCGCAGACAGATTCATCAACGTCTGACCGTAATTGCAGTCAGATACATTGAGGAATGTGAGTATGCCCTAAGTCTAAGACTAAGTGTATGTACAGTGTAAGTCTAAATACAGTTAACAGCTGATGTGGGTGAATTTTTGGTACTTCGAACAAGCATGTAACTGTCCGTGAACAGATCCTGAGTTCGAGTCCAGATACAGTATGAAGGAAACAATGATGTTACCGTTTACCGGCTAATTACGAAAACAAAAGAAGTGAATTTCGCCTGTGACATACCTAAGGGAACATGCACCGTGATGTTCCCAGTCTGTATGTGACCGACCGTCTAGCATGAAGCATCCTGCTATGTGGCCACATAGCATCCAGATAGGACCACATAGCATCACATAGCACGGATAGCACATATCATCCACATAGGACCACATACATGCAGCATCCTGTTATCCACATAGCACGCATAGCACATAGCATCCACATAGCACGCATAGCACATATCATCCCCATAGGACCACATAACAGGCAAACTATCAACGGCTACCAGAAAGTGTTCGACAGCTTCCATGGCGGAGGGAGGAGTATGGAAGAAGCCTTGAACAAAGTGGCCACACAGCATGCACATAGGAGCACATAGCATGACGGCCACATAGCATCCATATAGCACGCATAGCATCCACATAGCACGCAGATAGCATCCACGTAGCATGAAGGCCATATAGCACGCATAGCAATTGAGTATACCATCATATGCTGTGTACTCAGACACTTACGAAATTGTCGAACGTGAATTGATACCGAGATCGAAGAGGAGGAAGAGCAGGAGAGGTGGAGGAGGAGGCGGAGGAGGAAGGGGGGGAAGAATGCGTAGCGTGACACGCAATGACCTCGCTCAACTACTCGACATTCTGAATGCATCTGGGCTGTGCAGTGATCCAGATACATTCGGCCTGAACAACAACCACCAGATCCCGATACATTAGGAATGTTACGCAGTGGATCGACGCCCCATGTAGCTGTTTTCTTCACTCGCCTAGAATGATGGAAGTTCATTTCATTGACTTCCAAATGCAGGGGGAAAAAAGGGAAAAAAAAGGGAACCAACGACATAAATAAGCACACGGAAGAAAAAAACAAACAACGCGCCCCACTACAAACCCAATACAAACCTTTTCCGGCCCAAATTCGGTCATGATAAATGGGAGAAAAGGAGGAAAAAGAGACAAGGAAGCACGTGAGGGAACGCAAGATGGAAGGCGGCCAAATAGACTGAAAGAGGGGGAGAGAGAGAGAGAGTGGGGGGGGAGCGAGGGAGAGAGAGGGGGGGGGAGAGGGAGAAAGAGAGATTACCACAGGTTCCCAAACAGACAGTCAAAACCTTGAGTTGCATAAAAGCCAACTTTCAATACCCTAGAGCTTACTACCCTCTCTCCCTCCCCCCCCACCCCCCGCCCCCTCTCCCCATTTCCCCCAATTCCCCATATCATGAATGTATACAAACCATGCTCCGGTCCAGATACGGTCATGATGCTAGGGCACAGTGATCAGGTGAAGAGGGGACTAATCGCGGATCAGTATGCCACCCGTTTCGAGAATGGAGGGAAAGGGAGAATTACGAGAGAGAGAGAGAGAGAGAGAGAGGAGGGAGGGAAAGTCAAATGAAGACACAGAGGAGAGAGAATGTAAGAAGCGGAGAGGAGACGGCAGAAGCGGAAGAAAAGGCGGTAAACAGCCTACAGAAGGAATGAGGAGGGCAGGAAAGAGAACGAAAAGGGCGAGAGGAGGCGGGGAAGTCGAACTGAAGAGGCGGAGAGGAGAGAGAAGAGAGGGAAAAGAAGAAAAAGGCGGGAAACACGGAGCAGCAGGCTAAAGAAAAAAAGGGAGATAGAATGAAAACGGAAAAGGAAAATTAGGGGAAGGCGGGAAATTTACGTCCGTACTTTCTTTCAAAAAAAAAAAAAAAAAAAAGAAGGGGAAGGCGACGACCAAGTCCCACTAGCAGCGTTGAGTTTCCTCAACGCCTGAATCTGGACGTGTTTGTGGAGATAAGCGGCTGAGAATACTCAACGCCATTTCTGCACATTTCCTCAATCACGTCCAGATTCAGGCGTTGAGGAAACTCAACGCTGTTAGTCGGACTTGGCCCGAGGGAAAGAGAGAGAATGAAAACAGACACCGGAAGAGGAAAACGGAGAGGGGAAATTTTGGGAGAGAGAGCGGGGGAGAGGTAAATTGGGAGAAGGGGGAGAGCGAGGGAGAGGAAGATCGGTTAAAAAGCTTAAGGCGGAATAGAACGCACGGAGATTATCGCTGCATCTAGACTGAAAGTTGCCCCGAATACAGCTATGATCACCGTGCATACTAATCGACTGATGACGGTAATGAACAGGCCAGCGAAAAATGGAGAGAGTGGGCGTAAGATGGGAGGAGGAGGTGAACCCAAGAGCCACGAAAGCAAAACCAATCGACGAAAAAAAAGCATACGCACATATTTACAGCCTCCGGAAGAGTCAATGGGACCACGACAAAAGTCTGTCACAGCCCCCATTTTTTGTCCTCTTCTCCCTCCCTGCCTACGTTCTACAGGGCAGTTCTGTTTGATGATACATATACATATACACATATATATCGTCAAACAGATATATATATATACAATTATCGCCACGTTCATATGCATAATATATAGATATATACATATAATCATATATATCGTCAAACAGAACTGCCCGGTAAACCGTCGGTAGAGAGGGCTGTGACAAACTGCGTCACCGACTCATCAGGAGGCTGAACCCTCGACAGTCTGCAGAATCCCCTAACTGACTGATTACACTAAGTAAGTGATAATCCACCGTAACCCCGGGGTTTGTGGTTAAGCATCAACAACTGCCCGACAACTGATACCCTGAGGTGGGCACCAGCCACTGTCCTCAAGGTACATATGTATACATATGTACGCAAGAGGTTCTGAACAGAGGGAGTTGTAAGGAAGAAGATAAAAAAACGAATTCATTTTTTTCTTTTTTCTTTTTTCTTTTTTTCGCTTTTGCGTTCCGATATTCATGTGACGATATATATACATAAACATATAATCATACTGATTCATACATATATATAACACATATTCCTCTCTGCTTACGGTTTACCGGGCAGACATTGTCCAATATATATCGTATAAAATACGTCATGTATATATCGTCCAACATTTATGTGCGTCATACATATACATGTCCAACATTTATCGTATTATATACGTAATGTATATATCGTCCTAGGGAGAAAAGGACAAGAAACGAGGGGCTACCACAGACATGTATTGATATATGGAGTGAAATTCCGTGCGATGCCGAGGCGGAAGGAGGACAAGGAAAGCACCACCAATCCAAAAGGGTAGTCATACAAGAAATATATATGTACGTATCAAAATAAAACAAAATGAAGGTGACTATCTCCAAAAAAGAAAAAAGTAGGTTGGACGAACAAATGATGGAATGAGACCGTAGGATAGACAAAGACATACATGACGATCTCGAAAACAAGATAACCATCGGAGAAAAGGAAAGACATATGAACATCGGAGAGAGGGAAAGACAGATATGTGGAGAGAGAGAAAGACAGATATGACATTTGAGGGGAAAAAGAAAGAGAAAAGGTAGACATGACTTAACCTAAAGATCCGAAAAGGAAGAGCTGGCTATAAATCAAAAAAGAATAGTGAAAACAGTGGCCATAGGCTGCTTCTCGTAAAAGAATCAATAGAATGAGGAAAAAAAAAAAAAAAAACAGCTACAGATGCGAAAAGGAAGAGCTGGCTTTGAATGGAAAAAAAAAAGGAAAAAAAACTGGGGAAAACGAAGAGGGTCTGCAAAAAGTTCAAGCATGAGAGAACTACGGAGAGATGGATAAGCCGAAGGGGTCAGCAGGAAGGGAGACGGGGGAAACAGGTGCCAGCGTGAAGAAATGCTTTTTTTTATTTTTCCGAATGCGCAAGAAAGCCACGGAGAACCGGGGGGGAGGAGGGGGGGGGGGGGGGGGGGGGGGGGGGGGGGGGGGGGGGGGGAAGGGAGGGGGGGGGGGGGGGGGGGGGGGGGGGGGGGGGGGGGGGGGGGGGGGGGGGGGGGGGGGGGGGGGGGGGGGGGGGGGGGGGGAGGGAGCGCGAAAGAAGAGATGGCGGGAAGAGAGAGGAGTCAAATCCAGACACACTCGAGAATATACACTTTCGGAGCAACGATTGCCGGGAAAGAAACGTGAAGTCGAGGGGAAATTGGCGGGAAAGAAAAGGGATGCTTCGGGAAGGCGGGAATGCGGGCAAAACAAAGCAGACAAAAAAGGAAGAAGACTACGAAGTAGAAGAACAAAAAGAAGAAGAGGGAGCGAAGGACTAAGAAAAGGAAGGGAAGAGAGGGAGAGAGAGAGAGAGGGAGGGAAGCAGAAAGAGCGCGTGAGGAGGTATCGAACGCACGGTCATTTCATTTTCGCTGTTCCCAGACAAAGTTTTGAAAATTGGACCCAAATACAACTGTACTGACCCTGCTTCCTATTTGTGGGGAAGCCGGTAGCGTTGGGAGAGAAGGGGTAATAATACAAGAGAACCGCAACGAAGTCCAAGACGAAACGGAAAGGAACGGAACGGAACAGAACGCAGAGTGAATCAAAAAGCATGCAAACGGAATCAGGAGTCTGCACTCCGTTCCGTCTGCATTTGATTTTCATCAATTAACGAACGTGAGACGAGGAGGCGTTTCTCCATGCTTCCCGTTGGGTTGGGGGAAAGGTGTAGTTCGGAGAGAGGGAGGCGTTTCTCCATCCGTTTGTTTTCGTCACATTACGAACAACGTGGGAGAAGACATTCCTCGTCCATGCTTTTCATCCTGAGACAGTAGATTCCTGACCTCCTAAGACAGAAGATTCCTGACCTCCTAAGACAGAAGATTCCTGACCTCCTAAGACAGAAGACTCCTGACCTCCTAAGACAGAAGATTCCTGACCTCCTAAGGCAGAAGATTCCTGACCTCCTAAGACAGTAGATTCTACCTTTCATCCCAAGACACTAGATTCTACCTTTCGTTCTGAGACACTAGATTGCACCTTTCGTCCTGAGACATTACATTGCTTTTTTTTTTTCTTTTTTTTTTTGAGACAGTAAATTCCTAGCCTGTAAGACAGTAGACTCCTAGCCTCCTGAGACAGTAGATTCCTAACATCCTTGACTCCCAAAGAAGGTGTGGAAGGAGGTGCTGAAGGAGGTGCGGCAGGAGGTCCGAAAGAAAGTGAGCTCCAGTGAGGCGCAAAAGGAGGTGAGATGCAAAAGGAGGTGCGGAAGGAGATGCGGAAGGAGGTGCGGAAGGGAGGAGGTGCGAAAGGAAGTGAGGTGCGGAAGGACGAGCGGAAGGAAGAAGGCAAAATAGAAACGAAACGGAACGGAACGGAACCGAACGCAACGGAACGGAAGGAAAGGAACGAAACGGAAATCCTGAGGAAGGCAGATAGAGGGGGCAAGGAGGACAGTGAGGACAAACAAGCAGACGATGACATGCAGAGGGAGGGGAGGAGTTTGCACTCTACTTCTTCTCTCTCTCTCTCTCTCTCTCTCTCTCTCTCTCTCTCTCTCTCTCTCTCTCTCTCTCTCTCTCTCTCTTCCTAGAGAAGACTAAGATTGGAGTATGGATAACACAAAATCATCCGTATTCAAAAATGAAAATGATATATTGACATGAATCAATGTCATGATCAAATCTTGAAGAAAAAAAATTGATGGAGCAGATACTCAAGTGGCTGAATAGTACCACACATGTAACTGATAGTATCGAGGTCATGAGTTCGAATTCTTAGGCAGAGAAAAAAAGAACGAGGTTACGACTTTTTATTCAATTTATTTACATCGAAATTGAATGTACTCAGTTACCACTAACTGAGGTCATATGACTTTTTACTACGTATTAAATTACTGCCAATGCACTGCTAATCTACTCAATTACTGCATATGACTGACGTCATGTAACTATCAGTTACCACACATTTAACTGAGGACGAATCAAAGTTAAGGCAGATGACTTCGAATTACTGCTAACTGACGTCATGTAACTATCAGTTACCACACATTTAACTGATAGTAACGAGGTCATGAGTTTGAATTCTGAGGCAGAGAGGGGGGGGCGGGGAACAACAGAAAAATAGTGGGTGAGATATTCACGATGAACAGCAGACGAAATTCTTGACAATTGAGTTGATTGCTTGAGCGGGGGCGTTTTCAGGTAATCTCCCATTCATCCCCCCATCCATCCCGGGGTCACCGCGAACCCAAGACCAACCGAAATGGTCCTGCATTCCTCCTCCAGCTCACCATTAATGTTGCTCGTTACAGAATGAGGACGAATCAAATCGACGAAACTTAGGCCATTCTTCTGACATAACTCCTCCGCCTTGCTTGATGAGAGAACCATTACAACGGGAGTGAACTCCCGCTGGATTTGCTCCGCAAATACCGCCATCGCCATCGCCACGCCAGGACGAATCCAGCGTCAGCAACGACAGGCACCTCTCTCTCTCTCTCTCACAGGCACCTCTCTCTCTCTCTCTCTCTCTCTCTCTCTCTCTCTCTCTCTC
>BFEA01000081.1:1424636-1436079 GCA_003427395.1 Chara braunii
GGAGTCTCATGCCCGTGTCCTAAGTCGTCTTTAGGGAAACTCATGTTTACCCTACTCTCAGTCCTTCCATTCTCTCTCTTGGAGATAAGCGCACGACTTTGGCGCGTATGTAGACGAGACATATCTCTTTCATCATTGTGGTCTTCCATCCGAAGGCCATGGACAACTCTGGACTGCGAGGTGATTCTTAAGTTTCTTTCTCTCGCGGTCCTATCTTCTTTCCTTGTTCCCTTTCTGGATACGTGGAGACCTTGCTCCAACAGGAGCATTGTTCTTTCCTTTCCCTTCAATTTGTCCGGACACACTCAAGTAGTAGATCGATTCAGACATGAATCTTCTGCTACTTGGTCAATACCAAACAATTCGTTAGTCGAACAGACAAGTGAGTAAGTTACTCATGAGTAGTTGACTTTCAGCTTAGTCTCACTCAAGGCATACATAGGATCTGTTCAGAGTAGCAGGATAACTCATACATGAGTATCATTTTCATATAACAAATAATTGAGGCTCCTACAGAAGCACCCTACTACTTGCTATAGGTATACTCCCGAAAGACCCGGATGTCAATCCCTTCCTAGAAGTTAATAACGGTCTGCGTGAATAGTAGGCGACCCGCACAAGAGCCCCCTACTATCACGTGAGAAGGTCCACTCCATGAGAGCATTAGGATAATCCTAATAAGGGTTTCCTGTTGCCCTTCCGAAGCTGGCCGTCCTAAGACCGTGTTAGTTTGAACAGAAAACGAGTGTTTAGGGTATTCCTACAGGAGTACGCTCTTAGCGAGTTAGTACAGAATCAAGTAGGTAATAGACATACCCCAACAGAGGCCCCTCTACTACTTTCCTTGGGTAATGAGTAGCCCAGCCAAATAATAATAATAATAATAACAATTAATAATAATAATAATAATAATAATAATAATAATAGGAAGTCTAATATCTTGTCAAGAATGTCCCGATTAACCTTCCAAGGAACAAGGCAGGTGAAGATGTCCTATTTATGCATCACTTGTTGAAGACTTTCCCCACTTTCGCATCCTCCCTTTTTACTATCGCTATGCTGCTCTGGGCATACAACCCGCTCGTTTGTCCTGCACGAGTGTCTCTAAGGTTATGTGTGTGTGCATTGTGTCTGTCGTCCTGCCCGTAAATCATGCGGGCGCATGCTTGCTGTTCCGCGAACGTGTTTGCTAGCCTCGCGGGTGCATGGTTGCAGCTCTGCATGCTTGGTTATAGCCTATCCGTGTTCCCGCCACCGACTGTGATCCACATCGCTTAATGCCCGCATACGGATGCGGTGACAACGCTGCACTTCAGTCAACTAGCCAGCAGCAACTGCCTGAGGCCCACATCGGAGTTTGTCGTGATAAGGCCCCTCTCGCGGATACTCAGGCCCACCTTCACTTAGGGCGGACACAAGGCTTGCGGGGCCACCGATTATTGAAGTAATCAATAATAATAATAATAATAATAATAATAATAATAGTAATAATAATAATAAAATCAAATAAATTCAATAGTTATGTTAATTAAATAGTTGTGACACAATTAAAGTAAACAGACCTTCTTCTGCCAGTCTGATACAGTTAACGAGAGGAAATGTTGTACCTCAAGGAACTTGTTGCACAAGTGCAGAAACAAACATCAACCGGGCAAGGCCCGTATTCTCCCCCTCCCTCTCTCTCACATATACACAGAAGGTTTTTTTATTATGTCAGATTAGTCCCTCAGACAGGCTGTTTGTCTGTGTTTGTCCGTCGGCCTACATCTTACCGGCCCGCATTTTGTCTGTCAACATCAGCTCCCCCCCTGGGATAGCAGTAAGAGGAAATGCAGGAAGGGTGAGCAACGGTGAACTTCATAAACTCAATCAGCATCATGCCCTTGAGGTCAGATAGTCGTGGCCTCGAACCGAAAATAGGGTTGTATTCAGAACTCATCCACAGCAGAGGCTCACAAGTGCAAAACGTGAATAGCCCCGGCATCATCCATCATGAACCACATTGACATCCTGTCTGGCGCTCGGTGCTCAAGCCGCAGATGGTAGATCCTACCTTACCTACTGTCCGTAATGTCATGGAGGGCGCGTATGAAGCACGACGGATATCGGTCAATACGGTCACCTCAAGCACCAGGTACGGCACTCGCCTCACTCACAGCCTCGACTCGTAGCTCACAGATGTCACTTATTCCCAAAGTCCACCGTGCGTTTATCAGCAGTTAGCAGCGCAACTCAGCTATGGCCGCCTGCTTCCGTTCATGACTACCTGTGTCTGTCTGGTAGTCCGTGTCTTGTCTGTCTCTCACCTCTGTCTGTTCCTGTTTCTCAGTGTGTCTGGCGGTGTATCCCAACCGTGTCCTCGTCAGTCTGTATGTTTCGCCTGTATGCCTTAGTTAGTCCGTCTATCTATTGCTTGTTTCTTCGTACTTATTTGTCTGGTCAGCCTGCCTGTCTGTGTCTGTTCGTCCTGCGGGTATATCTGCCTATGTGTGTGTCTATCCATGCCTCTTTTCTCTCTCACCAGGAACGCGGCACGGTCCTCTCAGTCCCAGTCCGGCCCAATATCGTGAGGGACTGTGTGCACCAAGGACTGATGGAAAGAGGCAGATCAGCGAACTACAGAAGTATAACCCGAGAGGCAACACCCCGCCGTTCATTCGTTGTTGCCTGAGTCACGCGGGACTGCTGTCACAGCGTTCTGAGCAAAGTGGTCTGTAGTGATCCCGTAATCCAGGTGGGCGAAAAAGGAGCTTGGCCGTAGTGATAGGGTAGCAGCGGCCATAATTGACATAGTTGTAGTGTTAGTGTGAGTGTATATGTGCCTATAATCTGTGTCTGTATATTTGCGTCAAGTTTGTTGGTTTGTCTGTCCGACTATGTCCGTCGGATCTTAGGTCCAACTGTGTCTGTGGGTTTGCCTACTTGTTCGTGTCTACTGGTTAGAGCACATGTGTCCGTCTGTTTTCCTGTCCGCATCTATTACATGCCCAGTTGGGCGATATACATAAAAACCGAGGATCAACAATGTGATAGAAAGGACTGAATGGACAATGTAGTGTAAGTAGAATCTAATGTGCATTCTAATACATACAAAACGGTGCTAGATAGTGCTGGCGAGGACTTAGATACAAAGCCTGACCTGACCTGATTGACCCTGTTCTCTTAGTATCAGATGGCGAAGCATAATGCTAGAATGCTAATGACTAGTCCAATCAATGTTTGAACGCAGACAAAACATACATCGTATCCTTCGCCAGGTGTGAAGGAGCCTGGCGCCGTACTGCAGGTACCTTGAAGACGAAGCTAGAGCAATGGCGCTGCAGGTAAGTACCTCTGGCCTCCGCCCAATCTCTCTCTCTCTCTCTCTCTCTCTCTCTCTCTCTCTCTCTCTCTCTCTCTCTCTCTCTCTAGTGCTCTCCTAGTTATGGCGTCCAGACTTCCGATGGCAGATACTATCTAGTGGAGGGAAGATGAGCAATAACGGACTTCAGTAATCAAGCAGCATCACACACTCAAAACCAGATAGTCGTGACCTCGAACCAACAGCAGAATTGCGTCACGAGATTCACCGAATAAGGATACACCAAGAGTTCCTGTTTGACAATGCTGAAATATTATCATCATTACCATCAACGAAGGACCAGAGTTAATATCCTATCTGGCGCTCGGCGCCCAGACTATATGTGGAAGTTCCTAACTAGCCTATACTGTACTGCAGAAGCTGACGACAACAACTTTTCGAAGTACGAGCATTCAACGGTCACTGCTGCATGCGTCAAACATCAGGTATGTCTCTCGTGCCACTCACAACCTCTATCACCCCCCCAACTCTCATATGTCACATGTACCCAAGGACCTCATGAACTAAATAATAATAATAATAATAATAATAAAATGTAAGAAAAGGTGAGCAATAGCGAACTTCAGTAATCGAACAGCATCCCATACACAAGGCCAGGCTGTCGTGACCCCGAATCAGCAGCGGGATCGCATTACGAATTCCTCCAAATAACAACTCATAAATGACAATGCTGGAACAATCTCCTCATCATCAACAAGCACCAATGTCGACTTCCTACTCGGCGCTCGGCGCCCAGACTACAGATGGCAGTTCCTATCTAGCCTATATCTACAATGATGACGACAACAACTCTTTCGGGAGTATGAGCAGATAGCGACCAATGTCGCACGCTTCACGCACCAGGTAAGTCTTTCACACCTCTCTTCCTCAATCCCGCACGCGCAGATGCCACGTGTACCCAGGGATCGTTACACACACACTCTCTTCCTTCCTCTCTCCCCCTCTCTCTCTCCTTCTCTTTCTCTCTCTCCCTCTCTCTCTCCTTCTCTTTCTCTCTCTCCCTCTCTCTTTCTCCCTCGTACTCACACACTCACGTACCCATTCCATCGATAGGATGAGCAGAAAAAAACGAAATGAATCTTCCGCTGAAATGCGAAAATATACACTGTCACTTTTCGATCCGCTCGTTCTAGAGATCCAAGCAATGCGCGGCGGGTCGGAGACTTAGCCGTATCTCTCTCTCTCTCACACACACACACACACACCCACACACCCACACACACACTCATACCCACTCACACATCCCATCGATAGGATGAGCAAAAACGAAATGAATCTTCCACTGAAACGCGGAAATATACACTGTCACTTTTTGATTGCTCATTCTATCGATCCAAGTAGCGTGCGGTGAGGTGCGGGTTGGAGACTTAGCAGTCTCTCTCACTCTCTTTCTCACACACACACGCACATGCACGCAAGCACACATCCACATACGCGAGCATCGAGCCCAAGATGATAGCGTGCAATCACCCGTATGTACCTATATACATACGCATATACTCATATATATATATATATATATATATATATATATATATACAATACGATCCCGCAGATGAGCGGGGTGAAAGCGTAGTAACCGCGATGCTACCAGAAGTGCACCCTTCCTGAAGGCAGCGGGAGATTCATCCTACTTCGCCTCTCCTCTAGATGGAAGCTCCATGAGGTTTAGCCGTGAGATTGGACTTACCGTGTTGTTGCTCTCGTCGTCGTTGACAGTCGGATGCTTCCCGCTCCGCAACGCACGCGACACGATGTGCAACATATCGGGACCATGGCACGGGGGCATGACTAGCACAAGCGTGCCTTCCAACTAAGCCGGGCGGATGACACGCCCTCCTCACAACGTCAACGGCGGACGCATGGCCGGGTGAGTATTACTCTTCCTCTCTCTTTTCTTTTCCTCCCTCCTCCTCCTTCTTCTTCTTCTTCTTCTTCTTCTTCTTCTTCTTCTTCTTCTTCTTCTTCTTCTTCTTTTTCTTCCTTCTTCTTCTTCGTTTCCTTCTCCTCCTCCTTCCCTCTTCTCCTTCTGTGTGTGCTTCCCTCTTCCCGCATCTTACATGTGTTACCCCCACCCCTGTTTCCTTTCCTTCGTTCACGCGTTCTTCGTGTTTTACTTCGCGCGACCCTTTTCTCCCTCCACGCGATGTTTGTATGCTCTCCTCCGCGTTCCTTCTCCCCCCTTTCGCGCCTTCCTCTTTCTTGTGTTGCTCCCCATCCTCTGTGCTCCCCCTCCCCGACTTCGCGGTCGTATCGCTTGATCGCGCCGTGCTCCCGCTGCTTTGCGAGCTTTGGCGAATTGTCACTGCAGTACTGAGAGGCATCAGTCCTACCTCCGCGACTTCGGACGGATTCATGGCCATAACGAGTAACTTGAATGAATCGGCCTCGGTTTCGGAGGCGGATTCATTCAAGTGAATCTTTGAAGGAGCAGCTACGGGAAAAGAGAGAAAGAAAGAAAATAAATAATAAGAAACCAAAAATAAAAATGAATATAACTAACTAAAAAAAATAAAAAAATCAAAGAGCAGAATCTAATTTCTAACTACCCCGTTGTGCCAACTATCATAACGGGTTATAACTGTAGCATCTCCCGTTTTCGAAGTCACGGGTTCAAGCCCCCGGCGCCCGGAGTTGGGGTAAAAACGAGGCTCCCTTATCGCAAAAAAGAAACCAGCTCAAGGTCGGGGCATTCGATCCCTAGATCTCCAGCTTGATAGTCTGCCCCGAATCCTACTGAGCTAGCTTCCACTTCAAGAAGAAGTGGGGCAGCTCAGATATCTGTAGAGCATTGGGGTTCAACCCACCTAGTGGTCTGAACTCGTATTTAAGTCTGTGCCCGTATGCACGCTTGCCTATCTGAGTGCCTGTCGGCTTGAGTGCGTGTGTGACCCGCTAGGGTACTTGATTCACCGGTAGGCCCAAAGAGCCGGTACTTGCATGTGACCGTGATATTGAGGGTTGCAACGAGGAAGACACTCAAGCAGCGGATAGGTCGGTACCGCATCAAGTAGACGTGCCGGATACTTGAGGTCGAGCAGAAAAAAACAAAAGTCGGCATTTTTAAAGGCCTAGTATCGGTAGTTAGGTGCGTACCGGTTCAAGTAGCCCGAGTCTCGACCCCGTGCAGATGATACTGGAACTCGCGACGGTGTCTCCCTCAAAGGGACGAAAGCACTGGTTGTTTGGATGATCGTGCGGACACGAAGTCGCCACTCGAGAGGCGACTGCCTCTCTACATACGGGAGGCGAAACTGGAGTCTCAACCCCACTCACAGCATATGAATAAGGACAAAGGTATCGACTGCCGCTACCTATTACGGTAGGCAGTGTGTTTCTTTTGGCTGCCCCGGCCGCATGGCCGGGGTTATATTAATTTTTCATTCGTCTTTAGATCTTACAGTGGCAGGACCTGCCGACTTTTCTATACCGGCTGGTCTGATGCCCCGTCACTCGTTTTAATTCATTTTTGCCTTACCGTTTGATTCTTTAATGATTTTAGATTGTGGTCGCCACATCCGGCGCGACCTTTCTTGTTTTTCTTCCAACCCTCCGGCCCTTGTGGTTGGAGACTTTTAATTTCATTAACCCCTTCTCCAGTCTTTGCGCGGGTCAAAGTGACGCGCGTGGTCATTCAAATGTTTAATCCACTAATCTTTACCGTCTCTGCGTTCGCCATGACAAGGCAGACGAGCATTCGAAAAATTTTAACCACTGACTCTAGTTCGTGAGCGTTGTGTTTCGGCGCTTGCACTAACAAAACTTTCTCGACCATAAAAGCTGAGGGATTTGCCTCATTTCCCGTTTTTAACCGTCTTCAGTCTGTCTGTTGGCGTCGACGTTGTGTCGATTACAAAATCATGAGCGGATACCCTTGTAAGGGTATCAGCTCCGACAGTTTTCCCAGACCCCATTAAGCGACGTCCTCGACGCTGGGGAATCTAAATGCAAAGAAAAACCTTCTGACGCGACAAGTAGTCAAAATCCGTTCCTTGGATGAAGTTGCGGTTTATAGACCCTCACTGTTCCCCTTGGTGCGTCCATGCTGCCAGGATTTTAACCTGGGTCTCCCACATATCCAAAAATGACAATTCCCAAGAGAAGATTATTCCATATAAACCCAAGTGAGCATACTGGATCTGTACTGTAGCTGCGGAGGTCACCAAGGAAGACAATGATAGCTCCTCCCCCTAACTTTAGACTTTATTTGCCAGGATCTCGTTGGGTGTCCGAGGAGTTAGGAATCAAAATCGAATCCCACTCTTTGGACGTGGGTCTTGATCTAAGTCAGATTTTACCGTCCCACCCGAAGTCTAATGCGTCGGGATCGGTGACCTTGGCCTCAACCCACCACAGCCGGTTGATCAGACTGAAACTGCAGTCCACCGCGTTTGTTATTTTTAGCGATGGTTCCCGTATTGGTTACGCAATATCGGGTAGAAATCTCCTATCATTCTAAACCTGACTCTTGATCCCAATAAGCCTCTTAACAATGAATGCTTTAAGATATAAAAATCAGAGTGTTACATTCTACTCCCCGGGCTTTGACAGGAGTATATTGTGTCAAGAGGCAGTGTAATCCCTTAAAAGGGTTAACATCTTAGACTCCCGAACCCCGCTCAAGGATCAAGCCTCACCGCTTCACCCTCTGATTCCAATACTCGTTCTTTGCGCACATTAGTCAATTAGTAGACAACCTCACCATACACGTTCCAGGATGCATATCCCATTTCGTGCAGATGAACCCACTTGACATAAAGATAGTTGGGGCATCACCCCCTGCTTCCTTGCGGCAGGCAGTAGTCGCCTCCTTCACAGACCATAGTCTAACAAGGCTCAAATATTTTCCTCCTTCTTAATAGTAATGTAGTTTCCTCTCCTCAAAGGGTTAGGTGACAACACCCCACTATGGACCAGGAACATAGTTCTGGCGTGGGTCTCACTACTACTCTAGAAGACGAATTTATAACTCCTTCAAGCCATCTTTCAGGGAAAGGATAACTTAGGATTGCAACTTCCTCAAGAGCAGATTCTACACATTGACCTCCTCTTCAGAGAATCTCTCCTCTCAAGAGGTTGGTCACTCCATTCACCTTCGACCCCTCGTCGAACATGGATTCTGCGTAGCATCTCTACTCTTTATAGGTAGAGCAATTCAACCATAAACATAAACAGATAGTCATATTTGATTAGTTCATAAGGACGGATTAAGGCGTACAGTTTTAAACAAATAAACTCAGTCGGGTAACTCGACGAGCAACTATGAATAAATATGCATCAGATATATAGTCTCATATGATTAATATTAGATATACTTGACTCAAATAAATGTGGCACGAATGAATACATTTACATAGATAAGCCCAATGAATGGTCTTAAAGCGAAGGAATTAAAGCGCTTAGATTCAGGCAGATGATCTTGGAGTACATGAGTTCTAACAAATAGCCTCATACTTGAATCTTGTCAGCAAGTTAAACCTAAACAGGATGATTCAACACCAACTCCTCACCGCCTTACTGACTGCACTCAGGACTACGAGCCTTTGACTCCCCCTTATAGACGAAATCGATCTCTAAATTTCTCCCACGAACGGACTCGGCTTACATTGACTTTTCCTAACACTGGACTTTTATTAAGAATCCACAACAAATGAGGGTCCCTACTGACTCTACCTATATTTAGACCCCCTTGTATCCCTAGGTATGTGTTCCACTTATTGGCATGTTATTAGAATTCTCCTTCCCTTCTCTTGCTATAGCCTGATTGATTGGTACCTTTACTTATGAAGAAAAATTTGTGCCTATTCAGGACGAAAACCCATAGGAATCGCCTTACACCTATCTAGATCACTTATCCCTAAGGAGGTGATAACATCTTTCCTCAACCCCCCTTTTTCTTCCAAGACGGATACCCCCTTCGTTATGGGCATTGTTACTGACAAGAGAAGAAGTATAAAAATCATTGTGACCTATTCCCCCTCGAGGGTATTTTTGTCTGATGACCTAGATAAGTACTAAATCATTACTTATCCTGTTTAAGCTTCGTGTCGACGGGACGACATCTTTAAATGATCCTATCGTACAACAGGTACGAAATCAGCCCGCATAACTCTATCTGACACAGGAAAAATAGTATCAGGGTGATACATAACAGTTGATCTGCAGGTGTGGCCCGAGACACTACGGGAGTGTCAGGCACATGCGACGGCGCGGAAGAGCACGTCGAGGCGGCTTAGGAAGGACAGTCAACTGCTGCAACCGACGTGCCATAGAAGAAGAGGGGGAAAGAAAAGTACGAGAGAGTGGCTCAAAGCGTGACGGCGGGGAGCCGTAACGATGTTCGTACTTATAAGAGTAGTAAGCCATCTTCCCAGGAGATGGCATTCGCTCGTGTAGATCTTCTTGATGTCACCTCAATCTCATTCTCTCCCACTTCTCCTCTTCCTCATTTTCTTCCTCTCGCTCCTCTCTTTCCCTTGTTAAATCAATAGGTCTCTCTGTGGCCTTTCCCTGCTGACCGCCTCTTCCCCTTCCAGCTCCTGATCCGTGCGGCATGGCTGGAGAAAGATGCTACTCAGCACACCTCCCTATCCACCCACTGATTAAGGTATCGCTTGTTTATAGCAATACGTACCCTTATTAAGGAATCTCAATTTTTGTGGTGTAATATAGTATACTTAACTACTTATCTAGAGAATCTAAATAAAAGATTTCAGAAGCGAGAGTACGCGAGGTCAATTGTAGAGATGGATATTAATATGGCAGGAAATAATCAGCGCAATTGACAACCCTCTAGCGCAGATGAGAACTCGTTAGAACCTATTGTGTCGATTGGCTCATCCGCTCACCGACTCTACTTTTATGAAGACTCGGTGATCCTTAGCCGCTAGTTCACACGTTCCCTCATGAATAGATAGGAGAGCAATTATCTTCCTGGGGAGGTGATAAAAGTGCAGACTAAGGTTCGTAGAGACGATAGGCGAGATACTTTAACTGATAAACGTCGAACCTCAAAGCACTTCCTCAGACAAGAGTTCGTATCAGTAGACCAAAAACTATTTCAAACAGTCTTCTAACTAATTAGTGGAAGCTTATATATTACTTTATCTTTCGTTTGTCGTTTTGCTAGGGCTTCATTTAACCAGACCAAGGTTCGTTCTCATAGGACCTTGGCAGACAACCGAAGGTCCTCGGCAACGGCGCCACCTGTCGCGCGCGGCGGTCTTGCACCCTGCTGAGAGTGCTGAACCTCACGGTCGTGTCACGCAGGATATATTCTTGAGAAAGAATCAGTCACCACTGCGACCGTGCGCGCGTGCTATACCTCTCACGATGCCCCACGACAGGTCGGGGAGTCGCGAGGTACAACTTACCTCTACCCGAGGGGCTGTCACCACCCTCAGATAGGCGTATCCCTGCTGAGCTACCGGCCCACATGCAAAGGCTTTTACTTGCCTTTGTAGAGGTAGGACGGCCGAGGGCGTTTGCTCTATCGCTGTAGCATAAAACGGGGTACGCGCGGTAAGACGCATAGAACTGACCTGTCAGATGTTTCAGGTCGAACCTTTAAAAGGCTCTCTATTTCCGCTACTGCGTAATGTATTCTTCTTTTTGACAAATATCAATCAACCTGTCTTTCTACCAAAGAGCGTCCTATCTTTCTTAACAGGTTTGAACTTAACTGAACATCAGGATAATATGGAAGTTAAATTGGACATATAATGAATATAGAAGTATTACCGCCGAGAACCCTTTCCACTTTCACAAGTGCCGTGTGTTCGAGACTCTTCAACAGACCAGGTCCAGTTCAATTTTAAAAATCACGCACAATTCAGACCTACACAGAATAATGCAAAGACAGTTCACATGCCATGCACTAACGGCGTCAACCATCAACCATTGACCTTGTCCCTCACTTCCCAAACCATGCATGACAACCTTGTCTTTCCTGAGACGTAAGCCCAGCCCCCTCACATTTCTTCAAAGGACCCTTGAGAGTGACCAGGACCGTTTAGGCAATGACCACAGGTGACAGTTTTACTGACCACAGGATTTGACTTTAGAGGTGGGTATCAAGTCAAA
>BFEA01000081.1:1436472-1449897 GCA_003427395.1 Chara braunii
GGAGTCTCATGCCCGTGTCCTAAGTCGTCTTTAGGGAAACTCATGTTTACCCTACTCTCAGTCCTTCCATTCTCTCTCTTGGAGATAAGCGCACGGCTTTGGCGCATAAGTAGACGAGACATAACTCTTTCATTGTTGTGACCTTCCATCCGAAGGCCATGGACAACTATGGACTGCGAGGTGATTCTTAAGTTTCTTTCTCCCACGGTCCTATCTTCTTTCCTTGTTCCCTTTCTGGATACGTGGAGACCTTGCTCCAACAGGAGTATCGTTCTTTCCTTTCCCTTCAATTTGTCTGGACACACTCAAGTAGTAGATCGATTCAGACGTGAATGTTCTGCTACTTGGCCAATACCAAACAATTCGTTAGTCGAACAGACATCAAGTGATAGGTAGATAAAATACAATTTTTTACATTTGTCCCGAATAGGCATAAATCTTTTTACATAGTCGGACATTCTCAAAACATAAGTCTTTCTGACAAGCAAGCAAGTGATAGGTAGATAAAATACAATTTTTTACATTTGTCCCGAATAGGCATAAATCTTTTTACATAGTCGGACATTCTCAAAACATAAGTCTTTCTGACAAGCAAGCAAGTGATAGGTAGATAAAATACAATTTTTTACATTTGTCCCGAATAGGCATAAATCTTTTTACATAGTCGGACATTCTCAAAACATAAGTCTTTCTGACAAGCAAGCAAGTGATAGGTAGATAAAATACAATTTTTTACATTTGTCCCGAATAGGCATAAATCTTTTTACATAGTCGGACATTCTCAAAACATAAGTCTTTCTGACAAGCAAGCAAGTGATAGGTAGATAAAATACAATTTTTTACATTTGTCCCGAATAGGCATAAATCTTTTTACATAGTCGGACATTCTCAAAACATAAGTCTTTCTGACAAGCAAGCAAGTGATAGGTAGATAAAATACAATTTTTTACATTTGTCCCGAATAGGCATAAATCTTTTTACATAGTCGGACATTCTCAAAACATAAGTCTTTCTGACAAGCAAGCAAGTGATAGGTAGATAAAATACAATTTTTTACATTTGTCCCGAATAGGCATAAATCTTTTTACATAGTCGGACATTCTCAAAACATAAGTCTTTCTGACAAGCAAGCAAGTGATAGGTAGATAAAATACAATTTTTTACATTTGTCCCGAATAGGCATAAATCTTTTTACATAGTCGGACATTCTCAAAACATAAGTCTTTCTGACAAGCAAGCAAGTGATAGGTAGATAAAATACAATTTTTTACATTTGTCCCGAATAGGCATAAATCTTTTTACATAGTCGGACATTCTCAAAACATAAGTCTTTCTGACAAGCAAGCAAGTGATAGGTAGATAAAATACAATTTTTTACATTTGTCCCGAATAGGCATAAATCTTTTTACATAGTCGGACATTCTCAAAACATAAGTCTTTCTGACAAGCAAGCAAGTGATAGGTAGATAAAATACAATTTTTTACATTTGTCCCGAATAGGCATAAATCTTTTTACATAGTCGGACATTCTCAAAACATAAGTCTTTCTGACAAGCAAGCAAGTGATAGGTAGATAAAATACAATTTTTTACATTTGTCCCGAATAGGCATAAATCTTTTTACATAGTCGGACATTCTCAAAACATAAGTCTTTCTGACAAGCAAGCAAGTGATAGGTAGATAAAATACAATTTTTTACATTTGTCCCGAATAGGCATAAATCTTTTTACATAGTCGGACATTCTCAAAACATAAGTCTTTCTGACAAGCAAGCAAGTGATAGGTAGATAAAATACAATTTTTTACATTTGTCCCGAATAGGCATAAATCTTTTTACATAGTCGGACATTCTCAAAACATAAGTCTTTCTGACAAGCAAGCAAGTGATAGGTAGATAAAATACAATTTTTTACATTTGTCCCGAATAGGCATAAATCTTTTTACATAGTCGGACATTCTCAAAACATAAGTCTTTCTGACAAGCAAGCAAGTGATAGGTAGATAAAATACAATTTTTTACATTTGTCCCGAATAGGCATAAATCTTTTTACATAGTCGGACATTCTCAAAACATAAGTCTTTCTGACAAGCAAGCAAGTGATAGGTAGATAAAATACAATTTTTTACATTTGTCCCGAATAGGCATAAATCTTTTTACATAGTCGGACATTCTCAAAACATAAGTCTTTCTGACAAGCAAGCAAGTGATAGGTAGATAAAATACAATTTTTTACATTTGTCCCGAATAGGCATAAATCTTTTTACATAGTCGGACATTCTCAAAACATAAGTCTTTCTGACAAGCAAGCAAGTGATAGGTAGATAAAATACAATTTTTTACATTTGTCCCGAATAGGCATAAATCTTTTTACATAGTCGGACATTCTCAAAACATAAGTCTTTCTGACAAGCAAGCAAGTGATAGGTAGATAAAATACAATTTTTTACATTTGTCCCGAATAGGCATAAATCTTTTTACATAGTCGGACATTCTCAAAACATAAGTCTTTCTGACAAGCAAGCAAGTGATAGGTAGATAAAATACAATTTTTTACATTTGTCCCGAATAGGCATAAATCTTTTTACATAGTCGGACATTCTCAAAACATAAGTCTTTCTGACAAGCAAGCAAGTGATAGGTAGATAAAATACAATTTTTTACATTTGTCCCGAATAGGCATAAATCTTTTTACATAGTCGGACATTCTCAAAACATAAGTCTTTCTGACAAGCAAGCAAGTGATAGGTAGATAAAATACAATTTTTTACATTTGTCCCGAATAGGCATAAATCTTTTTACATAGTCGGACATTCTCAAAACATAAGTCTTTCTGACAAGCAAGCAAGTGATAGGTAGATAAAATACAATTTTTTACATTTGTCCCGAATAGGCATAAATCTTTTTACATAGTCGGACATTCTCAAAACATAAGTCTTTCTGACAAGCAAGCAAGTGATAGGTAGATAAAATACAATTTTTTACATTTGTCCCGAATAGGCATAAATCTTTTTACATAGTCGGACATTCTCAAAACATAAGTCTTTCTGACAAGCAAGCAAGTGATAGGTAGATAAAATACAATTTTTTACATTTGTCCCGAATAGGCATAAATCTTTTTACATAGTCGGACATTCTCAAAACATAAGTCTTTCTGACAAGCAAGCAAGTGATAGGTAGATAAAATACAATTTTTTACATTTGTCCCGAATAGGCATAAATCTTTTTACATAGTCGGACATTCTCAAAACATAAGTCTTTCTGACAAGCAAGCAAGTGATAGGTAGATAAAATACAATTTTTTACATTTGTCCCGAATAGGCATAAATCTTTTTACATAGTCGGACATTCTCAAAACATAAGTCTTTCTGACAAGCAAGCAAGTGATAGGTAGATAAAATACAATTTTTTACATTTGTCCCGAATAGGCATAAATCTTTTTACATAGTCGGACATTCTCAAAACATAAGTCTTTCTGACAAGCAAGCAAGTGATAGGTAGATAAAATACAATTTTTTACATTTGTCCCGAATAGGCATAAATCTTTTTACATAGTCGGACATTCTCAAAACATAAGTCTTTCTGACAAGCAAGCAAGTGATAGGTAGATAAAATACAATTTTTTACATTTGTCCCGAATAGGCATAAATCTTTTTACATAGTCGGACATTCTCAAAACATAAGTCTTTCTGACAAGCAAGCAAGTGATAGGTAGATAAAATACAATTTTTTACATTTGTCCCGAATAGGCATAAATCTTTTTACATAGTCGGACATTCTCAAAACATAAGTCTTTCTGACAAGCAAGCAAGTGATAGGTAGATAAAATACAATTTTTTACATTTGTCCCGAATAGGCATAAATCTTTTTACATAGTCGGACATTCTCAAAACATAAGTCTTTCTGACAAGCAAGCAAGTGATAGGTAGATAAAATACAATTTTTTACATTTGTCCCGAATAGGCATAAATCTTTTTACATAGTCGGACATTCTCAAAACATAAGTCTTTCTGACAAGCAAGCAAGTGATAGGTAGATAAAATACAATTTTTTACATTTGTCCCGAATAGGCATAAATCTTTTTACATAGTCGGACATTCTCAAAACATAAGTCTTTCTGACAAGCAAGCAAGTGATAGGTAGATAAAATACAATTTTTTACATTTGTCCCGAATAGGCATAAATCTTTTTACATAGTCGGACATTCTCAAAACATAAGTCTTTCTGACAAGCAAGCAAGTGATAGGTAGATAAAATACAATTTTTTACATTTGTCCCGAATAGGCATAAATCTTTTTACATAGTCGGACATTCTCAAAACATAAGTCTTTCTGACAAGCAAGCAAGTGATAGGTAGATAAAATACAATTTTTTACATTTGTCCCGAATAGGCATAAATCTTTTTACATAGTCGGACATTCTCAAAACATAAGTCTTTCTGACAAGCAAGCAAGTGATAGGTAGATAAAATACAATTTTTTACATTTGTCCCGAATAGGCATAAATCTTTTTACATAGTCGGACATTCTCAAAACATAAGTCTTTCTGACAAGCAAGCAAGTGATAGGTAGATAAAATACAATTTTTTACATTTGTCCCGAATAGGCATAAATCTTTTTACATAGTCGGACATTCTCAAAACATAAGTCTTTCTGACAAGCAAGCAAGTGATAGGTAGATAAAATACAATTTTTTACATTTGTCCCGAATAGGCATAAATCTTTTTACATAGTCGGACATTCTCAAAACATAAGTCTTTCTGACAAGCAAGCAAGTGATAGGTAGATAAAATACAATTTTTTACATTTGTCCCGAATAGGCATAAATCTTTTTACATAGTCGGACATTCTCAAAACATAAGTCTTTCTGACAAGCAAGCAAGTGATAGGTAGATAAAATACAATTTTTTACATTTGTCCCGAATAGGCATAAATCTTTTTACATAGTCGGACATTCTCAAAACATAAGTCTTTCTGACAAGCAAGCAAGTGATAGGTAGATAAAATACAATTTTTTACATTTGTCCCGAATAGGCATAAATCTTTTTACATAGTCGGACATTCTCAAAACATAAGTCTTTCTGACAAGCAAGCAAGTGATAGGTAGATAAAATACAATTTTTTACATTTGTCCCGAATAGGCATAAATCTTTTTACATAGTCGGACATTCTCAAAACATAAGTCTTTCTGACAAGCAAGCAAGTGATAGGTAGATAAAATACAATTTTTTACATTTGTCCCGAATAGGCATAAATCTTTTTACATAGTCGGACATTCTCAAAACATAAGTCTTTCTGACAAGCAAGCAAGTGATAGGTAGATAAAATACAATTTTTTACATTTGTCCCGAATAGGCATAAATCTTTTTACATAGTCGGACATTCTCAAAACATAAGTCTTTCTGACAAGCAAGCAAGTGATAGGTAGATAAAATACAATTTTTTACATTTGTCCCGAATAGGCATAAATCTTTTTACATAGTCGGACATTCTCAAAACATAAGTCTTTCTGACAAGCAAGCAAGTGATAGGTAGATAAAATACAATTTTTTACATTTGTCCCGAATAGGCATAAATCTTTTTACATAGTCGGACATTCTCAAAACATAAGTCTTTCTGACAAGCAAGCAAGTGATAGGTAGATAAAATACAATTTTTTACATTTGTCCCGAATAGGCATAAATCTTTTTACATAGTCGGACATTCTCAAAACATAAGTCTTTCTGACAAGCAAGCAAGTGATAGGTAGATAAAATACAATTTTTTACATTTGTCCCGAATAGGCATAAATCTTTTTACATAGTCGGACATTCTCAAAACATAAGTCTTTCTGACAAGCAAGCAAGTGATAGGTAGATAAAATACAATTTTTTACATTTGTCCCGAATAGGCATAAATCTTTTTACATAGTCGGACATTCTCAAAACATAAGTCTTTCTGACAAGCAAGCAAGTGATAGGTAGATAAAATACAATTTTTTACATTTGTCCCGAATAGGCATAAATCTTTTTACATAGTCGGACATTCTCAAAACATAAGTCTTTCTGACAAGCAAGCAAGTGATAGGTAGATAAAATACAATTTTTTACATTTGTCCCGAATAGGCATAAATCTTTTTACATAGTCGGACATTCTCAAAACATAAGTCTTTCTGACAAGCAAGCAAGTGATAGGTAGATAAAATACAATTTTTTACATTTGTCCCGAATAGGCATAAATCTTTTTACATAGTCGGACATTCTCAAAACATAAGTCTTTCTGACAAGCAAGCAAGTGATAGGTAGATAAAATACAATTTTTTACATTTGTCCCGAATAGGCATAAATCTTTTTACATAGTCGGACATTCTCAAAACATAAGTCTTTCTGACAAGCAAGCAAGTGATAGGTAGATAAAATACAATTTTTTACATTTGTCCCGAATAGGCATAAATCTTTTTACATAGTCGGACATTCTCAAAACATAAGTCTTTCTGACAAGCAAGCAAGTGATAGGTAGATAAAATACAATTTTTTACATTTGTCCCGAATAGGCATAAATCTTTTTACATAGTCGGACATTCTCAAAACATAAGTCTTTCTGACAAGCAAGCAAGTGATAGGTAGATAAAATACAATTTTTTACATTTGTCCCGAATAGGCATAAATCTTTTTACATAGTCGGACATTCTCAAAACATAAGTCTTTCTGACAAGCAAGCAAGTGATAGGTAGATAAAATACAATTTTTTACATTTGTCCCGAATAGGCATAAATCTTTTTACATAGTCGGACATTCTCAAAACATAAGTCTTTCTGACAAGCAAGCAAGTGATAGGTAGATAAAATACAATTTTTTACATTTGTCCCGAATAGGCATAAATCTTTTTACATAGTCGGACATTCTCAAAACATAAGTCTTTCTGACAAGCAAGCAAGTGATAGGTAGATAAAATACAATTTTTTACATTTGTCCCGAATAGGCATAAATCTTTTTACATAGTCGGACATTCTCAAAACATAAGTCTTTCTGACAAGCAAGCAAGTGATAGGTAGATAAAATACAATTTTTTACATTTGTCCCGAATAGGCATAAATCTTTTTACATAGTCGGACATTCTCAAAACATAAGTCTTTCTGACAAGCAAGCAAGTGATAGGTAGATAAAATACAATTTTTTACATTTGTCCCGAATAGGCATAAATCTTTTTACATAGTCGGACATTCTCAAAACATAAGTCTTTCTGACAAGCAAGCAAGTGATAGGTAGATAAAATACAATTTTTTACATTTGTCCCGAATAGGCATAAATCTTTTTACATAGTCGGACATTCTCAAAACATAAGTCTTTCTGACAAGCAAGCAAGTGATAGGTAGATAAAATACAATTTTTTACATTTGTCCCGAATAGGCATAAATCTTTTTACATAGTCGGACATTCTCAAAACATAAGTCTTTCTGACAAGCAAGCAAGTGATAGGTAGATAAAATACAATTTTTTACATTTGTCCCGAATAGGCATAAATCTTTTTACATAGTCGGACATTCTCAAAACATAAGTCTTTCTGACAAGCAAGCAAGTGATAGGTAGATAAAATACAATTTTTTACATTTGTCCCGAATAGGCATAAATCTTTTTACATAGTCGGACATTCTCAAAACATAAGTCTTTCTGACAAGCAAGCAAGTGATAGGTAGATAAAATACAATTTTTTACATTTGTCCCGAATAGGCATAAATCTTTTTACATAGTCGGACATTCTCAAAACATAAGTCTTTCTGACAAGCAAGCAAGTGATAGGTAGATAAAATACAATTTTTTACATTTGTCCCGAATAGGCATAAATCTTTTTACATAGTCGGACATTCTCAAAACATAAGTCTTTCTGACAAGCAAGCAAGTGATAGGTAGATAAAATACAATTTTTTACATTTGTCCCGAATAGGCATAAATCTTTTTACATAGTCGGACATTCTCAAAACATAAGTCTTTCTGACAAGCAAGCAAGTGATAGGTAGATAAAATACAATTTTTTACATTTGTCCCGAATAGGCATAAATCTTTTTACATAGTCGGACATTCTCAAAACATAAGTCTTTCTGACAAGCAAGCAAGTGATAGGTAGATAAAATACAATTTTTTACATTTGTCCCGAATAGGCATAAATCTTTTTACATAGTCGGACATTCTCAAAACATAAGTCTTTCTGACAAGCAAGCAAGTGATAGGTAGATAAAATACAATTTTTTACATTTGTCCCGAATAGGCATAAATCTTTTTACATAGTCGGACATTCTCAAAACATAAGTCTTTCTGACAAGCAAGCAAGTGATAGGTAGATAAAATACAATTTTTTACATTTGTCCCGAATAGGCATAAATCTTTTTACATAGTCGGACATTCTCAAAACATAAGTCTTTCTGACAAGCAAGCAAGTGATAGGTAGATAAAATACAATTTTTTACATTTGTCCCGAATAGGCATAAATCTTTTTACATAGTCGGACATTCTCAAAACATAAGTCTTTCTGACAAGCAAGCAAGTGATAGGTAGATAAAATACAATTTTTTACATTTGTCCCGAATAGGCATAAATCTTTTTACATAGTCGGACATTCTCAAAACATAAGTCTTTCTGACAAGCAAGCAAGTGATAGGTAGATAAAATACAATTTTTTACATTTGTCCCGAATAGGCATAAATCTTTTTACATAGTCGGACATTCTCAAAACATAAGTCTTTCTGACAAGCAAGCAAGTGATAGGTAGATAAAATACAATTTTTTACATTTGTCCCGAATAGGCATAAATCTTTTTACATAGTCGGACATTCTCAAAACATAAGTCTTTCTGACAAGCAAGCAAGTGATAGGTAGATAAAATACAATTTTTTACATTTGTCCCGAATAGGCATAAATCTTTTTACATAGTCGGACATTCTCAAAACATAAGTCTTTCTGACAAGCAAGCAAGTGATAGGTAGATAAAATACAATTTTTTACATTTGTCCCGAATAGGCATAAATCTTTTTACATAGTCGGACATTCTCAAAACATAAGTCTTTCTGACAAGCAAGCAAGTGATAGGTAGATAAAATACAATTTTTTACATTTGTCCCGAATAGGCATAAATCTTTTTACATAGTCGGACATTCTCAAAACATAAGTCTTTCTGACAAGCAAGCAAGTGATAGGTAGATAAAATACAATTTTTTACATTTGTCCCGAATAGGCATAAATCTTTTTACATAGTCGGACATTCTCAAAACATAAGTCTTTCTGACAAGCAAGCAAGTGATAGGTAGATAAAATACAATTTTTTACATTTGTCCCGAATAGGCATAAATCTTTTTACATAGTCGGACATTCTCAAAACATAAGTCTTTCTGACAAGCAAGCAAGTGATAGGTAGATAAAATACAATTTTTTACATTTGTCCCGAATAGGCATAAATCTTTTTACATAGTCGGACATTCTCAAAACATAAGTCTTTCTGACAAGCAAGCAAGTGATAGGTAGATAAAATACAATTTTTTACATTTGTCCCGAATAGGCATAAATCTTTTTACATAGTCGGACATTCTCAAAACATAAGTCTTTCTGACAAGCAAGCAAGTGATAGGTAGATAAAATACAATTTTTTACATTTGTCCCGAATAGGCATAAATCTTTTTACATAGTCGGACATTCTCAAAACATAAGTCTTTCTGACAAGCAAGCAAGTGATAGGTAGATAAAATACAATTTTTTACATTTGTCCCGAATAGGCATAAATCTTTTTACATAGTCGGACATTCTCAAAACATAAGTCTTTCTGACAAGCAAGCAAGTGATAGGTAGATAAAATACAATTTTTTACATTTGTCCCGAATAGGCATAAATCTTTTTACATAGTCGGACATTCTCAAAACATAAGTCTTTCTGACAAGCAAGCAAGTGATAGGTAGATAAAATACAATTTTTTACATTTGTCCCGAATAGGCATAAATCTTTTTACATAGTCGGACATTCTCAAAACATAAGTCTTTCTGACAAGCAAGCAAGTGATAGGTAGATAAAATACAATTTTTTACATTTGTCCCGAATAGGCATAAATCTTTTTACATAGTCGGACATTCTCAAAACATAAGTCTTTCTGACAAGCAAGCAAGTGATAGGTAGATAAAATACAATTTTTTACATTTGTCCCGAATAGGCATAAATCTTTTTACATAGTCGGACATTCTCAAAACATAAGTCTTTCTGACAAGCAAGCAAGTGATAGGTAGATAAAATACAATTTTTTACATTTGTCCCGAATAGGCATAAATCTTTTTACATAGTCGGACATTCTCAAAACATAAGTCTTTCTGACAAGCAAGCAAGTGATAGGTAGATAAAATACAATTTTTTACATTTGTCCCGAATAGGCATAAATCTTTTTACATAGTCGGACATTCTCAAAACATAAGTCTTTCTGACAAGCAAGCAAGTGATAGGTAGATAAAATACAATTTTTTACATTTGTCCCGAATAGGCATAAATCTTTTTACATAGTCGGACATTCTCAAAACATAAGTCTTTCTGACAAGCAAGCAAGTGATAGGTAGATAAAATACAATTTTTTACATTTGTCCCGAATAGGCATAAATCTTTTTACATAGTCGGACATTCTCAAAACATAAGTCTTTCTGACAAGCAAGCAAGTGATAGGTAGATAAAATACAATTTTTTACATTTGTCCCGAATAGGCATAAATCTTTTTACATAGTCGGACATTCTCAAAACATAAGTCTTTCTGACAAGCAAGCAAGTGATAGGTAGATAAAATACAATTTTTTACATTTGTCCCGAATAGGCATAAATCTTTTTACATAGTCGGACATTCTCAAAACATAAGTCTTTCTGACAAGCAAGCAAGTGATAGGTAGATAAAATACAATTTTTTACATTTGTCCCGAATAGGCATAAATCTTTTTACATAGTCGGACATTCTCAAAACATAAGTCTTTCTGACAAGCAAGCAAGTGATAGGTAGATAAAATACAATTTTTTACATTTGTCCCGAATAGGCATAAATCTTTTTACATAGTCGGACATTCTCAAAACATAAGTCTTTCTGACAAGCAAGCAAGTGATAGGTAGATAAAATACAATTTTTTACATTTGTCCCGAATAGGCATAAATCTTTTTACATAGTCGGACATTCTCAAAACATAAGTCTTTCTGACAAGCAAGCAAGTGATAGGTAGATAAAATACAATTTTTTACATTTGTCCCGAATAGGCATAAATCTTTTTACATAGTCGGACATTCTCAAAACATAAGTCTTTCTGACAAGCAAGCAAGTGATAGGTAGATAAAATACAATTTTTTACATTTGTCCCGAATAGGCATAAATCTTTTTACATAGTCGGACATTCTCAAAACATAAGTCTTTCTGACAAGCAAGCAAGTGATAGGTAGATAAAATACAATTTTTTACATTTGTCCCGAATAGGCATAAATCTTTTTACATAGTCGGACATTCTCAAAACATAAGTCTTTCTGACAAGCAAGCAAGTGATAGGTAGATAAAATACAATTTTTTACATTTGTCCCGAATAGGCATAAATCTTTTTACATAGTCGGACATTCTCAAAACATAAGTCTTTCTGACAAGCAAGCAAGTGATAGGTAGATAAAATACAATTTTTTACATTTGTCCCGAATAGGCATAAATCTTTTTACATAGTCGGACATTCTCAAAACATAAGTCTTTCTGACAAGCAAGCAAGTGATAGGTAGATAAAATACAATTTTTTACATTTGTCCCGAATAGGCATAAATCTTTTTACATAGTCGGACATTCTCAAAACATAAGTCTTTCTGACAAGCAAGCAAGTGATAGGTAGATAAAATACAATTTTTTACATTTGTCCCGAATAGGCATAAATCTTTTTACATAGTCGGACATTCTCAAAACATAAGTCTTTCTGACAAGCAAGCAAGTGATAGGTAGATAAAATACAATTTTTTACATTTGTCCCGAATAGGCATAAATCTTTTTACATAGTCGGACATTCTCAAAACATAAGTCTTTCTGACAAGCAAGCAAGTGATAGGTAGATAAAATACAATTTTTTACATTTGTCCCGAATAGGCATAAATCTTTTTACATAGTCGGACATTCTCAAAACATAAGTCTTTCTGACAAGCAAGCAAGTGATAGGTAGATAAAATACAATTTTTTACATTTGTCCCGAATAGGCATAAATCTTTTTACATAGTCGGACATTCTCAAAACATAAGTCTTTCTGACAAGCAAGCAAGTGATAGGTAGATAAAATACAATTTTTTACATTTGTCCCGAATAGGCATAAATCTTTTTACATAGTCGGACATTCTCAAAACATAAGTCTTTCTGACAAGCAAGCAAGTGATAGGTAGATAAAATACAATTTTTTACATTTGTCCCAAATAGGCATAAATCAATCTTCTTTACAAGCATCCTTCTACCCACCTGCACAACATGCAAAATAAACAAGTTTAAAGTAAATCAGTGCAATCTGATACTCAAGTTATACCTCACCTTTCACATGAGTGACTCACACACCATTTCCTCTAGTTTTTTTTTTCAACGTTAAAAACAAACAGGGACAAACAAAGTGCGGAATCACACCGTTGTGAAAGAGAAATTTGAGTTGTTTAACTAACCTTGAGTAAAGCGGTACTAAACATGCCCTAACTCATTCAAGTTCAAGAAAGCGAAGTATAAAAGTAAGTGTCACCGAAGAAAATCGTAGTCCTAAGGCAAGTCTCGGGTCAATCGCTGGTCCTAATTCGTCCTTAACTTGCATTCCCCACATGCGGTAAATCCAAGTGTGAAAACGATGAGTCGAGCACGTATAAAACAAAATCCACCGGTCCCACGTTAGTACCAATTGGTAACAAGTGGTCCCAGATCATCCCACGCCACCAACCATTGCATCGGATGTTCTTGGTTACCAAAACCGTTAATTCCATGTATTCACAAAAAAAAAAGGCGGTCCCGAATGTCGAAACAGCAAGTGTCGTGAGTCTCAATTGTCACTTCGTTTCTTACTCGCGTTCCAATTGGTGTTGCCAACCCGCATACTGCCTCGAGTGGTTCTAAAAAGAATAAATAGCCTAACACGTGCGTCCTTGCTAATTGACGAGTGCCACACAACACAATTCACCACACCTACCACCAAGCATGCCCGAAGGCTACCGATCGCACCCTGCACCATTCCTAATAAAAATAATAATATTAATAATAATAATAATAATAATAATAATAATAATAATAATAATAATAATCCTCATCTCTTATACCCTAAAGGGAAAACCGGTCCCCGTGTGACGCTGCTGCCGGGCCCAGGGAAAGTCGGGCAGGGAGGCCCGCGCGTGGTACCGCGGGGTCGTGGGGACGTGCCCGTGAGACAGCGACGAGGGACGGTCCGCGAAAAATCGC